>CM060637.1:11535000-11877500 GCA_030578275.1 Meda fulgida | reverse complement strand
CCGTGAAAGGCAATATATTCTGATTTCCCAGGACAGAAGGAGCTATTAAAGAGAAACGCAGACAAAGTTTCTGTAATTTCAAGTTTTCCCCAACACATATGGGCTTATCTTAGCTAAAAATTCCCTTCAGTTCGAGCATATGTGTGTATACAAGATTTGGTGTGTTTACCTCTGTGTGCACTGACAATATTGTTTGCACAGATCCATGTTAAATATCTACAAAATTAAATACAACTAACTCTCTCTACTTTCTCCACAGAGGAAGGGAGAAGCTGTGAAGTTCAAATCGCTAAACCTCTGCAAAGCCCTGATGGGTTGCTTATCAAGAGCCAAGAGAGGAAAGAGTGACTGGCTCCCAGTGTGTGTGTGTGTGTGTTACCGTCTGCAGAGATATTTCGAGGAGAAGAGGTACCTGGGAGATTTCCAGCATTCACTCACAGGGACCTACTCCAAATGATGAACAGAAAGCACTGCTCTCCAAACGACTCAAAATCTCTTGAAGTCCCGGAACCACTGACAAATTAAATGAACAACACAAGAAGAAACTCCAATACTTGCTTTATTTTCCCCAATACTTCTTTAAGTTCTCATACACAAGGGATAACACTTAATTTTTCACATCATAAGAGGAAAAATATGGCCCAAGTTGAACAAAATGAGTTAGTTCATTTAATTTCAAACTGAGATGCTAGCAATATGTTAGCTAAAGCTAAGCATATTTCTACTACAGATTGATGCCAGGTTCAGACTACACAATATTTTAGCTTTTAGCATTAATAGCTAAATATATTTATATTTTACATGTTCCTTTTGGTCTACTGTTGCATTGTGTTGCACTAATCTCAGACATATTACAGTATATTGTACAGATATTATGCAAAAGGATCATAAATTAAACAGCAAACTAATTTCCATACTGTACCCAATCACAAGCATTTTTCTCTGTGGAATAACATGCGTTTCTGAATCATTCACAAGTAACTAGATTCGGTTTTGATTTCCTGTTGATTTTAAATACATCTTACCTTGCTGAAGGGCATTCTGGGACAGGTCTCCCTTAAAAATACACTCAGGAACTTCCCGGTGAGGTAAATACAGAGAGAGAAACCCTTCTCGCTCCATTGCTGAACCATTATCAGAAGTTTGCAATTTTCCCACCAAGGCTTTGGCTTGCAGAGGGCACCTGTGAAATTGACTGAAAGGGGAAGATAGGCCCTCAGATGGAGTAAAGCTGTCAGTCATTCAGCCCAACCAATCCGTTCTCACTGATTAAATCATGATTACTACTCAGTCACTTTATGTGACTACACATTCCCACTCACTATATCTGCTTGGCTCCAACCATCTCTCAAAAATGCTGAGAGCTATTTGTGAGTGTAAATCATGTTAATTCTCCATGAATTAATTTTTTTAACACCAATTAGCATAGCAGGAGTTGACCCTAGCAGTGTGTTTTTGTTTATGTCCTACACCTCTAATTAACATAGCTTCTTTCTTTTCTTTGATGAACTAAGCTGTCAGCGGCGACTCCATCAAAGCAAGAGTCAATAAAACTGTTATCCGAATTATGCAAAGATATTCATGTTCAACAAGATTTTCTTGACGTTCCTCTTCCACTTGATCCATGGTGAAAAAAATAAGCTGCAAGAATGTCGTAACTCAATTTTGAGTTATTTGCTCCTTGCTTGGAGAGCAGGTTGGCCAGCTGATATTCAATCTTGCTAATCAAATTAACAAAATCAAATTGTTCTCTTTTATGGCCATCTAGAACAACCTCAGGCTAGTTGTTTTTGTATGATGAGCACTAGAGTGAAATAAAAAGAAGAAGAAGAAGAAGAAGAAGAAACTGCTCTGGAGGCGACAAAATATGATGGAGAGTGGGTAATATTGTCTTGTGAAAAAAAAAGAACTAGCCCCATCTTGCCTTGTTGACTCATTTCCAGTTGGATCCATCAATCAAATTTCACTGTTTTTTCAGCACTAAAATGTTAATTGAATCTCTCACAGAGATTGGTCCTCTGTTTTTTCCCATTTACTTAAGCAATTTTTGTGAATGTTATCTATGGCGCTAAAAAGTTTTGGCAACCACTTTAGTTTTAATGTCATTCCCAAAACACAACAGCGATACGTATCTATAATATATAATCATTTACAGTCCTGAATTAATTCTAAGTCTATTTTAAACAACATTTACATGCTACAGTGTGTCTGCCATCTTAGATGCATTTTCCCCCACTGGCCTTGTTTCACTTCATTATGGGGCCGTCTCTGTAAATTATACAGGTACTTCTATCTTATAGTGTGGCCAAAAAAGGTTACTTAAAAGTCATACTTACATTTTGAGTCAACATAAAATTGATGTCAATTGAGTGTTCTATTAGCATGTCGCTAAGCTAACACTGGGAAACTCTAAGCATAAACAAACATAGCACACACAGATATTGTCTAAAAAAAGCCATTTTAGATCAAAGTAAACCATTATTTAATCTGTACTTTTATTATAAGTGTATTTAAACAAAATGTATCTTGTTACAGTATGTCCGGCATCTTGTTTTCTTTCACTGAGCCTGTTGTAGTGCATTATGGGGCCTTCTCTGTAAAGCATACATGTGGCAATGCATTTTAATGTGACCAAAAACTTTACCTTAGAAGTTATTATTTCCTTTTTGGAATAATCAGGCTGAAACATAAACTATGGTGAATTGTCATCCACAACTGGAATTGTCTAGCCAACCAGAAAAAAAAAGTACTCTGAACTTCTCACGACTCAAACTAATGATCTGAATCATGAAATGGTTTCAGCTGTTTAGCGATCTCCAGTCAAGAATGTTAGTGATCTTGAGTGGACTTCTCGGATGGAGTGGATCCGAGGGTTGAACTTGAAAACACCCTTCAGAAGGACCTGCGGTTCCCCGGGGTCTCTGGTGGCAGCTGGTAATTGCATCGGCCAAGCTGTCTCCTTCTTGACCCATCTCTCCTCTTCCCTCATTTTCCCCCTCCTCCGTCTCTCCCTCAGCCCGACATGTTGATTTGTTTGCTCGTTATTTTTAGGCAACATATCTGATGGCAGAGACTGCGCCATTCGTCAGTGTCTCTGAACGCCATCGTTTTATCATTTGTACCCAGCATCCTTCTCTCCAAGGTTCATTCCTCTCAACTTCCTTCCAGCTGAATCTTGTGTTGTTTTTCCTCACAGTTGGGCAAAGTTTAGATCATTTCGTAAAGGACGGTTTTCCTTGGGGAAACGTAAGGGGTTCGTTTTCAGACTGTTCAAACCAATATGGACGAGGAACGCAGACTCTCACTGTCTGTCTACCTTCTCTGATGCATATGAAAGGTTAAACCCTGTTAATGACTGCATGGTGCCAATGGGAGAGTGCAGGATTGTGGGTAAAGGTCAGGACTGCATACAAGCTGAGCATAATAAATGCTGGCTCTCTGGAGGTAAATGTTACTTTCTGTATCGCACTCATGCAAACACATTCACAGATACTTGAAACGTATTCCAGGCATCACCGTTTCTCCTTTTGAAACCATCTCGTAAATGTTGGAAAATGAATAAATAAGTGTCTGTCTGGTAATGTGCGAAGGTTGACACAACTGACCTTCTATTCTTCGGTGGGATTTCAACTACACTATCATTGTCTGATCCCTTAATGATTCATTATTTTGAGTGTAATCCTTTCAATTAATTGGTTTTAGCAAACTGGTGTGAATGATTCATTCACAAATTGAACTGAATTGTTTTACATTCTTACCTTGTTGAACCAGCAACCGTCTGTTCTAATCAAGTCCGAAAATGGCGGCTTTTCTAAAACAGCAGACGTTTTGTAACGCTTATCACTGTAGATTTCCCGATTCCCTTTCATGCTGCTCAGCTTATATTTAGTCAACAAAATTGCTTTACATCAAAATCCTGCACAGTGTGTGGCCGTAGCATTTGACTATAGTTGAAACACTGCGGAAGAGAAACATGATGAGAAAAAAAGCACCTGCCAGGCTTCACAGCTGGAGTGGTGCATGCTGGGATTGCTAAACTGGGAAAGCAGGGGCCATACGGATTATCCGATCTATGAATCATTAACTAATTACTGAATTATTCAAAAACAAAACCACACTTCTACCACACAACACCTTGGATATGATATAAGCTCGTAAAAACAAAAAACAAAAAAACAATTAGCTTCTTTTAAGTCGAGACAAAATTATTGATGTGGTGTGACAACTACTGTGAAAGGCGTGGTAATCGTATGCTAACCGGAGCAAATGCTAAAGCGCATTATTTACAGCATGACATGATGGACAGATGGGTGCCTCGATGGGTTCCACCTTTGTGTCACTGTGGCTGATAGTGAATCAGAGCGTTTCAGAGAGCGTTTGATGATGTGAAGCTCGGCTGGAATTAGTCATATATAAGGCCGAGGGATCAATATGTCTCTTTGAATCAGTTTGATGGACGAAAAAAAAGTAGGGGAAAAGCCCCCGAAACTCTTCGAAGGTTGTTGCTCTCGAGACACCATTTAGACAAAAATTTGAAGAGCAAAGAAAGCCATCAAGGTCAAGAATGATGTGAACCCAAAGCTAAGGTTCATGGACCATCACAGATTGTATAGCACTATGTGAGTATTTGATATTTATCCACAGGAGAGATACAACATAGTCTGTTTTTTTTTCCTCCCTAGACTGCTATAACTTTAGATGGAGAGTAAACTGAGACTTTTGAGAAGTCTTCTGTTTCATAATCTATCTTCTTCTAAAAAGTCCCTAGGTATCTCCTCCAGAATAGATCTTAACAATGACTTTAAATAAAATCCATAGATCTCTAACTCAAATATGTCTCAAAAGTTATATTCAAAATAATACTTACATCAAACATTATACTGAGAATTCCTGAGCTATGAAAGAGCTGCCTTTGAGCAATAAAACGTTCCTCTGGGAAAATTCCTATAGGACAAAAAAATCTGAAATTAGACAGTAATGAGATTAAATTGAGACCAAATTGAGACATTTGCTTAAGTCATGTGATTTTCCTCCTGAGCTCAAACCGAGATGCAAGTGCATGTTAAGTGAGGGATCTCAGTATAAGCTCGAATATCTCAAATGTTTTTCAAAAATCAATTTAATACCTACATGAAATGTAATGGAGAAAAGTCAGAAAATGACTTGAGATAAAATCATAATGAGATCTCAATTGTGTCTCTGAGACAGAAATGAGATTAAATAGAGACCCAACATTTGCTTAAGTTACACACTACATTTTAACTTAGCAATTTTACAAAACGAAATGCCAAAGTTTTCAATCAAATGTCAAAAATCTATATATAAACTCAAGTTTCAAACTATTATTTTCAAGAACAAATGAATACTTAAATAAAACATAAGTGAGAAATCAATCAAGACTTCTGAGCTATAAAAGCGTTATCTTCCAGCAAAAAAAGTTTTCCTCTGGGCAACCTATATGAAAGAAAAATCATGAGATCTCAATTGTTTCTCTTAGCCAGCAATACAATTATATGGAGACTAAATAGAGACATTTTCTAAAGTCATCTGGTTATCAGATTTTCATCCCGAGAAGAAGAAATCTCAACACGTCTTAAAACAAGATGTCAGTATTCGAATCAAACATCATAGATCTCAGTATGAACTCAAACGTTTCTCATCAAAATATTCAAAGAATAAATGATCTTAGCTATCCTCATTCTTTTTATGATGAA
The DNA here is from genome assembly GCA_030578275.1 of Meda fulgida. Lineage (NCBI taxonomy): Eukaryota > Metazoa > Chordata > Actinopteri > Cypriniformes > Leuciscidae > Meda > Meda fulgida. Next base: position 11,871,786 of record CM060637.1, on the reverse strand, counting down.
AAGTCCAAATTTGATTTCTTCAAAGAAATTACAGGAGAAACATCTGAGACGAAGTTGATAATTAAATCTCCAGAGCTTTGAAAGAGCAAAATTGTGTTGTTGTTGCAATTATAGGACAAGACCGTGTAGAGATCAGACAGGAAAGCACAGGGCGTAGAGAGGGGAACAGGATCAACAAAGGACTCCTAAAATCGGATCGGAGACTTTCGGCTCAGACGAAAGAGCAACTTTTGAGGAAAGCAGTAAACCCCCCCTTTGAAATAGCTTTGAATTATGGGTCACAATGTCCAGTTTTCTTTTACTGAATGTATGTATCAACATCCACACAATCACTTTAGAACTGAGGTGATTCCACAGACACAGCACTAGCTGAATAAATATGTCTCGCTGCCAAAACTCTGGGCAGAAATATGATGACCTGGAAGCATTCGATTTCATAGGGATTTGTATCGCTGTGAGCTTGCATTAAATATACCCTTCATACAGCTGTTCCTGGGAAAAGAAGCTGTCATGCAGATTTTTTCTGCAAGCCGCTTTCGAGCAGACAAACAGAAGATGCTGCCTTCTCTGTGGAAAATCTCTGTAGAGAAAAAAAAAGCGTGGAAGAACAGAGCGTTATTTTAATGAGTCTAACAGAACTGTTCAATAGATGTGCGTCCGGCATTGAGGGAGGAGGAGGGTTTATAGTTTGAGACCTATGGCTCACTCAAGATTGCCTTTGAAATCTCATTTGGTTTTATTATCGTAGGGGCGAAGACCTGTCTGTATTACCAAGAACTGCGAATGTATAGGGAGGTGGAAAAGATTGAGCACCACATTTTTTACGGGGCTCAAGGATTGTTCGAAGTGAACGTGCCATTACAAGGATATCTCTACTTGATTGTAAGTGACTTCGGGTAAAGGAAATACTTTGTCAGAGCAGCTAATACTAAGCTAAGTCACTTACTCAAGGACAAACCGTTAAAACTACATAAAATTACTTTCATAATGTGCTTAATTTCCTTAATGTAATTAAGGATCATCTGAACAAACATCTTACCCGCCACGGACTCAAGCAACCACCCCAAATCCCCTCAAATCTACTTCAACATTAGCTAAAAATACATAGCATCCTCACAAACACCAGAAAATATAGTTAGCATTATTTTTCTCTGTCATCGTGGACTGGATTACATTATGTTTTTGGCTAGATGCTTTGACTTTTACCTCCGTAAAACTTAGACACAGTCTACTCATACTTTAAGGCTTTAAGGTAAAATTCTCAAACCCCTGATTTCACTATATCAAAAGAGCTATTTCTATTCCACAAGAAGCTTAAAGTTGAAGTGTTTTTTAGCCGTTTTGTAGCTGATCATGCATAAATGAGAGCGGCTCATTCATCTGTAGCACAAGAAAATTCAAAGCCTGTCAATCGAGCTAAATCGACAGAGCACGGTGGATTCTGCGAGACGAGTGAATCGAATGTGTGTGACTGCATGAGCTGCCAAAGTCTTGTGTAAGAAAAAGGAAGGAATAGAGGCCATTTGAAAGTATCTGTAAAAGAAAATGCCTTCATGTACGAGAACTCCTTTGTCCTTGTCTACAACAAACACTATGTTGAAAAAATAAAGAACACGCAAGAGTCAAAGAAATGAAGCTGAATGATAGAAATGTAAATGAGCGTGAGTACAGTATGTCAAATTATTATTATTATTTTTTTTACTTTTCAAGAGCCGAGTGCGAAGATCAATATGCACACTCTCGAATGCGTTTCAAAGAGCGTTTTTGATAAAAATAAATGTAATCTTTTAACTATAAATAAATGCACCGCAGGGCATTTCTAATCTTTGTCTCGCAGACGTCAGTCTTGCAAAGTACTCGCAAAGTGCAAAATAGGTTGTGTTTAAATCAATAAAAGCATGCTTCTATACTGGGACGTGGCACCTAACAAACAAACCTGAATCAACGCAGAGAGAGTAAGAAACTTGGCAAAAGAAGAAAAGAATGTAACAGACAGATTATGCGCACACCACTCACCTCATCCCATGGGTGCGACTGAGTGATCTCGTTTTCAGGAGTTTAAACATTTCAAATGAAAGAAAACACGCCTCACTTTCTCCGCTTTAATTCCTGAGAGCAAAAGCGAAAGATTCCTTGCACTGCTTTTAAAAAAAAGAAAAGCTTTTCCTGCCAAGATATTGAGCAATTCGAGTTGTATGAGTCATTCTCTGAAACCACAAGCCTGGTTGTTGGTGTTGGATTAAGATTAAAAGATTATAGACATAGCGACAAATAAACACAAACATAACTCGTATCCACAATGTAATGTAGGCTACTTAAAAGCTAAGCATCGATCAATCAAAGTTTCACAGTTAGCAACTAAAAAACATGGTTGGAATGGAACTGTAGTACAGTATGTCGCTGTCGAGCAGAAACCCATATTTCGTCTTGTCCCATAAATCATTACTTTTTGTCACCCTTTACGTCTGTCTGTGGGTTTTGCAAATATTTAACCAATGACAAGTAAAGAGCTTGTGACTCCTAACTCCATGTGATCCTCATATTGTCTGTAACACCTCCACAACGCCTGTATCGTGCCACACACAGATTGGACAATCTCTGCTTATTTACAATTAAACTGGTTCTTCAAATAAGTACCGCGTTTTCTTTACTCAAGAAACTCTCTCTATATAAAGACTGATGTTTTAAGTATTTGAGGAGTGGAGAAGAGAGTCTTAGCATTTGTCGTTGAGTCATAGCAGTACTGTTTTAAATAGCCTGTGCGCACCACTTTCTCTTTAATAGCATGATATTTTGGTCAAATGACTTCAAAAAACTGAGTGCCCACATAGCTACACTAAACTTTATATCCTGTAAGTTGCCTAATGAGATGCTCTTTCTGCTTCAGATGTGGACGTTCTAATGATGGACAAAACAAGCATGTAAAAACAAGTTGCTGCCTTACTAATTTAGATGTTTAAGTCATTTCAACTTAAATTACATTAAAGCAGCAGTCCATACATTTTTGGGTTAAAAATTATTCAAAATACACTTGAGCAAGTACATAATCAGCCAGTGTTCAAAACTATCTGCTTGCCGTAGCTCGATTCAAAACGTTAAGCTTGTAATAATGTTTTTAATTCCAGTGGTACTGGTGGATTTACGTGGGAAATTCGATCATGTCTTTGCGTTATTACGTCACATCTGTGCACATAAAGAAGAGTCTCGGCTAGTAGGCTATATTGTGTGTGAGGATGTTGGAGGTGGAGATTTATTGCCTTTTCTCACAGCACTTGATATAATTAAACTTTTCAGTTTGACGGCGGACCCAGAAAGGTTCAAACGACAATCACCAGACAACTGGAGAAAAAAGAGACCGGGCAACCGGGTCCATGCGAAAACAAGGATAAATATCGGTAGGGCTTTTGAAAGGTGGCGTGAACTCCGTGTTTTATAAGGGGTTAAAAACGGACGCAGAGACGGCTTTTTTTTTCTGGTGGACAGATAAGACATTTCAATGGTTCAGTTATGTAACAGTAGCGCACTTGTTCGCTTAATTCATAGTTATGGAATAGGCTACTGAAATGAAAGCTTTAGCATAAGTTCTGCCAGGAAGACTTAATTACTACGTCACTTATTACCTTCACATCTATCCAATCATGTCCTTTACTCGCTGTATAAAAGATCGGTACTTACACATGTTTGAGTTCGCAGATGCTGACGTGACAATTGCCTCCATCCTCCCCACCACCACCAGGAAAAGCAGTGTTTTTGGAGGTATGGGGTTTCCAACTGACAATATACAATGATGCCTATGTTTCAAATAGAAGGTCAAGTTTTGGGTGCATAATTGCGCACATTGTGCTGTATTTTTCACAAAACTATAGTAGGTCATCAATAACTTGAATCGTTAGGAAAAAAGGTGCATACTTTGCAAAACTGAACTCAAGCAAATTTATAATCTGGATTGTAATGAAGACAAAACAATAACACTTTAAATTGGGCTTTGGGTCGTCTAAAATGGCCCATTGGAATTCCACTATAAAACTTCACCTTTATATATGAAAAGTAGAGAAAATGAACACTCATACCCCCCATGCAATCAATTTTCCAATGTTCTATGATGGTAATGGAAGAAGCACTCTGAGACCAATTTATCATAGGGGGCAGCATAAAACAAAAGGCATCATTTTCCCCCTTAATTTTCTTATAGAATACGCATAAACAAAAGTGATTTCTTGGGAATTGACCCTTTTAACTTTTTAAATATTTGATGAGCCACTAAGAACAAAAAGGAAAACAAAGGAAAGTTAAGTCAGCTCATTGCCACTGGTTATCTAGAAATTATTTATTCACAGCAGAAATATTATAGATTTTCTGCATTACATTTTGAGAAGAACAAAGCTATGGAAAGAAGCAAGATACTCTTTTCTCATGAGAAAATCTGTGAGCTTTACAGGTACAATACTGAACAGATGATGTTATGTTCTTCAAACACATCTACAAAAACATTGCTATTAGCAGTTAGATTTGACTATGGAAACCTCTTTGCTCAGAGGAAAAAGTAAAAACATGTATTTGTGAGATGCCTCAAAAATAAATTCACAGTGTATGATATAAAGTCAACAAATAAACTTACAATAACAAAAAATAAACTTGCAATTGTGAGATACAAAATCATTGGGCGATACAATTTTTTTAGATATAAAGCTCTAAATATGAGGGGGAAAAATGTGCAATTACGAGAAAAAAAGAACAAATTACCTTGGTTGAAATATGCTTCCATATTTTGCATAATGAATTAAGGTGAAGAAGAAAAAAAACTTATCGAAAGAAAGAAATGCAAAACAGATCTTGGCTTTAAAGATGCATACTGCAGGGGAAATGTGGTTTTGCTCATTTTCAAAAGGTTGTCTAATACTGCTGGTCTGAAATATAAAATTCCCTGTTGGGCCGTGTTATTGCTTTTAATTGGCTAATTCATTTACACTAATTCACTTACACTAGCGTGATATTCTGTAAAGTCTGAACACTTTCGCACGGCCGCACACACACTCTCCGACTTGAGAGAAGCCCTATGTCGAGACTCCACAGCGACTCTCCTGAGAGCATTTTTACCCAAGAGTTAATTATACGTGAACTCGTGGGCTGAATGTTAAACAGAGTTGAATGAGTCCTTTCTTGGCTGGAGTGTTTGGTTTGTATTGGCAATCCATCTAAAATGGTGCATGTTTAAAATCAATAAGCCCCAGTAATCCCAAATACGAACAGCCCACCATGTTAAAATGGATGTCCAGTAGACTACGGAGAATCAGCCATGTGTCAAACTTGTCAGCTTAGCTTAGCATTTCGCTGTAAAGAATCAATAAAGCAAACCACAAAGGAAGAGCATTTTTAACAATGTACTTGTTAACTCGTAAAAGTGAAAAATTGACATGCTAATTAAAAAAAAAAACATGAATCAGCAAAGCTCTTGCACACTAGTTCCCAGTTTGAAAACATCATTGTTATAATTTCCATTTTATGACTCATTAGAATTGTCCACAAGAGTCTTGTGTTTGTAAGATGCTCATTTTTTTGCTCGTAAATCCTCAACTGGTCTGTTCGGGGAGAGCATTTTAATATCATCCCATTGTTGCCAGGTTTTAAAGAGCTTGATGTGTGGTAGCCTTTCAGCTAAGCAGATTACACTAATTGGTTCTCGAAGCATTGATGCTTAAACTTAATGAATGTCAAAACTTATCCTGAAGTATGGATGGAAATCCCCAGGGTTTAAGTTGAAATTAATCAGGCTGTTGTCACAATGATATGAACTAAAGTTTAAGCTTAGCCTGCTTAGCTCTTCATTAGTATCTTCTGCTAGAAAACGCTGCTATGTAGCTGCAAACATGGTAGCTAATTTCTTGCATGTCTAAACTTGTAATTCCAAGCAGGTCGTAAGATGGACAGGTTGTGACATAAACATGGCTAACAAGCTAACTAGCTTGCTAGCTAGCCAGGAAACCAGCTTCCATGATCCAAAACATTAGCTAACTTAAAATGGATTTTCCCACAGGGTATTAGCCAATGCTACATATGCTAAGTTGCTGTATTTGAACTTGACGCTAGCGACACAAAAATATTCATGGGCTTGATTCCCAGGGAATAGACATATGGATAAAATCTGTGAATGCACAGAGGTCAGAACTGTTGGATAGAACCAACTACCAAATGAATGAATATAAATGTACAGTAAAAGATTACAATTTCATTTTATATTCATTGAAAACAGGACTGCAGAACCAAATTTCATTCCGTGAAAACAAGACCTATATATACTTTAAAAGAATAATTCTCTGACACTTGATTGCATGTTATTTACAACTGAATGAAAATACATATTTTAAATTAATTTAAAATGCAATTAGATAAAGAGTGCATGAAAGTGTACTCTCTTTAGTGGCCTTGTTTCATTTGTATGATATAATCTGCAAGGACAGTTTTTAAAAATATACTTTTAAGATTTGAAGTACACTACAAGAGCACACTCGGTACAATTAAGGACACTTCTTTTTCACGAGGGTACCCACATATTAAGATACAGATCACATCTAACCTCCCAGCCCTATTTCAAGGTTTTTCCCTGGGTGACAAATGGTGTGTGCATTGTAAGACCATCTGTCTGCTATTAGACAAATGCTGGGGGTATCATTGCTGATGAAGTCTGTATAAGGTGACAGCCAGGCAAACTGTTTTGGGGCTGTCTGAGGTGAAGAGAATGATGGGATATACTCACACACCTAGCATGGCATTTCAACAAGACATACAGTACGCTACAGAAACGTGGATCAAAGACATCCCATGACAAATGCATACGTAGATGTAATTTATCACTCCCTGAGGTAAATAAAAAAAAAGTGTGATGGGGTAAGATGTTAAATAATGTTTAACACTCATGAATGCTTCATAGGCTGCGGTGACATGCAGCTAATCAGAAACTTTACGATTTTTTTAATATTTTGCACTGATGTAATCTGTTATTATAGCACATCCACTGACAGTTACTACCTCGCCTCATTAAATTAGACATCATTCAGTCCTAGCCCTCAACACATCTAATTTAACCAAAGCTGCCTCTCAGTTTTTCGTCAATGCTCTTCGCCTTGAGTGTGACGATTAGCTTAGCTGACAGTCAGTGACAGCTTTTGTCAGTTTTTTAAATTCTTAAGCTGCTTGGCAGGTACTATTCCGGTAGTGTCCTTGGTTGAGTTCCTGGGCTAATCATAAAACTTGCCTTCTCATTATTCTCTGCCTTTCAACACATGTATATAAGTGTGATGGAAGACGCTTGCTCATTCTCATCTATTATGCTGCCACAGTACACATGGAAATGGCAATATTTTGATCACTTCTGTGCTGTTTGAAAAGCACTTAGCTCACCTCAGCTACTCGGTATTGCTGAGTCAGGCTTGTCCAGCAGTGATAGACCAGGTGCGCCTTAATGGCGAAGGAAGGGGTGTCTGAAGTTGGAGATGGTTTGTTTTCCACTCCACCCACTTGGCTGGATGACATGTTTCTAGGTCCTGTTCAAGGGTTGGATGCAGTAGTCTGGAAGACTGGGTAATGATCACTTAATGCTAAGAGGGAATGGTCTGGAAATGGATTCAGAAAGAGCAGTAGACATTTAATTCAAAAATAAGAGTCCACCTTTCAAATGTGGTTCAAAAAGGTCAGGGGAATTATGAACTGTCACAAGTGAGAAGGTCTAGAATACCTGAAGAAAGTTTTCCATTAGCATTCCCATTCATCTCAATCGCTGCTGCTCAGCTACAACATTATCTCCCAGAAGTACACAGTTTGAAACCAGCCATTTATATGTGGCGTACAAACATATTTATTTTGTCAGGATACACAGGTCTGAATAGCCATCAATGGAAATAAGATTTTTTTCTGACCTATGCTAACCAGGCAAAAACTGGCCAATGCTAACCAGGCAAACCTTGACAACTATGCAAGAATTTCTCAAATTAAAGAAGCAAAGAGATTCTGTGAAAACTTGGGAATCAATGAAGTCATTATTTATTTCTTCATCCCTTTCTTGCTAAAGGATCATCATGTCTTAAAAGCTGTTTTTATTAAGATAAAAAGGCTTGCTATTGTCAGAGACCCATTGTAGTACAAATGGATGTCACCATCTGACATTTCTCTCCAGACTAATCATTTGCCTTTCAAACAAGGAAATGATGGTACGCCTTGAGCCCTTTATTTATTAAGCTCTCAAACCTTAAATGTGCTTCTTTCTTGTCGTATCAAACTGTCTCTGACCGAGACTAAGTCAAATCTAAATGAGAGGGTTGACACAGTGTATTGAACACTGCAATTTAGCCTTAACAAAAGCCTTCTTACACAAAGTGAATCATTCATGATAACAACTGGGATCAGAAAGCTGGTTAAAATCCCTCTGTTGCTACGTCACGTTAGCCAGCAATCACAGTCCTGTCTTGGTGATCAAGTGTGACTCTTAAACTTGCATTTGAGTTCTCCGACTGTGGTTGTTAATGTGTGATATATTTATTCCATGTTATCTCTTAGCCATATAAAGGTGCATCCAGTCCAGAGACGGCTTCATTTGCGTCTGAGTAAAATATGCATATCTTCATTGTGCAGGAGAAGGTCTGCAGCGTAATGTTGGAACCAGACAAATTACAGAGTCTGGTTCCCAGAATATTCCATTGTAATTTGGGATGTCTGGACGAAGCCGTATTTCTCAGAGGAAAATAGACTTACCGCAGCATCTAAAGACATCAGAGGTGCTTCTCTCCATGTCAGAGCCATACCGTTACTGAGAGCTTTCTTTAACCTGTTAACGCAGGGCAGAGATGAGACTGGAGGCGGGAAAGAGGAAAATTAAGCTGTGAAGGGTTAGAAACCAGAGCTAAAGTTAGAATCATATATGAATAGACCTTGTTACAGCTTTTGGGTAATTAAAGTAAGGGAATTCAGGTTGTGATAGTGGTGACCAACCTTGAGCAACTCAACAAGCCTGCATTTTTGGATGTGTGTCTTGCCAATAAGCTCATATTAAGTCTTAAAAAACCTTCACATCTTGAAGAAGCATGAAATGCTGTCCGCAACTCATTTTACTTTCAGAATCTGAGGAAAACATGGTTCTGTTAGGGAAAAATGTAGGTTTGGACTTGATTTTATTTGACAGGAATTGATTAGATTGTGTTACATTCCATCTAGGTTCCATCAAGATAGATGAAGACGAAGGTTTGAAAAGTTGTTTCAGAGGTCAAACAAGTTATTACCTTAAAAGGAAACTGTGGCGAGCAGGACGAGGTCGAGGGCCGTGGGAGGACGGCACGAGGCCGGTGGCGTGATTAGGCTACTGATGAGCGACACCTGCGAAACGCACCGGTCTCGTATCTCTGCCGGAGGAGCGGAAGCATAAAAGGAGGAGCGACGATAGTGGAGATCGAGAGAGGAACAGGCCTGATTTTATGTTGTGTTTTGTTTTATTATATGTGACAGCAGTCTTCCGTGAGGGGCTGCTGTCTTTTACTTTCATTTGTATTTGGTTTATTTTATGTTATTAAAATATTTGAATGCTCGTCGGTTCCCGCCTCCTTCTTCCCATAAGAACGAACCTTCGTTACAGAAAACAAAGACATTTGTAATAACATTCACTGGAGAATCATGCACAATAATACCAGGAAGGTGTTTAGAAAGTCTGTAGGGTCCATTTTGATTTCACGTTGAGCATTTTACCCAATTGCACTGCAGTAGATGAAATACAAATGTGATGGTGATCATTACCATGGACATTTCTGTCAAGAATTCTTATTTTACATAGCCATGGGGTCAGTGAGAACCATCAGGCCAATGGAAGTAGACCTCATCCCGTCCTTTTTCAATGTGTTGCTAAGGTCATAAATCTAATGTCCTCAAGTAATCCTACAAAATGGTTTATCATACTTCTCACGAACAGTCCATTAAAGAGCGATTACAAAACGACAACAAAAAATGTGAATGCCAATGAGTTAGTTCCAGTGTACAACTCCAATAATAAAGCCTCAAATCCTCATGAAAATTCTTTCATGATTTCAAAGATTTTGTTAAGATGTAGCGGCAAGCACTAACTGATGTGCTAGCCATCCCAGCGCTGTTTGCTCAAATATCCCATTGCATCTAACGGGAGGGTAAAAAGTGTAATTGAATTAATTTCTGCAATCTTTGCCCTCTAAGGGCAGGGTCCATATGTTTAGCCATTTATGGTTGGGGCTAGGAACAGTGGAGTGGGGCTCTTCATTTGCAAAGGAACATTCGGCCCTCCTACGCAGCTGTTAGCACCAGTTTTGACGCAGGTCATCCGTTCCTCTCAGCATCCTTGGCCTGGTGCCAGAGTTTATCAGCTGTCCTCACTATCAAAGTGCACCATCTCAATCGCGCTCATCTGCCGCCATTGGTTTGGCTGCCTGGAGGTCAAACAGAGTGCAATGCAAGCTGTATAGAAAAGTAACAATGTGCAAATGTCACCATGGTAACCTTATTTCATTGCAGGCGCCTTTAGAAAGTTGCTTTATGTCTATTAATTGCACATTGTCACATATGAGCACCTAAGTCTTGGTCCGTCCGTCCGTCCATTTCATACATGTTAAAAGTTTCCATATATAAGAATATTTCTGTCTACCTTTTTGTTCGCAGAAATTGTGAAACATTTCAAAAGCAGACATGGCTAGGTAATGAAGTCATGCTACACACACCAGTGGTGGCTTTGAATGTCTGGAAAAGAAAGAGATTTTAAAGCCTGCAATATGTGTGAGAGAGAAAAAAAACAGTCAGCTCTGTCTCCTCTAGCATATCACTATTATACACGCTTGGGCTTAGAATATATTAAAATGGATTTGGGAATCATGATCCAATCAAACGAGGCAAAGCTCATGAATGAACGCTGGATTCAGGAGTTTTATAATGGCACACACCATAGCCCTAATTAGCACACAGGTTGACAATCCATTTGAATGGCACATTGATCCCTATTAAGGGATGATGAAATTCCCAACATTATTTTCCATTCCAACTAGCCCCTAGATACCATTGAAATGTATGCTTTATTAGGCCCAATTTGTGACATACAAAAAGAGAGAAAACATCAGAATCCGACACTCTACCAGATGGAATTGTCTCTGGAACCATGGTACACAAACATGCTTGTGCATACTGCATGGAAATTATTTTTATTAAAATCAATTACTTAAATTAAAATCATTCACTGTTTACTTGTCTTTTTGTGGCTAGTAAGAACGATAATTAGCGTTAAAGACGACTCTGCTCTGTAGACAGCAGGTGGTAATTAAATTAGAATCGTGTAGCTGCGGTGATCTAAAGATTGATCGGCTCCCACCGCCAACTGTGAGACATAAATACAAGCTTAGCAGAAAAAAAATACACAGCCATCAGACCCAGCAGAGGAATATAGACCATAATCTGGAACTTGCAACTGTGGCGTTTCTAGTCCCTGAGGTGGCACATTTTCCCTGAGTAGCTCATCCTCCGCTCAGGAAAGACACACTCAGCTGACCCCAATATCGGAGAAGCGCTGCCGTCCAGCAGGTCAGCCACACAGACGGCAGGGGGCAAAGGTCACAGCCAAGATATAGTGCACAGGATTTTTTGCACCATCTGACCTCAGTTAATATATCAGGTTTCATCATATCGTTGTCTCGAAATCAACAGAAATTGTACGTAAAAAAATACAGGTGGGATTTTATCTATCAGGAATGGATTGGATGATACTGTCTGTCTGTCTATCTGTCTGTCTAAACTGTGGTTATAGCAGCTTAATCTCACAGGAACTATTTTTGCGAAGTGGGCAATTTTGTATGAAATCACATAATGTGACGGCGAAAATTTGTACGAAAACAGTTACGAACTGCTATGAGATTTTATTGGTTTTAGCGAAGGGATTTGTGATGCAAGGCAAACTGAGTGTAATAAATAAAAATTTGATACAAGTGATCACAAATATGAACTTTTTAAAAGTTAAAATAGCTTGCACCAGCAATGTATGTTGCTGCAAAGCGACTGAGCAATTTTCTGAGCCAGGAAAGCGGTGACTGGTCAATGTGATGAGACATTCATATTTATTTTTATTTACATGTTTGTCCAGTCAACCTTGTTAGACAGGTGAGAAGGTGAATTGAATGATTTCCTCAGAGATATGACAAATTGCAGTTGACATTTCATATCAAAGCCTCTCACATAACATGAGCCAAATCTTTTTAAAATAGTACGAATAAGAATTCTCAAGTAAACAGATTATTGTCCGACTGCGGCGTGCTAACAGAGGTAATGCCACCTGCATGATTAAATCTGACATTTTCGCTGACATTTATGGAAATAAACACGGAATTATATCACTGTTATTATGTTTGAGATTTAATACTTCTTTGTTTGTATGGTACCTGGTTTCTCAATAAAAGTGTTGTGGAGACCCACTGTGAGGTGGTAGGAAGTCATGTTTGTATTTTGGTGGGGTTAGATGAGTTTATGAACACCACCATATATTTTATAGACGGCTTTGTGAGCAAATAATGTGGCTGGTTACTTTATGAAGGACTGCAACATATGCAATAGCCACAACAAACAATAGTATGACTTGCATAATTCTCACGAGCCATTTAAATTAAGTACATATGGATTTCTAACAACTACATGTCTTCTAACAACGTTCACCACTTTCAATCTGACTGGCATGTAATTTTTCTATCGAGCTTGCCAGACTGTGAAAGTGCTTTTCAGTTTTGTGTGCTATAGCATCAGACAGTCAAGTGGACTGTGGGTGGTTTGTGGGTGTGTCTTCTGAGAATTGCAATTTATTTATCCCAGAAACAAATACTGATTACACCGAGAGGAAAAAAAGGAACTATTCAAGTAGACAGAAAAAAAACAATTCTTATCTTATCTCATCCGAATAGCATTTTGAGCCTTTAGGTAGATGCGCGTGTCTTTCTAAGAAAAGTTTTCATACAGAACTACAAACTTCAAGTTGCATCCCTCAAATAGAAGCAGGCTATTAAAAAATGTCATTTTCCTCATCTTCCTTTTCTCCACCCTGCTGATTGCCAGATCAAAGTCACTCAGCTGCTGCCGAAGGCTTGGTCCTAAAAGACAGAGACACTTTAGCATAAAGACTCGCCTGCAGTCATGATCATTACCCCACATAACGTACAATCACACCCAACCTGGGAGTGTGCAGATAAAGGTGCCTGGTAATTTGGTGTCTTCCCTCTCACTCCCATTTCTCGGCCTGTCAGCGCGAGCTAGCAAAGGAAAGATTGTTTCATTAATGTCCGGTCCCTTGAGCAGTCAATCAGGGATTTTAGTTGTTCCCCTTTTCTTTTTTTAACTCTCAGCTGTGAGTAATTGGTGTTAGCATTGTTAACAGTCACTCACGTCAGCGGACTAGCGATTTTCCATCTTAATTCCACAGGATATTTTTGCAGAGGAAATACTGCCTCAGGAAAGATGTTTTGAAAAGAGGTGACAACTGAATAATGCATCTGTCAGGTGTTGTCTATTTTAAGATGTCATTTCGCTCATGAACATCGAGAGGAATCATTAGCAGCTAATACGGCTAAATAGACTGCTTGTGAAGTAAATATTTGCTTGTAATTTCAAATACAAATTTGTGGACTAACCGCAATTAAAAACCTAGCAACACGCTAGCAGCTACATGTGCTAAAAACACTACTCACAACACATAGCAGCTATTTGTATGCAGGAAAACACTTAGTTATTCCTTAGTAGGCCTACTTACTGCGAGACAAATGTCAAATAGTAGGACATTTTAAAGAATTCACGACCCACACTGTTTATTAGCTGGCTGCAGCATGTGGACTGTTTTCTAAGTTATCTCTCTGCACTTTAATCAATGCTATCTATATGTACTCTTTTCTTTTTCAGGCCCTTTGTTGCCAGGTCGTCTCTGCTGACGCTTTTAATTGATTTTACTGCCGGCAGAAAAGAGCACAATAGGCCGACTTGCACTCTAGAGAAATCGAACGTAATATAGTGCAAATGCCCCTTCAAGAGCCTCAATCAGAGATGCCTCTGCCGTAGACGAACTGTACATGATCAATACCGATCCTTCCTCAAAGGGTCTCTGTTTCCCGCACAAATGCACAAAACACAATCGCTGACACGTAAAACAATTTCCTAAGGACAAAATTAGCACAATTGTGCAGCTTGTCACAAGCAGCTCACATTCAGTCCAAGTCTTTTTCGTGACAAATTCTTAATATCAAATTCATAAAAAAGGGTTTATGTTTCATATAAAGATAATCTTCAAATAAATAAGGAGCCTCAAAGAGGCACAGGAAATATTGTTTTCATTATTTGTTATTGCACTGAAGGTAATGCCATTTGGGCAAGAGCACCCGCAGTTTAGCTGGCGGACAAATATTGCACATATTCCGTTTGCGATTACTTATTGAGAATACAAAAATCAGCTTTCAAATCTTGCGTTCATTTGCTGAACCTTTCAAAATGACGTGGCTGTTCATAAAAGATAGAAAGTTGTTTTGTCTTGAATGGATAATCAATGAATCTATTTTCAGTTGAGTTCATTTATTTACTTTTCAACTCCCCTGGCCTTATGCTAACAGACTTTATTCTGCAATATCAGAGATCCAAGAAGGCAAATTCTTTAAGTCATTCATATTAGAATTGACTGATTTATGTCCAAATTAGACCTTTTCAATGAATCAGGTAAAAAAAAAAACTTATCTGAAAGATTTATCAATGATTTGGCCTCAGTGGTATACTTTGCAGATTGTGTTTGTATAATTTCTTTGCATACTTCGTTCTTATTGAATCCCGAAGAGTCAGACTTTCCTATTACTGAGTCATACACTCAAAACACATATTCTAAATTCAGAGAGGAAAAAAAAGAAAAAAATAAGTTAAGTTCCTATCCTTAACTGAACTGAATTAAAATTCACACTGTATAAATGAAACTCTTTAAAAGATAATTGTAGCCAATTTATAAGTTGTTTTGTAACATATGCTATTAGACGTCTAAAAGAGTCAGTTTAGGAAAACTATATCAAATTTCAGTTATATCTGCCCTAACAGGTCCGCAGGGACACGCATTATATTGCACATGGAAATAAGTGCAAATAGGAGGTCAGAGAGGGAGATGTATATAATGAGACGGTGCGAGGCTGGCGGCTAGCAGACCAACCCTGAAGGATATTTCTTTTAAAGAGCCAAATGCAGAAATTCCACAGGGTTTCTGGGCAACCTGCGGGGCAGAGTTGGGGAAAACACCTAGTTGCATATCAAACGCCAAACACTGCTGATGTGTCGACTCATCCAGAAATAATAGGAAGTTTGTCCTTCTACTCTTAACTAAATGTCACATTAACACTATACAACTTTGCACGATAAAAAATGTTTTCAGATTATAAAGTGTTTCTTTCCAAGTATTGACACTAATATAGCCAGAAAACAGTCTTTTAGAAACAAGCTGGTTTTAGTCAAACACGCAGAATTTCAATTTTCCTTTAGTGATGAGGGAAATGGCATGGAAGAGCTCAGATGGGATTGAGCAGCTGGTCTTTACCACACTTCTGTTTTAACGTGCTAATGTATTCATGTTGAGCTGAGGGAATACTACAATTCCTACACAGAGGCTTTCCGTTGCGAAGGAGCTATTCCCACACATTTCTTTCGCGACTCGTTTGACACATTTGTGCAGCGCCGGTTGTGATTTATCAGTTTGTTTGGGACTTGTTATGTAGCCTATGATTTACTGCAGTTTTCCTTGTGTGAAATTACATCACTATCGGTGAACGTGATTTCACCACGTGCAACATCTTTGTTGATCCTGGAACAACATTTCATTCAATCAATCAGATTTGAGGGACAGGTTTACAGTTTGTATCATGTTTAAGCTTACAATCAGGGTTTTGTGCTTCTACATCAGTGTTATTCACCTATCATGTCCCTCTGATTTTAGGAATAACTTATGAGTAGGGTTAGGTTTAGAGGTAGGACTACATTTTCAGACAGTAATGTTGTTTCAGGATCAACAAAATACAGTATGTTGACCCAGGAACATGACTTACTTGGTAAAACCTTCAGCATCCCCTGATTCTATCCACAGAAAGGTAACTTCTCCCATCATGCTTTGTGCTGTTTAAGTTGACCGAGGGCAAATTAGTTACAAAAATCCAAACAAGTAGAGTGATTCATTAGCTAATTTCAATTGTTTATTCTCAATTATCAAAGTTTAATGAGTTTTACTCATCACACAGTGTTTGTGCTACAGAGACATCAAATAGTGCAGCATGTTGCGAAGTGTGTTATTACTTTTATAAGTGATCTGACATATTATTTTTGCCTGACACACAATACAATAGATTTAAAAAATTACAGACTTACATTGAAGGAAGGACCTATGAAGCCTTTGAGTAAAACCTAAAAAAACTTAAAATTAGCAAAAAAAAAATTTAAAAAAATAAATAAAATAAAACCACTCTGTGAGAAGATATGAGATATCATATTGGATCATAGAAGTCATATTGGGAGAAAAAAGGCAACATAGTGAGATACAACGTCATATTATTAGACCTCATATGATGAGAGATAAGTCATAATTCTGAGAAAAGTCATGTTATGAGATGTGTTAATATTGTGAGCTATAAATATTTAAATATATAATGTCATATTTTGAGATATATAATCATATTAGGAGAACTAGTCACAATACTGAGATATAAAGTAATTTTATGAGATAAGTCAATAATGAGATATATTTACATTTACATGTATTCATTTAGCTATTTAATATATACTGTATGACATTTCATATAAAAATTATGATAGTCACATTTTGAGACAAAGTCAATATTTAGATATGTGAAGTCATAGTGGGATAAATAAAGTCACAATATTGAGATATAAAGTCATGTTACAAGATATAGAGTCATAAATGTCAGATGAAAAGTCATAATTGTGAGATATAAAGTCAATACTGAGATTTATAAATGTCATTGTGAGATATAAAGTCATATTTGGAGAAATAAAGTTACAATGGTGAGATATAAAGTCATGTTATGAGATATAAAGTCATAATTGTGACTAGTGAGATATAAAGTCATATTGGGAGAAATAAAGTCATAATTGAGAGACGTGAGATATAAAGTCATATTGGGAGAAATAAAGTCACAACAATTGAGAGATATAAAGACATAGTACAAGAAATGAAATCATATAATGCGATATAAATCTCCATCTGTGAGATATAAAGTCATATTGTGAGCTATAAAGTTCCAATTATGAGATACTTTATTAAGTCATAATTGTGAGATATAAAGTCCCAATTACAAGAGATTGGGACTTTTTAACTCTGAGGCAGAAACGGGCTTCCATGTGGATTCGAGTCACATCTGGAGGCCAGAGCATCATATAATATGAAGATTCTAGCAGCAGAAATGAGTTTTGCACAGTTGTTTTCTGTAGAAAATATAAAAATCTACTTTATAATATACTTTTCACCATTAGTTGAAATCATTTGCTTTCAGAAGAAAGACACACTGAATCACCGCCACATAGTTTCCTCTCTCAAAGATTTTACCTTTTCTCCCTCTTCTCTTTTTGTACTTGTCTCCTTTTAAACGTATATCGTTCCTGACAGGTTTGTTTTCGGGTGTGTTTTTATAAAGTAGTTTAGTGTGCCCTATCGCTGCTCTGTATAATGTGTGTGTGAGGCAGAGACGGAGAGGCGTTTTAGAGCTGAGATAGCACTGTGACAGATGTTTGTCTCTTTTTTCAATGACACATTGGGTTGTGTTCTACCTCTCTTCCACCTGCTCTGCTGAAACGTCTCTCAGTTTGAACGAGTCAGCATATGTCGGGGCGGAGAACCTACAGAATGTGTTTTAAAGGGTAAAAGACCATCAAAACACCCTTGTTGATAAGAACGGTTCTCTGATAAACTGTACTTTTGTTTATTTGGCACAAAAGTTTGCTAAAGTTATCTATAAAACTTCACCTCAGTCCAGAGAACCTGTAAAAGAGGATTGTGATGAACAGTTTTGTCTCAGATATTGCTCCTAAAAATCATTAGGAGAAAGAATTGAGACTACTGTTGATAGAGTAAGAATAAAGAGGAATAAAAATGAATGTGGATAGCAACTCTTTAATGAAAAATGCTTGTAATAAGATTTGATATTTCAGTGTATACTTTGGCCTCTTGGCAAATCTGAGTGCATTTTGAGATGCTATTGATATTTCTTCTGAAGGCCTAGTCTAGAGGAGACAAATTTGAGATTATTGGGACTCTTTCTTTTTGGTCTCTTGGAAAATCTGAGCACATTTTGAGACACTGTTGAGATTTCTTCTGAAGCTCTAGAGGAGACACATTTTGCGATTATGGGGGCCTTTTTCTCAGGGCAAACACCTGAGAAGTTGGAAAAAGTCTCACCCATAAACACCATAAATAGTTGTATATTCCAAATAAATTAATAACACTGTAAATTATTTGCCAATATATAATTACCACTGTAAAATTATATATATTTTAAATACAGTAAATACAAAAACAAACACACTAACATGAAATATTTGTATGATTTAATTCCATCACCTATGAAACCTTGACTCCCTCTGGAGAAGGACTGATGATCATTTTCATTTTGGTTGAACTATTCCTTTAGACAAATGCATTTAGATACGAACATCATACATTTATCCATAATCCTTTTCATCCATCACTCCTTCTGATGCCGTATGATTCAGGCTTGTCAACATTTACTCACTTAACTTTGAACACTTGCACAATTTAGCACTAAATCAAGCCTTGCTGATCTACGCCTGTCACAGACAGGTGACACTTTGATTCATGAATGATATGCCCTTCACCTTAAAACATTGAAGGGAACATAGAAAGTAAGAAAAAAAGGGAATGGGAAAGAATGCCAGAGGTGTGCATTTATAAATGATGGCGGTGTGAAGCCATTAGTTGGATTTGATCTGAGCTGAGAGGCAGAGGTTTTAGGCATGAGACAGAAAACCAGAGAGATGATCGATCTGACGAGAGAGGTCGTACATCAGGAGGAGAGAGTGTTTCTGCAGGTTTGAATGATGATGCCAGATAGTTACGGCTGAGTTCAACTCCGCTCTTGGACTCATTTTAATGAAATTACTGGTTGAAGGCCCAGCTTTAAATTAAAAGCTGATATGTGGCCACAACGGCTGCCATCACTTCTGCTCTGGTTAAATCCCATCTATATGCGGCGAGTGGGAGTTTGATGCTTCGTAACACTTCACCTCCACCCTCTCAGATGGGTGTTGAGTGTTTCAGTCTGCTATTTTTTATCCCCATCCATTTTTCAAACTCTATTACACAGCAGGAGTCACTACTTTTTAATTTTAGCAAGCGCTCAATGCAATTCGCAAGGTGAATTCAATTCTTTATCTGACAAATAAATGGATTATCATGAGTTTTTTATGATTAGAACTGTGGCTAGTTGCACATGGTTTATTGCTACGTGACCATGCTAGCACTTACTCTAGCTATGCTAGCATATACTAATACATTTACACTGTTTCCTAGCCAGACTAACTTGTTTTTACAACAGATTTGCTTTAAAAATGAAGTAGGAAACATTTGATGTTGCTATGGCATTGCGTTGGCTGTGTACGATTTAGAAAAGGGGTACAAATAGCAAAATGCAGTGCAACTTAAATGCAGCTATTTGAAGTGAGTTTCGGACTAATGAGATTTCACTGTGGGCTAGTCACAACATAACAGAAAAACAAACTAACAGCCTGTTTTTTTGCTTTAATGCCCTAGGCTAGGACATGGTGTTACCTGTATATATTGAAGCTTGAAAATAACAAACAAAACATGCTTAGAAAGCTAGATGAAATTACTGCTAGTTTTGCATATGAACACATTCCGAACAGTTACACATTAGCATACATGCAAATGCTAAACTGTCATTATTACCCAGCAGTCACTTACCCCATTACCCAACTTGCTGCAAACATCATATTTTTTTTTATTCATTTCAGTAACATCATGTTAAGTAAGCTGGCCCAAAAGCCATTTTTGTGTAAACAGAAAAGGTTTTCTAGCTGTTAGAGATGCTATTAGCAGCATTGCATTAGCAACTAAATAAACACGTTCTAGAATATGTGTTGAGCTCTTTTGTAGTTCTGCGTAAACTACATAATTGGGAATCAAATGTAATGTTTTAGGAGGGAAGAAGATTATAAGCAGCTTACGTTTTCAGGTAAGGTTTTTGATCAAAATAAAAATCCATAATACATTTTAAAGAGCTTAGAGCCATGTTTCCTACAGAGGATCCTAAAAGTGACCCTCCATCTTATACAAATGAATAAACCATACTATTTCATCAATATTATTTAGCCTTTTTGCATAATCAATAATATAATTACGTTGAATGAGTCACGGAAAATAAATTCAGAAGCATTCAAATCTGAATTAACCTAATCTCTTTAGCGAATCTAAAAGCAAAAGAATTAATGAAAGTTTTGTATCTCAAGGGAAGTTCAGTTCAAACAATAATAAGAGCAAGACTGTGCTTTAAATTGCAAATAAATTCGCAATAGACAATTACAAATGCCAATCTGTGTGAATGAAATGAAAATCGACCCTATTTAAGATTATAACCAAAACATAACAACTTCCTCCACCCCTAAAACGATATTTTTTTCTGATGACATCATCTAGGCCTCTTATTTTCAACCCCTCCCCTCAATAGACTCTTCACTCTCTGACTGTTTTTTTTTTTTTTTACTTTTTCTCCGACTGAATACAAGTGCCTTCTGTTCCCGAGTCTCTACCTAACTACCCTAATCATGCTGATGATGCAAACGAACCACGGTTAATAGTCAAACACTAAAATGCGAAGATGACCTGCAGGGACTAGAAGCTGAGGGGGTGGAAACGAATTCTGGTTTGAACCAAGCAATTGAACCCTGGCACTGGAGACCACCTGCAAACAAGCGAACTCTGGGAGTCTGTATGTTCCCACCTACTCGTCTACTCATTACAGACTTGAATGATCAAAGTACAGTTCCCACTTCAAGCCATACGCCCACTAAAAGAGCCGCGCGAGAGAGAAAGAGAAAGAGTAAAACGAAACATTAAAATATTAATTTTGGCTGTTGGAAAGAAATGGGAATTTAAAATGGTGACATGAATCCCGCCTTATCTTCCTGCACAACAAGGTGAAAAGGGAAATAAAAAGAGACCTCAATTTTTCTCCCCGTTAGTTGATACACTCAACCTTTTGTCCTACAACTTGTTAGATGGTTGCTTTTGACACCGTATCCCTTCCGGTCTGTCCTTCTGCATTAGGGACTCAGAATTACCTCGCTACATTCACCTGGACTTTATTTTCCCTGACACTCGGATACCTGATACAGTCCTGAAAGTGCTGCCTGTATCCGATGCTGAATTCTCCTCCAAAAAGCTTTTAACCGATCTTGATTTATTTATTTTTTTCTTTCAACATCAGCGTCTGAAGCTTTGTTGCATTGTTATGAAGAAACTCGAACACGACTGTCATCCCAGGTTCAACTCCAAGAGATCATATTCAATGGGATAGTAGTAGATTCTAGATCAGCACTTTTATTTCAAGAAAACCAATACATGAAGAGAATCGACATTACTGCGAAATTTGGCATGGGACTAGATTTGTATAATATTATGTGCTGACTGAGTGGCAAATCATTTTCTTACTGCAAGTTTTTGACCTAGGTAGTTGCGCAAGTCAGTGTCGTCAAACAGTTTGTCAAAATAAATTTTTGACCGTTTCTAATTCGGTTAATAAATATTTCACTGTGGCTCGCGTGGGAAGGATAAAAGAGAGAGGACCAGGCCTGGAACTTATGTTGTTGTTTTGTTATGTTTATATGTAGAAGTCGTCCATGAAGGGCTGCAGCTTTACTTTCGTTTTGTTGTTTGTTTAATTATTTTATGATTATTTTGTTGAACATTCGTCGGTTTCCGCCTACTTCTTCCCTGAGCTTTAAAGGTGGTTACATTTGTTTTCAGTGACGACAAAAATAAACATAATACTCAAAATTTGACACATCGTAACTGGTTTGGACAAGGCGAAATTTTTTATCGTTTAATGAAACGCTTAGCCAGAAAAAACATGATATGAAAGCAAGGTACTGTACGACGCAATAAAGTGTCAATCTCTAACTTTTGGTCTATTTGTGCCATGGCATGCATGCAGATCTCACTGTATATAGCAGCATTTGTTTTCTGATTGACTGATTTATTCGCAATGTGGAATATTTCGCTTTCGATGGCAATTTCAAGAATCAAAACTTTACATGACTATCGTGACTAGTTAGGACAAGTTGTATAGGTCTTTTTTTTTTTTTTACTTAATGCAGCTCAAAATGGTATTGTTTAACAAGATGTTGAGGAATGCAGAAAAATGACTTCATAATTAGGTACGCCGCGATAAATGTAAATTGCTAACTTATCGTAAATGTTTATTTGAGCTTTTGTCCTGCTATTCTTTAATATTGAGAATGATTTTAAATAACTATATCTTTATCGTTATCTTAATAGTTTTCATCTTTGGTGTGTCATGCATGTAGCCCCTCCCACAGTGAAATCTCATTGGTCCAAAAGACCATATAGCTGTAATTTAAACATCAAATATGTTCTGATTGGCTGTGATTTTTGTCACTTCACAATCATCATTTCACGTTTACCAAGGACAGATAAATTATTTTAGGAGTAGTTTACCCAAAAACTAAAACTTAGTATTTTCTCACCCTCATATAATTCCAAACCTGTATGACTTACTCTGAACATTCACACCAATACAGGTGACCAGCGCCTATTGAGCTACAAAAAAAAAAAAAAAAAAAATATATATATATATATATATAAAAGTTAGGACAAAATGTTACTAAAACTCACCCAGTGCAAAATAAACCCCATGTTTATCTTTATACAGTTCCAAAGCAACCATTTCTAACACTTGACACTTGCTTAATGAACGCAAACCCACAAGAACAAAACCCATTGTTTGTTCCTGTCAAGGCCGAGACAGATTCTCAATGCATGTCAAGATCTTTTCTAACATAACCATTACTAATAAACATTGTGGTTAGAAGAAAGCAAGACACATAAATGTACAACATAAAGCTACAAAAATGTCTGCTTTTTTATTATTAAATATACATTTATTTACAATACACTTGTATAATTCTAACCATATAAAACAAGCCTAAAATAAGTCAGTCATTAGTGTCATGTTAATAAAAGATTTGGACACACTTTATATTAGGTACCCTTAACAACTATGTGCTTACAGAGGAAAATTAGTACAATGTACTTATTGAGTTCATATTGTATTGCAAAACACTTTTACTGCTATTTAGGTGGGATACTGTTCAGGTTAGGAAGAGGTTTGGTGGTATAAGTAGGTTCAACAGTGTAAATATAGATGTAATTACATAAATTAATTTATTAAAAATAATATTTATTATTTATTTTTTAAAACATGCATGTACACAATAAGTGCATTGTATCAAATGATTCATTTCAACGTTAGTACATACTTGAAGACACCTAATATAAAGTGCACCAAAGATTTAAATGCACTTAGTTTAGGCAACTGACTGCGTTTTTTTTTCTTTTCTTTTCTCTTAGAATCCTAGCAGACCCGTGACATTCAGCAGAATGTCATGCAACCAAGACTGTTCGGATAACAACATGAGATTTTTCCTCTGTGAAAGGTGTTATTTGTTAGTGCTTTCTGGTGTACCGGACGCTCTGGCTTGTTATGGAGGAAGAGAGCCGTGTGCATTACGTGACAGGAGCTTGGTGAATTCTGCGAATTTCAGCAAACATCTACAAAACAGCATAACACAACTGCCACGGCTACAAACACAATACTCTGGGTCCTTCAAAAACAGCTACTACTTCATATTGCTGCATTCGGTGGAAATTCACAAAGGCTAAGATATACTAACAGGTCACACCTTGTGGAAACTTATCATTGGAGAAGGAACGAGTTGATAAACCTTATCAACAGTGGCTCATGAATATTAACTAGGCGACAATGTTCACCCAATAGTACTAAATGATTTGGTGAAAAGCAGATAAATGGGCCAGATGTTCTAGAGATTTTTTTTCTTCTTCCAAATTTTCTTTTAATTTAGTCAATATTTGAATCAAACTATAGCGTATTTAGGTGATGTTCATGTGCAGTGCTGCTATTGTTAACTAAAACTGTTCAAATGTTTCGATAATCGAAATAAGGCTGAAACAAATACAACATACATTTTAGATAAAAAAAAACTAAAATGAAAATTGGAAAAATTTCTATGCCAATAAAATAAGTTCACTGTAAAAAATTAAATGATCAGTAAGTCATGACAACATATGTTTTTACATTGCTTTAACTCATCAAAATAAGTTAAGCAGTTTTCAACTTTTTTATACAAGTTATACAAGATTCGACACATTTTTTAAGTCATTTTCATGTAATTTAAGTTGAAATTACTTGCATATCCAAGTACATTGTACTTAAAAAAAATGAAAGGCAGCAACTTTTTTTTTTACAGTAAACGGATTAAAACTGAATATATATATATATATATATATATATATATATATATATATATATATATATATACATAAACAAATAAAACAATTATTAAAACAAATGACAACTAATAAAATATACTAATAAAAGTTAATTAATAAATACTATAATATGATAAATACTAAAATACCCAATATGCAAAAGGACATACTTTAACCAAATTTTTTACAATTTTTGGAGGATTATTTTTTTTCTTCAAATTTCAAGCCAAATCAAGCTAGTAAAATATAGCAATTATTTCCCAAAAAGTCCACTGCATTTTTAATGTTTGCTACGCTTCTGGATGTACTGTGACCATTAAAAAAAGTTCACTTTTTTTTTACTTCTAGTGATGTGCAGCTTAATCTAAACGTTTAAACTTCCGTCAAGCTGCTAACATTGCTCGGGAAGCCGGCCTGCTTCGCGTCCGTTTCGGAGGCATGAACATCTGAGATTGAGGATTCATTACCTCTGTGAGACGCACTTAAATCTAATGAGAGGAACGGACCAATCGTGGTTCGACATTCCGGCTGGTGTTTATCCACGCTGAGATGGATTTAGCTGTAAATCGGACTCAGTTCTGAGCCCACGGCTGTTTGAGAAAGGATCCATCATCTCTGTTCCATCGCGGGAGTGACATTTACATAGATCACGGCTAGATAAATATCTAGCATTACTGATTCTTTGTCCTGACGCCAGTGAAAATGACAAATGAGGGGGTTGGGTGGGGCGATGATTAGATACCGCCTCGAAGCTTCGATCTGCTGCATTGTGGGTATTATCAGAGGAATCTGCACATCTTGACCCTTTCCTATGCTATCCTGTTCAGAACATTTTTTTTTTTATCATGTTGAGTCCGGGAACCAATTATATTTAGATTATATCTCAGAGCGGTGGGGAAGAAATCTTAATATGATCTGAGACATATTTGAGGCTTATACGGGAAAGACCTGACAACCTTTAAAAGGATGTGAAAGATATTTTGACTCCATTACTCGGTTCCTATGGAATATAATGCAATAGAATCAGGTCCCACCAGTACAGAATGAATTCTCATATTCCCAGTCTAAGAGTTTATTGTGGACTGGTGTAATGCACTTCAGTGCGGAAGCTTCTCTTCAGTGGATTCACAGGGAACATTTTGTTCCCGAAAAAGACATTATGGTCACTTTTTTAACAGCATATGCGAATTTACACAGGTAAACGTGAAAGAAAATGTACCTTCTCATTTGTTTGGGACATTAAGGCCTTATTTCAAGTTATTCAGGCTTGGCAGAGAGTTTAAAATGCAAAAAATGTTGCTGAGACCCAATTAACGTGATTTATGCAAGTAGAACATCATTTCAACACCTTTTTTGTTGTTGTTCTGGAACAACATATCTTCCAACCAATCACTGACCTCAGATTTAAGGGGTTGTGTTAGGGCCTTGAACATCCTTATAGGGCGCATCAGACATGCACTTCCAACAAGAAAATCTGTACGAGGATGTGATAGAGTAATAACAACAGAAACAGATGCACCGTACGAATGCGTCTTAAACTATAAAGACAACATAAAATCTAAATTGATCCTGTAACTTTCCCTATGAACCCTATGAAATCAAAATGGGAGTTCTGTGGCTTGTGAGATCACGTCTATTAGCTTTGGCTGTTTATTTGCTAGCACACCTTTAAAAATATACTAAATAAATGGTTAGCACCTCTACGCATTTCACATTTACGGTCTTCATCTACTAGCAAAACAGACCAAGACTGATCTTGGACTACACAGATTTGAGTCTACAATTGATTAGCAAAATCAGGTGTAAATCATGATTTAGCCATGAAATACAGTAGCTGAAAGCCTTTAGTTTACTGCATAAAGGACAAGCCCTTTGATACGTCGTGCCTCAATTTCCTGTTTCAACAGGAGATACTCCAAATTTTTCAATTTCCTGTTTCAACAGGAGATAATCCAAATTTCTCAATTTCCTGTTTCAACAGAACATAAGTCAGTACAGGAAAGAAAACTGTGTCAGATCATTTCATGGGGTCTTTAAGGACTAGTCTAAATGGAAATTGACACTATGCATGCCTATCTTTTTAAAACACGTCACTGATTTTATTATGCACATATCAATGTTTTTAGCTTATTCCATATCTGATACCACTTAAATTTTCTGCTGATGTGACTAAGATTATCAGTAAAAATAATATTGACCAATTTTTAAGCCTATTTTTCACAATCCAATCAAATCTTGTTGAATAAAACAACACATCCCACTCTACATTATTTCTTTCTGAATATTCAGTTTCACTCTGAGATATATCACATAACCATAATAAAATGGTTCCTGTTTTTTTTTTTTAATTTCGAATGAATCATTGGTTCAAATTACTCCAAATACAAAAAAAAAAGAAATAACTTGGTCTGCCTCCTTTTTAGATGACATCATCAATCCAGCCCCTCCAACAACCTGAAATACCTACTTTTCACGAGGATACAAGCATGGATACAAAAAAGTCATTATTTCCTGCTCTTTCACTCTGAGATTCGTCACATGACTGTTAGGTTAAACGCATCGTGAATGCCATTTCAATTAGTCCTTAGGAAAGGGAACAAGAGTGAATGTAGAAACAGAGCAAAGGAAGGAGGAAGTGAAAGAGCCCCACTGGTAACATCACCCACTTTATTTGCATCACTACATTGTGCTCGCCCGTGGCTGAACAAGACCATTCGTGCCGGATTAGTACAGCACCAGAGCCGTTTGATTGGTCACGGTCCACAGAATGGAGACCGTTGAGTGTTTGTTTGTCTGCCAGAGTGATTCGCATGTGTGCGCGCACAAACAATTCTGTAATCTCTTTGTTGTCTGGTTAAATAATTAGCCCTGAAAGCAAAAGAGTCGCTTCAAACGTTTGATTCTCCATTCTCTGCGAAGGGCTGAAGGCCTTGTTTGGGAACGGCTTCAGAGCTTTGAAGCCACCTGATCTTCTAACTCTTGGGAACATTTTGTCTAAAACTGCAGCAAAGAACCACCGGTATGAACCCGGTCTGTTAAAATCCACCACGCTGTTTGCACACCACAATAATTCAAGGTATCAGTGTTGTGAACTTTCTGTTCCCTGAATCCTGGATGCTAAAGGACAGTGGTTGGGATGGTGAAGGGCACTGGCTGTGTCCACGAGGCTCAGCTGACTTCCTGTCCCCAATCCCGGTCCACTGAGTTGGCGCACAACACAGGGTCACAGCGACTCAGTGGGGGTCACGAGTTTGGTATGCCACAGGTCAGATGAAGTACTCTTTCCTGCTGTCTCTCATGGCACTGTGTAGGTCCAACTCGGCCCGATATCGCAGTTCTGGCCTGGGCTGGTGATCTTTCTCCTTGACGGTGGCCAGCTGCCGGGTACGTTCATGTCGATGGCGGTACAGGAAACGGGTCATCACGGCCACGGCACAGAGGGTAATGAGCACTACTGCTGCTATTAAACCTACGAGAGACAGAATAAATAAGTGGCGCTTGTGCCGATGCAATCGCAGACAGTTAACGGTCACATTTTCCGTTACTCTGTAATTCCATGGGCAAAATCCAGTCATTACAAAAAGAAAAGCATGATACAGGGTTTAGCGTGATTTTGCCTGTGTTCAAGTTCTGCGCAGATTTTTTTGCTAATGTGACTGCACCTTTAGTGTCAACTTTTGCACCACCAAGGTACCTTAATTAAAAGTTGACATGATAGAATTCTGTGAATGTTTGTAAAAGGTTTGATTTCACTGCAAATTTGCTTTTAAAAAATGGAGCAGGAAAGAAGCACATACCTCCAATTACAGCAGAATCATTTTGGGTAGTGTTCGTAAGTTTCTTCCCTCTACTTCCTGCATCTGCGTGCTCTGTGAATAAAACGAATGATATGGAAATTACATTAAATTGTACCTTCAATTCGAATGCTGACTTTACACCAACCTAACAATGTTGGCTGGTTTAAATGGTTGGTGTTTTAATGTCATACCAGCTTCTTTGGCTATTTTCATGGCGAGTAACAAGATATATTTTGCAATTCTGACATTTTCTTACAATTGCGAGTTTATATCTCTCAATTCTGACTGTATAACTAACAATTGCAAGATTATATCCCGCAGTTACAACTTTGTAACTCGCAATTGCGAGTTTATATCTCACAATTCTGACTGTATAACTAACAATTGCGAGATCCTATCCTGCAATTCTGACTTTATTTCTCGCAATTGTGTTTATCCGACAATTCTGATCATCTCAGAATTGCAAGATATAAGACCCAATTGAATACCATGCTATCTAAGCTTCTCAAAAAAGTCAGATCACAATTCTGACATTTTCTAACAATTTGCGAGTTTATATCTCACAATTATGACTTTATAACTTGCAATTGTGATTTTATATCTCGCAATTCTGATCATCTCAGAATTGCAAGATATAAGTCACAATTGAATGCCATGCTATCTAAGCTCACAATTGCGAGAAAAAAAGTCAGAATTCGGAAATAAAAAGTATTGAGTAGCGGAAACAAGCTTCCATACCAAAATAAGGTTTTTAAAGTTTGTTTTGCATAAACATTCTAAAATGGATTCAGGGTTGACTGTTAAAAATGTCTTAGAAAGTGTTTACGGAGTAATATAATTTTCTAAGAGAACATAACTATGCATCAATAAAATAAAATCTCCTAAAAATATACTGGACTCTGGTTTGAGGAGCACAGCAATGGATCTTTATTTGATATTCAATTTCCCTTAACTTGTGTGTGATTGTCCTATTCAACTTTTTACATATGATCTGGTACCACGATTATTGTAAATAAAGATGTGACTTGTACCTCACAGTAGGGTTAATTTCTTACAATTTGTTGTCCGTACCCTGATCCCATTCATTTGTTGAAAACGTAAGATACCAATGGTAGCTTTACCAACCTGACAAAGATCTGGATGAAGACTTGTCCGCCAGCTCTCCGCAATTTGACTCTACCAGGTTACCAAGAACGCTAACCAACGAGCTGCCTCGATTCAATATGGCCGCCTTGAGAGGAGCCAAATGGTTGAACTGAACCGAAGACAGACAACCAATGAAACCTTTCGATCCTGCCTGGAGAACCTCCTCGTCT
This sequence comes from Meda fulgida, assembly GCA_030578275.1. NCBI lineage: Eukaryota > Metazoa > Chordata > Actinopteri > Cypriniformes > Leuciscidae > Meda > Meda fulgida. The sequence continues at coordinate 11,842,057 of CM060637.1, read as the reverse complement.
ACACCAGCTCGACCTGAGAATGATAATGAGACGGTACCTCAACTGCGATTGGTGGACTGGAGGTTCTTTGATATTTGTCCAAACAACTAGCAAAAATAGTGCTAAGCGAAAGATTCTTGCCCATCAAACTATCTCAAGTTGGCTTGCTGTGGTGAATTAGTCAGTTAAGCAGTAGCCCCACACCCACAGCTTTAATCTTGGAGTTTAATTAAAACGCCTACCTGTGACTTTCCCCAATGTCAAAGACCTTATCGTGATCAACTCTTTGTCCGTGGACAGGCTGTATTTCAGATTGGTATCTTTATCAATCTAAGAAGGAGAAGGATACAGAGAGAAAACCAGAGAAAGAGAGAGAGATGTTGCGTGACATTCATAAGATTCCACAAATACTTGTATTTTATTGGTGTGAGAGAAAAGCTGTTGTGTGTTAATCTGCAACACTGTGTGAAGAATACTGATAACACCTATGAATTTAAGCACTGCTCATAAATTCTGTGCTACCAGGGTGGATACAAAACTTCAATGTATCATCAGCCAACTCAGACTAAAAACAAATCTGATCTTAATCAACTGAGAGGAATGTGATTAATGATGCTACAACTCTCCCAAAGTAATATCAGTACTCAATCTTGAAAAACGAGTGGAACACAATGTCATTGTAAACTGTATAAAACCATTCTTATGAAAAACTATTCAAGTGTGAATTGAATATGTATTTTCTAAAAAACATTTTTTTGTAAATTGTTGCACAATGCAAAACACCAGTTGTTGCAAATTGTTCCTAAAACCAATTTTACATAAATGTGACCTAGACATAAAAATGTTGGTGCAAACTATTACTAAATACATTGCGAGATGGAAAACACGAATTGCACGAAATTGTTTGTAAAACCATTCATATGTAATTTGTCTCACATATTTAAGTTAAATCTTTGTGCAATTTTTTAAAACTTGTGTAAATTGTTGCATGACTGGAACTATACATTTCTGTGTAAATTGTTGAGAAAACTCTTTAGTAAATTGTTGCATGAAGGCGACCCGCAACTTTAAATGAATTTGTGCAATTTGTTGGTAAAACCATACTTGCGTAAATTGTTGCATGACTGCAACATATACTTTTCAATTGAATTTGTGTGAACATTTTTCGTAAAACCATTTTTATCTAAAATGTCTTGGTTTTGTTTCGGTTTTACACTTTTCTTGAATGAGGACCAATGATTTAATAATATATTGTTGACATAACTGCAAATATTCATTATACAAGTTAGTAGGTTCCACAAAACATATACTTTGGTGCCAATTTCTTCTGAAATTTATTTTGTTGTTTGAAATATAGGCATTACCCACCTGGACGTACATGTCCCTTCCCTCTCTATGGATCTGGACTCTGTGGAGCTCTCCATTAGCCAAATTAAAAGAAGTTGGCGTAAAGATATCAGGCTCTTTCTCTCTGTTCAACCGATACCAAATCTGCAAACTCCCTGTGGGATGCCAATGAGGCAATTTGAGACATAAGTGAGACAGAATCAAGTCAGCACAACACACTGAATGGCTCATTTCCTTCCCCACTGATGAGGGTAATTGCTAGCTTGACCGCTGTTTTGAAATATGAGAAACACAGAAAAAGATGCTCCTCTCCAATCATCACCATCGCTGTAATAATCATCTACTGACAGTTTGAAGGTAATCAAAAAACAGCTCTGATTGGATGATACAACAGTGATTGCACACAGCCATAACAGGACAAAAAAAATAAAATAGAAAATGTCATATATATAATGTAACAAGAATGCAAAAAACATCCCAAAAAATAAGTTATTAAAATGCCTATATTTATATATATGTATGTGTGTGTATATATTTACATTATTCTATACAATATTACGTTAAAGTAATGACAATATTATAGTAATAGACAAAATTAAAGTAATATTATGTTAGTACCATTGTGAGCCAAAATAATGGCCATGTACTGTTGATGATAGGTGTTGACTGTCAGAAGCATGGCGGGCGTTTGAGTCGTGAGGAAACTGAAAGCGATGCTCTCTCGTGAATTGCTGCTCTGGGCGAAGATAGCCGAGGACTGGCGGCTATGGTTGCGCATCACGGAAAACGGTTCCTGGAAGGTGTAGGTCACCGAAGACCCGCTTTCAAAGGACACAGAAACTTCTGGAAAGAAAGAAAACACAAAACGTGAAAATGTTGGCGCAAACGCTTGTGGCCAGATCTTAGACGGTGACTGGCCGCGTTTTTGTTTCCCTATCAGCATATTAACGCGCCGTTGAACACCAAGGACACAATGCTGAATGGACAGAGTGGAAAATACAGAGGAAATGAACCATTTAACTCTAAATGAATGCAAAATTATGCTTGGACTGCAACCGACCCCTGGGCATCTCATGGTGTTCATTTACTCATAATATTATCAGAATAGAAACACCATCCCTCTAGAGTCCAATAAAGAAAATGCAAAGCCAAGAAAGTCTCATTCACAGAGAGCTGAATGGCTCGGCTGTCTGACATATCAGAGGATCAAATGTGATAAAGGCTGTATTGACAGCAGAGAGGTTTAGCATTGAGGGTGATGGGTAGGGAGGGTCCGCTGGGATTGGTCAGGTTGCAGCCCTTTGAGTGAAATTCATCCAAACAACTACGGTTCACGGTCATGGATGCAAGCCATATCAGAACAGCGAGACAGATAGAGAATAGCACAACTGCGCTGAATATCTCATGTTTTATCCCACTCAGCTTTGATCAGGTGCAATCTGTGGGCACATCGCCGTCTTCACAAATCAAGGTTACCGAGCTCTTAAACGTCCTGCTTCTGGAACGCTCTTTGATACGCCGTAGAGAAGTGCGGAGGCTACCAAAGTTAAAACAAACTGCTCCCTTGAACAGCAAAACCATCTAGATTGTGTGTCTAAAATAACCGCAGATCGATGTATTGGTGCTGTTTTAAGATTCTGTTTAAGATCTAATTAGAGATTTTGTTGTGTATTAGTATGGTGTCGACTTTTGGGCAACCTGCTTTTTAGATATTGTAACTGGTATTAGCAATAAAAAAACTCAAATCAGTCAAACCAGGTTTGATGCTAATTTCCAATAACTGTATTTGGTCCATGTTAACTCTTTCCCTGCCATCCACTCGCAGCATTTTTGATAATTTTCACAAAACATTCCTGGCCCCCAGAATATTTTTTGTTGTATGAATATCTGAACATGCAATATATCAGAAGATAGAACAGAGCCATGCTTTTAAACAACAACAAAAAACGTTTTATTCTAGCTTCATGCATTCTTTTTTTTATCAACACTTGAATGTGGCTAAGTTTCAGACTAAACCCATGATCAAAATATAGATCGAGTTAATGTTTGATGATTGCGTTATTTTACATGTGCGTAAGCAATTCTTCTATAACTTGTTTCTGCTGCCTCTTCGCCTGTATTTTGATCAGGAGATTCTGTACTCTTTCAAATGATGCATAAGAGCGCCCCCTTCTGTATAACAGTGAAAACACGGAAGTGTTGTGTCATAAATTATGGAAAATTCTGTCAATGGCGGAGAAGTGGTAAAAACACAAATGCTGTGTGATCAGCCAATCATTACGCTAGGAAATGTAATTAATTTCGCCGTTCGTGATTTCAGTTGGTATAAATTAACGCAATTACCCATTTCTTTTACTATTTTTCACTTCCTCAAAAACACCTTTAAAAAAGACCGGAAGCTTTCAGCTTTGCTAGTGCAACAAAAAAATCAAAAAGCATTGTTAATGCTAGTGCAAAAGATTATGCGCAAAAAACAAGAAGCATCGTTAACACTAGGACAACAAAATTAAGAAAAACAAAAAGAATATGTAACCAGTACAAACTTAACTGTACAGTCAACATTCACAATAAAATAATCTTAAGATTATTGGCAATTATGTGTGTGTGATTTTGGACCAATGTTATTTCAGAAACCAAGTAGCGCGACACAAAAGTGTCATTTAGCACCTCATTTTTAGACAAAAAAATAACGTACCTTTCTTACAGCTGGGTCCTCCGTAGGCAGAGTTTGTGCAGTCACAAACATACCCGCTGCTTTTCTCGATACATTTCCCCCTGTTGTGACACAAGCTGTTTTGGCTGCTGCAGTGACCCGGGCAGCCCGAACTGACCCCAGGGGTCATTTTAGCCCGTTCTTCAAGGTCGAGCGTCATGCCGTTAATATTTAATGACCTGATGCACCCTAGAAATCCTCTCTGCCTCGATGCCGTGCCTCCTGGGGAATACAGACAAAAGTTTTGTCGTTTTAAGTCATGCAATGCACATGCAAAAAATACATTTAAAATGAGAAATCAGATCATTTGCATTTAAACCCTATTACCAACTGTTGAGGTACAGGGATATTATTCTCTTGCGTTCACTCATGGCTGTGCCTACCAATAAACAGCTGGCTGTTGAGCTGAAGGTGTGTGTGGCCTTCCGATGGGGCGTCCAGGAAACGCAAGGGCAGCTGGTCCACCTGCAGCGACGCCTCCTTCACGTTCCTCTCCGCTCGGACGTAATGCCACTGCTTGTCGTTCAGCGGCACGTGAGACTTCACCGTCAGAACCACCGGGCCGTTGCCCACATCAAACGTGAAGGTCACGACAGAAGGGGCTGCGGGCATCGGTTTGGGGCGAGAAGAAAAGACAAATCAATTCATAATGCTGACAGGAGTTCGTGGAAATTATTTATTAGCTACTGATTGTAGTAGCTCATTTAATATTAATTTTTATATTTAAATCTTAAGTAGCAAAAAATGAGTATGTTAGAGTTTGATTCATTTTATGTACGACTCAAATTAACCCAATTAAATATTAAGATGCTTTATTATTATATGTAGGTAAATATTGCTGTTTTAACTTTAGTAATAAAATTAATTTTGGGTGCATTCGATTAGTAAACACACACATATATTTATATATAATTTATATTTTATGTAATATAAACACATAATAAATAATAATAATAAAATATTAAAATATAAAATATTTGATTTAAATTATAAAATTAAATTAGAAATTAAAAAATATGTTTATAATTAAATACATTACTAAAAAATGTAATTATTTAATTATTTTGTTCATTTAAATTAAATGATTATTTATTGATATGATTAAGAATTTGTATTAAATATTAAAACAATTATCAATTTGAAAATATAAATAAAAATTACATTATATAAAACTATATATATATATATATATATATACATATACAGTATATATATATATATATATACATATACAGTATATATATATACAGTATATGTAATTACATTTATAAATTATAAATATTACATAATATTAAAAAAGATTCATATACATTTTAAATACATTACTTAAAAATAAAATTATTTAGTTAATTCAAATTCATGATTATTTATTGATATGATTAAGAATATTTATTAAATAGTGAAACAATTATCAAATATTTATTTCATAAAAACAGTATATATATAGTTTTATGTGTGTGTGTGTGTGTGTGTGTGCGTGCAGTATATATGTACAGTATAGTAAATTATTGTCAAGGCAACACCACCCTGAAACAGGAAGTTGAGCTGACCATTTAAATTTTCACTTACAATATTGTAATTACCTCTTTTACATGCAGGCAATGTATTCTGAAAACTCTTGGTGGGAAAAAAATATCCCTATTACTAACAATATGATGAAGATGAACAGCCTCAGTGAACTGTGTACAGTAATTACATAGCTGATGGTTTCAGTGGCCGCAGAACACAGCGCCACAGTTCAGGAAAACTGTCTACGTCCTCTCCTCTTTGCTGCAAATACTAATGACATTCCATGAATAGGAGCGAGTTTTGCCATTTTATCTTCATATTTGTGTTGCTAAAGCATTAGCGAGACGGGTGAAACTCACATAACCTGTCAGGGAACATGGTCAGGTCATATTTCATCTCCTAATGCTTAGCATGTTCTTATATTGATATTTTGAGCATGTTTCGGATCTTTCTTATCTTTATTTGAAAAGTTAATTTGATCACTCCAGCTATCAATATAAAGGGACTCACCGCTGAGCTCCACTCTAATGAAGTCTTTTGTGCCCAGATTTTCCAGGAAGACTCCGGAGGGAGCCGTGGTTTTGAAATAGAGCGAGATGTCGACGCTGAGCTCGGCCTGAAGCGTGGGGAAGTGCAGGTAGGACGACTCCTGGTAGAAGGAGGCGGCGTTCCACAGAAACCCTGAGGTCAGAGGACACCGATTATATCGGTTTTATACAAATGCTCTTTTTGGATGAGGAGTGAAATTATAAATATACACTGCCGTTCCAAAATCTTTGACCGGTAAGATTTTTAATGTTTTTAAAAGAAGTCTATTCTGCTCACCAAGAATGCATTTATTTGATAAAAAAAAAAAAATTGTGAAATATTACAATTTAAATTTCTACTTTAATATATTTTAAAATGTAATTTATTTGATCAAAGCTGAATTTTCAGCATCATTACTCCAGTCTTCAGTGTCACATGATCATTCAGAAATCATTCTGATATGATTTGATGCTCAAGAAACATTTCTCAATATTATCAATGTTGAAAACAGTTATTTACAGTTTATTTCAGGATTCTTTGATGAATAGAAAGTTAAAAAGAACAGCATTTATTTGAAATAGAATCTTTTTGTAACATTATAAATGTCTTCCTTAAATTTAATTCCATCCTTATTTCCCCCCAAAAAATAAAATAAAAATTCTTACTGACCCCAAACTTTTAAACGGTAGTGTTTAATGTTACAAAAGCTTTCTATTTTAGATAAATGTTGTTCTTATGATTTCTGAAGGATCATATGACACTGAAGACTGGAGTAATGATGCTGAAAATTCAGCTTTGATCACAGGAATAAATCACACTTTACTATATATTCACATAGAAAACAGCTGTTTTAAATTGTAATAATATCTCACAATATTACTTTTTACTTGCATTCAAATAAATGCAGCCTTGGTGAGCAGAAGAGTCTTCTTTTAAAAACATTAAAAATCGTACCGATCAAAAACTTTTGAACGACAGTGTAATAACATTTGTCTGCATATGATGCACATCAGATATTTAGCTAAAGAAAACTTGTATAATGTGATAAAACATGATATTTTCTGTATGGTTAAGGCCTTACGTACTGTCCCCGTAGCAGTGGAGAGATCCGACTCTGTATATCGCTTCTGACCCGGTTCGGTTTGTGTCTCCAACCAAGATCTCGGTCACTGGTAAGTGCTCTTTGTAGGACAAAACTCCAGTGTCATTCTCCCTGTTCACAAGCAAACAACAGCTGTGTTCACATGGCTGCCCTCAGCATCTACGAGTATTGATATTGTACATGTGGTGAGAAGATATTCAACAGATCACAAACAAAACAACTGAAATTCTAATACGAAAGACCACTAGTGTAGAAACAGACAAACAGTGTAAGCAAACGGATTGAACGCGAGGCTTGTACCATGAGCTGCGGTCAGCGTCACAGTTGCAGAAGTGGTTCATATCGATGCAGTTCTCATCCAGGCTGCAGGCGCACTGCTGCACCCCGGGGAGAAATCCACCCCAGTACGTCCTTCTCTCTCCCGCCCGGTCCAGCCACCAGGACAAGGGCGTCCCATCTGGAGCAAACAACACAACATTTTTCTTCATTTTGACAATGACTCTGACATCTACCACCATTGGATAACTAAAAACGCCTTGGGGATGTGCCAATATAGAAATTCAATACCAGCAGTCAATAAGTAGCTTTGTGTTGTGGCTGGTAAACAGTGTAATAAAACACTATTATACATTTGGCAGATTAGAACAAAAAACAAAAACAATAGGAATTCTGACTATATTTGACAAATGCAACTTTATTGTGACTTTCTATTAAAACTACTCATTATACTATTATAATAGTATACTATTGTATATATATATATATATATATATATATATATATATATATATATATAAATAAAATATAAATCACCATTTTATTTGAAAAAGAGGTTTTTACATGAATTTGACAAATGGCAATAAAAATAATACTACTACTACTAATAATTATTATTGTATGGCATATTATATTCTGTATAATGTGTATGCTTATGCTATTATATCAATTTAAACATACATTAAATACAGTATGTATATATATATATATATATATAATATTTATTTTATATCACTTAAAAATATCAAATAATAAATAATAAATATATAAAATAACCATTTTTAAGGGGTTTATACTGTACATTAAATTGACAAATGCCAATAATAATAATCATATGGCCTATATATAATGATTATGCTTATGCTATTATATCAATTTAAACATTAAATAAATATTTTAATAATAAAAGGGGTTCATACATGAATTTGACAAATGCCAATAATAATAATTAGGCATAACATTTATGTGTATGCTATATCAATTTAAAAAGAGGTTTAAATATGAATTTGACAAATGCCAATAATAATAATTATAACAATAATAATAATCCATATATAATTTTTATGCTTAAATTTACAAATAAATGTTAACTTTACAATACGTTTTCGTTAGTTAATGAACCTCAGCTAACATGAACTAACAATGAACGGTTAACAGATATTAATACATGCATTTTGTAATAAATGTATTGCTCATTGTTCATTAATGTTAGTTAATTCATTATCTAATGTTAACTGTAATGGAACTTTATTGTAATGTTACCTAATGAATAACTAACTAAACAAACAAACAAACAAACATTTAAATTAAAAAAAGGGGTTTACACACTAATTCGACAAATGTCAAAAATGATAATAATAATCAAAAAACTTGAGCTGACAATTACAGGCAGGTAAGAGCTAGAGGTTTTGGTTCTACTTCAGTAAAACTGTGGGTAGAATTGACATACTGTTCCTCTTCAGTTACCAGATCTGAAAAAAAGACTAGTCAATGGAGATATTCCCACCAGATCCAGCGACCATTATTCCACACATTTAGTCTTTATACCCAATATCCCCCAGGGAAAATCAGGCCAATCCTTGTGACTTTGCTCTACAGCCACCAGAGCGCAAGAACGGGGACCCAACTTCAGATCTCATTATGCAAATATCCCTGTGCCCGGCACAAACTGATGAACAATTTCAAGGACCGGCTAGTTTATAAATGTTGCCATTTCCCATCAATTAATATTGAAAATTAGATTGGGGTCAAGTCAGATTAAAGATCTGAACAAACTCCACTTTGAGTAAATCATCCAATGAGCTGAGACGTTTAATCAAAGAAAAAAGGACTTGGAAAAGAGAAACTGATCGGATAGTGAACACTGATGAGTGACTGCTTGACATTAAAGGCAGAGTAGGCGATTTGTTCCAGAAGTTGTTATGTTGTTATGCTGCTTAAAAGTCTCTTCACATTCCTGATAGTAATCACTTAAGTTAAGTGTATCTAAATGTATTTATATGTATATATACATTGACTGTGGAAGGCTTAGGTCCATAAAAGTATGCCCAATCATACGATGTTCTACCTGCCTGTCAACGTATGTATTTCCATACCTCCACGCACCAGCCCGCGCAGACATCACACGTCATCACCACGTTTCATGCTATGCAGAATTAGACAGACGACAGTCACCGAGCACCGCAAACGAAACAGCAGCCACCTTTTACAGTTTCTCCTGCACCAAAACAACCAGCTTATGCTGAGTTGAAACCGTATACTTGGAGCGGTTCATGACTAGAATTTATGCATTTATCAACGCCGAAATGAATCTGCTGCAGTCAGGTGGTACAGGTCAGTGCTTTTTAAGTTGTTGACGTTCATTATTGTAATGTTATGTGCTTTGAGACATGAGGTAGTTTAACGCCGTCTTTCGTCTTCTGGTGCTTTGCAAACTCGGCTGTGTCCGTTCATGTGTTTTGGAGGTTGAGTGGCTTCGTAGATGCTCTGAAGGGAGGGTGGGATCTTATGTTTTCAAAGCTAGCTATTGCTAGCAGCTCTGAAAATTGCCTACCCTACCTTTAAGCAATGATCAGTTATTCTCGTTAACTAACATAAAAACTATTTAAAACATGTTTGTTAACTGAAACAAAGCTGAAATGCTATAATATTAGTGCTTGGCAACGATTAATCGCATCCAAAATAAAAGTTTGTGTTTACATAATATATATGCGTGTACTGAGTATAATTATTTTGTACATATAAATACACACATATGCATGTATATATTTAAGAAATATTTGCATCTATATACTGTATATATATTTATATTATAAATAAATATATTATATATATATGAACACATTTTTCTTAAATGCATACATGCATGTGTGTGTATTTATATATACAAAATAATGATATAGTACACAAACATATATTATGTAAACACAAACTTTAATTATGGATGGAATTAAATGAGATTAATCATTGCCCAGCACTACATAATATAAAAATATTAGATGGAAAAACTTAAGTTGAAGCACACAAACTGCAGAAGCTGTTCAATACCCACCCCATGTGTTGAAGAGGCGGGACTTCCTGCAGAGATAAACAACTTCCTGTTGGCACTGTTCAGACCTGCCCACAAGAGTCCGCAGCTGTTCCAGAGACGCGCTGTAGTTGAACTTCATCACGTGGGGCTTTTGAATGGAAGACCCTTGAACTCTCACTATATCAGTGCTGTTGTGATTCACCACCGTCCAAACCTTATCATCTGGAAAACACAGATAGATGCGCACAAGACTTTTAGACATGAAAAGTGGTTTATCATCAATCATCAATTCATTATTTATCAATTCAAGTCATCACTAACTGAAAATACTATTTTTAGTCAGCATATACTGCAGTATATAGTAAGTAGCACCATTCAATTCCCAACACATCTGCATCAATTCCCAACACATCTGCACTGTCAAATTCAATCCTTTACTAAACTGAACCCGCAGCACGTTATACCTCCATGATTCATTCAGTCACAAGAGCGAGCTGTAATCTAGATAATAACGTACACAAACCCTAACGAGAAAGAGCACGGCTTCAATTAGCTTTAAAAATAAAGCCGCGTAGCAAATCTCTTCCAGCACAGAGTTAAGGCCAATCTTTTGCTACACCCCTGACGTCAGCTTACATTTATCCAGCAAACACCTCAGCGCGCGGGGGGGGGGGGGGGGGGGGGTGGGCTTGTTTACCCAGCCAGCCAGCAGGCACTTAAGTCTGCATGTGCCAAGCGTACAGTCATTTACATTTCATGTGGCATTTCTAATTGAGGTTGGCCAAAGTCAATGGCACTTTATTCTAGTGGATCCCGAGCCAGCGCATGAGTGGAAGAGAGCAATGCTTTATCACAATTCTGCAGGAGATGAGTAATATTTCACAGAGCAAGCAGCTTGTATAACGGTCCAGCAAAACGGACCGATACACGGTTTCCCCCGGACAGACCCGTCGTTCGGCACCCTGGGACACAGACAGCCCTGGCAAACAATGCAGCATCCATCAAGCGATTGGACAAATTCAAGCTCTGATTAATGACTCCTCCTTCGTGTGGATTCAAACAGATTTCCCCTGGCCGAAAACTGCCTTCAGCAATTCGACAGCTCTGTACCTTCAAAAACTCCTCACACAACCTCAGAATAATCCGAAAAAATTCTGCCGGCTTTTTGACTGGGATATGGCGGCTGAAGATTAAATTCACCCTTGAGAGTTAGTTGTTATTATTTCTGTAGCCAACATTAATGTTAACTTCGTTCAGTATTGGTCAATTGCAGTTTCATTTGGTAAAACTTTACAACAAGGTTCTATATGTTAACATTAGTTAATGCAATCAACAATCTTTTAACTTAACTTAATCAAGAAATTCTTTAAATGTTAATTTCTACATAAGCTAATATATTGTTAACATTTCAAGTTGTATTATAGTGTTATATTTATATTTATCTTCAAGTGTGGGGTTAGTCTAGCCTGGGAAAACCCAGACAACTTCCGGGAAATTTAGATTTGCTCTGAAAGTTAGTCTGGCAAAGAGCTCATTCAAGCCCATTTCCAATCCGTCCAAAATCGAGGCACCAATCAGAAACGTTGGGGCGGGCTTTACACGATGACGACAGCGCTGGGATTTTGAAGCGGTCTTTGTAGCCTACATTACAAAGATGGATGCCGCCGTCGAACATCACTCGTTTGAATCAGCTATCGCGTCTGTTTTAAGCGATTTGAACGTTTCCTTTTTGTTAAAAACCGAGCAAAGAACAACACTCGGACATGTTTCTCCGCCGGCCGCCACTCTGAATACGTCATCTCCTTCAGCGCTCTGATTGGTTTTACGTCTACCCGCGACGTCCGTTGGTGACGCCCCTCTGGAAATGATTTGTCTATGACGCTTTGCCAGTTACAACTGAGAATGGTCTGGTTTTAACCAGGCTAGGGTTAGTCAGGTTAAAAAATAAGAAATTAATATGTTTATTTAGACATGTATTATGTTTCAAAATGCATTCAAAAAGAAAAGTTATTTTAAATTGTAATAATTTTTCACAATATTAGTTTTTACTGTATTTTTGATCAAATAAACTTGGTCTTGGTGAGTATAAACCGACCCCAATCAGCAGTGCACATTAACAATGTCAAATTTTATGAATTAACATTAATGAATTGTAAACAAACATTACTTTAACATTAAATAATAGCATTTACTGTAGATTAACAAATGCTGTACAATTAGTGGTCATTCTTTGTTCATAATACCTAAAGTGCAGTACATTAACTAATAAATACATTAATGTTAGCGAATTGAACCTTATTGTAAAGTGTTACTAAATATTCAGTGAGTTTAAAACAAACAAAAGTTCTAGAAAATACGAAATGGTCTTAGAAATAGAATGCCAAGCCAAAACTTATCTCTAAATGTTTTTTTCTAACATATGCAACTTGTGAAAATAAGACATTGCATATACACTATGTATGCATCTCTCTTTTTATCCCACACTTGCAGTATTCATGTTAACACATGTTTTTATCCCATCGAGGTCTCACCGGTTATGTTGCAGTAGACGACTGTGGATTTAAGCGGTCCGCTTCCATCAGGATCGATTGAGAAAAAGCCTGAGGCACTTCCTGTGAGCCGGTGGGCCTCGCAGGAGGGTTCAAAGATGGCTGACCAGAAAACAGCAACAAAGACATCAAGTCAGTTCATATTGAGCTTCATCAAAGAAGGAAAATCGTTCATTCAGCATTGCAGAGATACATGTTTGTTTGCTTTGCTTTTATAAGCAGTATTACTAAATTCAAAAGAACAGAAAAAAAAACTTCAATAGAACTACTTCAATCAAACTTCAATCAATCCCAAAACCTGAGAGAGTTGAAAGAGTTTGTAGCTACTTTCTCAAAAACAGACAAAGAGTTCAATGAACTTGCTGTTTTTGTTTGTTGTAATCGTTATCGTTCTTGTCGACTCACAGTTATGACAGGTGGCTCCCGTGTACCCAGTTCCCGAGCAGTCACAGAAGAACGTATTCCAGGACTGAGCACATTCCCCATCATGCTCGCAATAGTTAGGAAGACATCTGCAAGACAAATACGATTTCTGATCAAACTTTAACAGTACTTACTGTACGGCACGGTGAAAAAAAAACATAATCGAATCACCCAAATCACCCAAATGACACACTGCGACATACGGTACAATACCAAGGGGTAATGCATTTTGTGCTCAGAGGGATTTAAGGACGTGGCATCAATCAATAACCACAAGTGACTATTAGGAAATAGATGAGCGAGGCTGAAAGCTCACGAAGGATGCATCAATTTTGCGACAGACTGAACGCGCACTCAAGGATGACGCTGGTGGACAAGTGATGAAAGATTGTGAATGTGATAAAGTTAAATCTGAAGCCAAGAACCAAACTCGCTCTTGCTGTCTCTGTTGGGATGAGTCTTATTGTCAAATAGGTACAAGAAATATATCAACTTTAAGCGTAAAGCGTCCTGCATTTTAATTGCATATGAGATAAAGGGTATTTATTGTTTGATCCCGATTTCTTCAGCAGGTAAAAGAAAAAAGAAAGAAATCGACCTGCATATGATGCATTATTCATAAAACTCACTTAATGGAGCACTAATGACAAACTAATAACTTCAGAAAGGAAACTTTGCTGAAATTTAATTTCCGAAAGACAACACAAGCGATTTAATGCAAATCATATGCTAAATACCTGGATGTAAAAATGCTAATTAAAACTGTAACACGACTGAACTCCCTTGTTAAAATATAATTCAACAAAACCATCAGGGTATGTATTTAGCTCTAAAATTACGATCTCTTCTGAAGAACAGCTTTGCCAGAGAAACAATAAAGACTATTGAATCTGAAAGGTATGTTAATGTTCTAACAGTTTCTGTCAATAAAAAAAAATGAATAATTGAATACTATAATCAACTGTACAAAATATTAATACCTGCAGAGGTGAGGAAAAAGAACTTGAAAGAATCTTACGATGCTTGATTGCTACTTTGATTAATTTAGAGTACAGAAAGAGAACAAAAGATCAGGATAATGAGGAGAAGAAGAAGAAAACACAGCTGTCACCCTCCATTGTGGCTGAAATAACTCATATCCATGTAGCGTGTGATGAGGAAAGGGAGGAGAGAAATGACAACCGTCTCGCCTCATAGGCCGCAGGATTGCAGCCGTGTCTGAAGCTCAGCAGAGGTCGATTCTAAACCATCGTGAGCTGCTCTCAGCACTAACGGATGAAACCAGACTGAAGTTGAACTCCAAAATATGTTGGAATAGTTTATATTTAATTTGATCTATTGCCTATTTAAAAAGTGGGCGTTCCATACCAGACCGGGAAGTGGAAACTAAATGTGACCCTCAAGGGAATCTTGACGTCTTTCCAAGTCTATCATTATTTTATGTTTTTGCTGTAACTTAATTAAATTAAGTTAACCTCCATTAAATTAAATTAACTAATTGACAGGAATGCTGTATTACCTACAACAGTAGCCCAAAACAATGAAACATCTTGTTTCAGAGATGACAGAGGCCTAACACTATAAAGACATTAAAACATTTAAAATAAACCAATGAATCGTGCACATTAAGTGTGGTGAGGGAGGGAGTAAAGGAATAACAACCGTCTCGCCGCATTGGCTGCAAGATTGCGAACATCTCTGAAACTCAGCAGAGGTCGATCTACATCGGTGCCAGCTGATCTCAGCGCTAACTGATGAACAATGCAGGATGAAACCTGACTGGTAAACCCTGAAATACATTTGAATACATCTTAATTGTGTCTTTCTGCAACGTTAAGCACAAGAGTACAAAAAAGGTCAGTCTTTTTGAAAAAAAAAAGTGCTTGGTACAGAAAGGTTAAAAGGAGTGAAATCTAAGGGGCCATGGACAGCAACCAAAGGATATCTAAAGTGCTGTGGTGTGAATCTTCATTCAACCATAGCGAGTGTGATTAAAGATTACCCTCACTCTCCCATTCTCATTTTATTCGCCTATTTCTGCTCTGCACTTTTTGAAGAACAGGGCAATGTGGGTAGCATCACCACCAAGGATAACTACGTATATATTTTCGCCCACAAACCCTCTCACTGGTGCTATACAGGGAGGGTGGTTGTTGGCAGAAGCTGAGATGTCTTGGCCCAGTGGGCGCTGTCCAAATCTCTATTGATCTACCTTAACGTATCAAACTGAAGTCAGCTGGCAAGGACAAGGACTTCAGGCCTAGCCATAGGTTAGAGAGAGTGATAAAGAGACAACGAAAATTATGACAAAAAACAGAAGATGTCTTGATACAGAACAAGAAAGGAATACAGCAAGAGACGTGGAGAAGTGTCTGAAATACAGCTAGGATAGGTCTACACAAATGATTTAGGATGGTGATCAAAGGCCATCAGAGAGAAGCATACCTTTTCGAGACTTTCTAACTTATTCTAGAGGACAGCCAGAACCCACAACTGCCCTCACTTATCTTCATTTTCTCTGGCTGATAAGCTTTACTGAAGCGAAAACAGGCACATCTTCTACAGCCTTGGTACTCAACAAGCTTCATGTGGCTCTAAATGATATTGCATCTCAATGTCTCATTTGTCCCTCAAATTATTCTTTATGTGTTTGTCCTTGGCTTGGCTAGACAGTCATAATTCAACAGCGTTCAGGATCGTTGCAAGAGGACGTTCCCCTACTTTGGCTGCTCCTTACCGACCAATCTAGGGTAACCAAACTATGACAATTTTACTTTGGGTGCTGATACCCAATACCTCAGAATTACTGACTTCCATCACTTGGACATAAGAGGAGATGGCAAACTGTATCACTGGAAAAAGCATAACAGTCAATAAGGGTCAACGTGGATAATTTGCGCACATAACTATCACTATGCGCAGTTTAACTATCAAGGTGTGGTCACATGCTGTTGTTCAGCGAATTTTCGTGGGAGAAATCCAGTCATTTAAGTAGGAATCCAAGCAACCTAGAATTTAGCGTGATGGTGAATTTACCTAGAATTCAACCTAGAATTTACCTGTGATAGATATCCCTGCGTTGTTCACACAAATTCGCAGCGATGACCAACAGAAAGCTACATGGTATGAAAGTGACTTCTTTTTGAGCTTGCTTTATACAGCTCGACACTATAAACAATGGACCTTTTTTTGTCAGTGAAAATTTGCAACATTTCACACCTTTACAACAGTCAGTTATCATTTGCGGACACTGTAGAAATCTGTGAGAATATTAATAATAACGATTCCTTTATATAATGCATTTCTCAACACTCAAAAGTCTTTACATGGAAGGGGTGGAATCTCCTCAACCAACACCAATGTGCATCATTCACCTGGATGACCGATCTAAAATATCCAGATAGAAATTTGTTGCCCGTTCTCAATGGGAAAGTGTCCAAGCCACATCGCCCGGCAACATTGCTCAAAAAAGTTTTTCCTCTTCCAGCAACAACCTAGTTTTCACAGGAAGTCTCCCATCCAGGTACTGACCAGGCTCAACCCTTTTGGGCAACCAATCTTGGGCTACAGTAACCCTACCTGACTCAATATTGCCATAAATCCTACCTGTTACAATATTCCCATGACTTTTCTTATAGAACCATTCCGTAGTAAATATAACTTTCGCCAAAATGACAACAAATATGCAAATGTTTTGAAGATGCTTTCAGGCAGTCAATTTACAAAGTGATGAGCTGTTACAATACTAAAGCAGTTTATTCATTGTGTTGAGACATTATTTTCCAATGACTTTCATTCAAACAGAACTACCTTGTCTATTACACCTTTTTGAGCTAACCTTGAAAGCTTGTCCTGCTAGAATGGCTCAGATTACATGCCCCCCAACATGCTGTTGACTGATCGATCAGAAATCACAATCACTCTGACATGTACCTACTCTGGATGCTGCTCGCACATACCAATCAAAATTAACTACCACCCTGACATGCCCCCACTCTGGACGCTCTCCAACCCATAGGAAATAACCATCACTACAACATGCCCCTCTTCGGGATGCTGCTCACCAACCCTTACGAGTTTTCTAACGCAGTTTATTGAGCATAGTGAGGCTCAAACTCCTCAAATGACTTATGTTCAATCAGAACTACCTATTTTCTTCCTGTCAGGATCCAGCACCTTTTTGAGTTAACCTTAAAAGCTTAACCCTGCTGTTAATGCCTCAAATCTGAATTCTGTTTCTTGACCAACCAACCAGAAATGACAATTTTGCACCTATTCTGGGTACTGCTTAACTACCCATCAGATTTAATTAACACCATAATGTACACCTACTTATGATGCTCTCCAACCCTTTCGCAATATACATTATTAGGACGTGCCCCTACTCTTGATGCCGCTTATCAGAACAAAACATAATTCTGACTTGCTCCTATTCTCATTCCTGCTCATCAGCCCATCGGATCTAACCATCATTCGGGCCCCTACTATGGTTGCTGCTAACCAACTCAACAAAATTAACCATCATTCTGATGTGCTCCTACTTTGGATGCTGCTCACCAACTCATCAGAATCATTCTTGGGTATTGCACTCTGAAGTGTCAAAAAGTTGTCAGTAGATAGAACAACTAGGATTATCTAGCTAGACCTGTCTAAATTCTGAACAGTACACATTAACTTCTCTGTCAAATAGTGTAAGAAAGTGTATATCATCAAAATTTAAAAGACAGAATTTAGTCTTAAATTGAGGTCCCAAAGCAGCTAAGATTGAGGACATGAAGGCCAAGGCAGTTTCTTGAGAACAATTAAACTTGTCACAACATAATTTTGGCCTGCTTTTGTTCTGAGGTGATGGTTGGTCAAAAGAGTATTTCAAATTGAGTTTGACAAGGGCACATCAGACTGAGTGGGTCGTGGATGCATGCCTTTTTCCCCTGGAACGTTCACAGCATGTTGGCAGAGCTGAAATCACAATTCATCCCCATGCCGGCCCTGCCAACAGTCATTTGCCCAGGTGCCAGGTCTGAGCATTTGCTCGGTGAAGAATGTGGCATACATTGCCAGAAAGACCTGCAGAGACGAGATTGACAGGAGATAATTTACGATCTCATCCTCCCTCCTTTTCACCTGGCTAGCGTTCCCTTTCAGTAATGCTCTTTCCTAAACCTGGCGCTCTCTCTCTCTTTTTTCCCCTGACTATCTTTCTCTTTGTCAAATGCTCTTTCCCTAACCTGACTAGCTAGATAGCTTTCTTTTTTGACTAATGCTCTATGATCTAATGCTCTTGCCCTAACTAAACTCATTTTCTTAGTCTTTCCTTCTCTCTTTCATCCATCCATCTGTTTTCATCCTTCAGTACACTAGTCTTTCATTCATTCTCTTTCTTTCTTTTTTTTGTCTAATGCTCTTATCGTAGCTTTCTCTCACCCCCACCCAAACGCTCTTATCCTCACCTGCCTAGCGTTCTCTCTCTTTCTCTGTCATTCTGCCTCATTTTTATTCCTCCCTGTTTATCTCTCGCTTGTGTGTGCATGTGTGCCATAAAGTAGACCATGGAAAACAGACCATGGAAAACAGGCAAGGATGCTGAGGGATAAAGGATAATGGAGGAATTGTCACATCTGCTCATTCCCTCTTTTCAATTAATTCTGTCATTATATTATTCATAGTGTAAACAACAGTGTTGAGTACT
This sequence comes from Meda fulgida, assembly GCA_030578275.1. Classification (NCBI taxonomy): domain Eukaryota; kingdom Metazoa; phylum Chordata; class Actinopteri; order Cypriniformes; family Leuciscidae; genus Meda; species Meda fulgida. Next base: position 11,822,911 of record CM060637.1, on the reverse strand, counting down.
ATGGTGTCATTTTCACAAGAACACATACATACAGAACAGCGGTCCATTGCCTAAACACATATTCAAATAATACATTTTAAAGCAGTTTTCCTTTTTAACTGTGATCTCAGGTTGCTAATTACATCTAATTTGATGCTTCAGATTTAAACTTTTCCCTCAGCTTTTGCGCGCACAGAGATTACACTAGTGTTAAATTTAAACAGTTTGAGGTTGGTTTGTTATTCACATAAACATCACATTAACCATCAGTCCTCTTGTGCGAGGTGTGAAGCATTATCGCACATCTGAAGTTTCAGGCAAAAAGGTGAATGCTAATTAGCTTGCAAATCACTGGCATGGATTGTAACACTACGCTACGTTGTTTTGAAACTGTGCTTGTTTGTGTGACTCATTACAGTATCTCATAATGAGTGAATCGCAATCATTTATTTAAAAAGCCACTCGTCGTTAGCATATCAAATGGAATGACTAATGGATCTATACCTGTCACGAATGCCACAGATGTCAAACTGGAGCTTGCTGTAGTTTCCCAGCAGGCCTTGCTGCACCAGGTAGAAGTTGATTGGCTGGTTGTTAATGATTACAGAGCGCATGCAGCCTTGATAGGCCAGGGTCGGATTCCGACAACCCTGATTGGTTAACACTGATGGGCAACCTGTTAAAAAGACATAATAGATATCAATAATGTAGCAGTGTTACAAATTTACATAGAATTATATAAATTAAAAACTTCTCTTTTGTAGTTAAAGTTAAATGCAAATCTATATTTTGACAATATATTGTGTTTATTTTTCCCCTGAGTGACTATATTTTGGCTATTTAAGCTCTTTCAGTCCTAATAAGTGTGGTATCAGTCACAATAAGTGACGGTTTTTAATAGTTATGTAGAATCATTAGCTCAGAACCCAGACTGATATCATCTGCTAAAAAAGAGGTAAATCTCTTGTAAATCACTTGATAATCCAAGATATAACATGGTTGATAAAGTACCAAAGAAGTGGATATTGTGATTACAGCCTACACATTCCATTTGCATATTGATTAGTTGCATTACATTATGATTAGTCAATGATTTTAATTGAAAAACTACACTAGCACTCTACCGCCAATTAGCACGCTCTTCCCAGGCTGTGCGATCTCCTTCAGCTGCATGGTGGACGGTGGCTCGTCGTCCACCGAGAGGGAAACTTGGAAACCTCCCACGCTAATGGACACCGTGTGCCACTGCCCGTCACTCAGAGCCTGACCTGGCAGAGGAAGACACAGAGTGATGTTACGCCTCGAACGCCTTGCATTAATCAGGGCGAATGATTGACAGATCTGGGGTTTGTGCGCTGGAGCTCAACGAGTTAATCTGCATATGTCAGCCCAGCAGAGAATCTACTATTCCCCTTGAGAGGGACGTGCAGAGATTCAGTTTGCCGTCTGCGATGGCAGCTTGCCAGGCAGCTGCATCCAAAATTCAGTCGACATACAGGTGTGCTTGCCAAAGAGTGTTTTACAACTAAAAATCCTGTTTGAATTCACAGTAAATGCTTTTAGGGCGAACGTGTGCACTCGGGATTGGATTTTGTTCATGTTGTTGTTGTTTGGAGACGCACATGCGAAGACAAGCGCACCTTGTATAATAATCCCTTGGAGGGACTTCCCTTTCACATCTGTTGTTCTTAATATGAGCTAATAAATCAGATTAAATGCGCGTTTGTTACGACAGTGATTTGAAGCGACAAATAAACGACTGAGAGGTGGCATATTTGAGACAACAATAATTAATATTATCTGTATTATTGTTGTTTTTTAAATAACATTAACTATTATATTATTATAGTATATTGTTAATAATACTAGAAAATTATTAATAGCAATAACAACAATAATACAATTTTAAATTAAGCTTATTTTTCTCATACAGATATGCCTGCCAAAAAATATTGCGCTGAAAATTAAGCAGTTTAATTTTATGTAGTGTTGCGTTTATATAGTTAGCCCCGCCTAGTGAATTCTCATTGGTCCAAAATCCCACTTCACAACTAATAGTGTGCAACAGTAGGGCTCCAGAAGCAAACAAATATTTTTTAATGATTACTTATAAAACCTTTCACGACAACCTTACTTTTGAAGGCGTCAGCCCACATTATTTCAACTTAGATTCAAAATAATCATGTTTAACAGCGGGATTTGAGGTGAAAAACTAAAATTACATCAATCAGAGAGTTACCAAGTTATCTCAATAGCTTCGCCCACTCTCATGAAGCACTGCAAATGACGTAATTGAGTCCTCTCAAAATACTTTAATATTTGAATATAAATGCATATTTTGCCATGGCTAAAAACGCTTGAACAAAGACTTTTTTTGAAATCCCTATGGGAGAAAATAATGGGAAAAAAAGTACGGAATCAACGCGGCTGAAAAAGTTGTCGGACACACGGACTCTACAAACACCAGAAATGCCTTTTGGGGAACTAAATTAGCTCCTTCTTCAGAGTAGGGTCTAACCCAGCACAATTGGAACTACCAGTGACGTAAGTGTGCGTTGATTGGCCGAACACACACGAAACACCAGCACCTGCCGCCTTCTTTGTATAACAGTTCTATCTAACGTATTAGGCAGGATTGGTAAACTAATGAAGACGGAGAATATGAGCGCTGTGCTCAGGCTCTGGCGTTCTCAGCGTCGTCAAAATAAATGTCCACCATGCCGTCAAAATAAAAGTCACAACAACAAGCACGGCTTCAGAGTTCCTGCTGGCGGTGTGAATGTAACCAAGAAAATGACCCTAGGGGAACATTTAGTTCTCAGGGAACCATGGTGGCTAGTTACTATAACTAGCCGGTGCAAAAGGGGCTTCAGTAGACGGTTACGTTAGGGTTAGGTTTAGGGTTCGGGTTAATAGAATGAATAGAAATAGAATAGAAGTTGATATGTAGTTTTGAAGTTCCTAACAGCCAGTAGAATGTCTGTTGGTGGAGCAACAAAATAAAGTGTTAGCAGATGTTAAGCAGACAATCTACTATAACTCTAATCAAATTTAGTTGACATGTAGTTGTAAAGTTACTTATAGTTAGCTAAATGTCTAAAGTGGACCATCGAAATAAAGTGTTACCAAATTTGGTTGTGTGATACATGCTTAGGAAACTGGTAACCGTAAACTATACCTTTTGGAAGATTTTGAAGTATTTAATGAGGGGTTGAATAAACAAATAGAAATAAATAAGAATAAATTAAAATTATTATTATTAATAGTAATCTTTTTTTTTTTTGTGGAACATTGTGATTTTAATTACAACATTATTTTGTTGTTGGATAACAAGAGGATAAAGATGACAACCAGAGGGTTATAGGTTCAAATCCCACAAGTTGAGCTCCAGAAAGACACAGATTTACACAAGCAGACGTCTCACCGATGACTATGTCAGAGCTCTGAAGTGCTGATCTGTGGTGTGCGAGCCTGAGCTGTCCATGAACGAGAAGCAAAAGCAGTCTCTCCGACTCTCGCCTCAGCCAGGCGGACAGTAACATCCCTTCCCGGTTCCACGTTCGAAACTGGAAGGTCACCGACAGTTTTTCAGGGGAAGCGTCCAACGGAAGTGACAAAAAACTGCTCCTGGAACTCAGGAAGGTGCCGGAGACCAGTTGAGGATCTGAGCAGGTAAAGGTCACGTTCCCCTGAAACGACAGGACATGGATAAAACTGAGAAAATATAGATCAGGCTATGGTTGTGCAACCGTATTTTTTGGGTGAACTATTCCTTTAAGGACACGTGTAGTAAATATTTCAGTGTTTACACAAAAAGAAACAATTCACCTCCAAATGTAAACACAAACCCATGCAGAAATATGTTCCTTTCCTTCTCTGACAGGTTTTGCCCGCGGGCAGGCATACGGAGCGACGGGAATAAACAGCAAGTCAAATGTCAGGACTTCGAAGACTGCAGGTCTCCACGGAAACAGAATAGGGGTCTGTTTTTAGACCAACAGTCCAATGGCTCTGGACTATATAGTGGACAATCCATTGATCCGCCTTCCTGTGTGGTCTCAGACAGCAAAACACAACAGGGCCGGCTCCAGACTGTCGGACTATCACACGGGGAACCGTTCGAGGGAAAAGAATGTGTTTGGATTTTTTAAGTAAGGAGGTGACAGAGCACTCGCTAAACACAATCCAATAAAACCCCAAACACCACAGAAACACCCCCAGCCTGTGGTGACACTGCCTCTTTCTAGAAGGAAATACACTTTGATTAAGGCCAACAGGAAACAGCTTTCCTATTCACATTTTTCTTCTGTAATGAAGTATGTCTGAGTAAAAACAATTCTTTGTAAATATAGAAATAAATAAGTATATTTATTTTTAGTGCCGTCAAATCGACTATTCGCAAATAATCACATCTAACATACAAGCTTGTAAATATATAATATGTGTGTATATACATTTATTTACAAACTTTTATGTTTGATGTGATTAATTGCGATTAATCTCTTTGGCAGCACTTTTTTTTTTTTTTACAGTATATTTATTTACTTTGTAAATAATAAAATGTACTTTTACATTTTAATTCCGTAATGAAAAATTTCTCAGAGCAATACCCCAAAAATTAAAACAGTAAATAAATATTTAATTATTACCATAATAACATAATAATAATAAAAAGGAAACAGCATTCATATTTTCATTTTCTTCATTAATAAAGTTTCTCTGAGTAAAATCAATACTGGCAAAATGGCAATACTGGTTATTTAATAATTACTAGAATATCAGCAACAGCTAATTTAATAGTAATAGTTTGCAGATAATACATTTTAAATTAAAGCAACAAGAAACAGCTTTTTCATTCCCATCGTACTTAATAAATAAAGTATTTCTGAATAGAAACAATGCTAATAAAATAAATATTGTAGTTATTATAATTATTTAGCAATTACCACTTTAATATTGACATTAATATTTCAGATATTTTTAATTAAGTTTATTTGTCTTAATCCATTGTTTGTTTTCTTGTTTTAAGCACAAACCAGAATAAAATCAGATTTTTGCCTATTTTATAAAACAAGATAAAAATTAACCGTAAAAACGTAATTTTTGTGAATAGCTTATACAGTATATTCTCCGAAAACAAAGTGGATATTTATAATATTTTGCTTGTTGAGTAAATGCCAAGAAGCTTAAATATTATACTAGGGGGGGAAGACAAAAATAAAGACAAAAATACTGAAAATACTTTTTTTTTTGCAGTGTCAAAAGTGTCCCTGGTCAAATCAAACTGATTAGGATACATGCAAATGTAATATGACAGACATAAAAAAATAAAAAAATAAACGTTTTAGACGTTTTTGACCCTAGTAATCCCAGACAGTGCATTCCACATATGTTCTAAAATCCCACTATGATGGCGCTAGTCGCTCAAGAGACACCATGCCTCATTTCCTGGCCCTAATTGGGCTCCAAAGGCCCCTTAGGAGCCTGTATATTTGCCTTACTGAAAACGTACTGCATAATTGAGAGAGAGCCAGAGAGAGAGAGGAGGTGTCCGCTGTGAAATTCTCAGAGGGTGGCACAGACTAAGTGGGACTCGGTCCTCTCCGTCATTAGTACCAGCGTCCCGCTGAACTCCCTCCCGGTCCATTAAAGGAAGCAATATCCAGTATGTGGGCCAGATTAATGGCTGGAGTGATTAGCTGTACTCTGGTAGTCCACTGCAATGATGGGACATGATATGAAAGCGGATGACAAGCCATTACACATAATCATAGTGGGGAAACGTGTGCTAACAATACCGGACCAGAAGAAAAGGATCTTACAAAAGTTATTTGATTTAGCGGACTGTGATTCCTTTAGTCAGTGGACTGAGAAAATGTGGAACAATAGAGCAGGGCTGTGGAATTATATTCCTATTCAAACAGCTACTTAATAAAGTCTATCTATCTATCTATCTATCTATCTATCTATCTATCTATCTATCTATCTATCTATCTATCTATCTATCTATCTATCTATCTATCTATCTATCTATCTATCTATCTGTCTGTCTATCTATCTATCTATCTATCTATCTATCTATCTATCTATCTATCTATCTATCTGTTTATCCATCCATTCATCCCTCTCTCTCTCTCTCTCTCTCTCTCTCTCTCTGTCAATCTATCTCATTCTGTCCGTCCATCCATCTTTCCATCCATCCATCCATCCATCCATCCATCTATCTATCTATCCATCCCTCTCTCTCTTTCTCTCTCTCTCTCTGTCAATCTATCTCATTCTGTCCGTCCATCCATCTATCCATCCATCCATCCATCCATCCATCTATCTATCTATCTATCTGTCTGTCTGTCCATCCATCTCTCTCCCTCTCTCTCTCTCTCAATCTATTGCATTCTGTCTGTCTGTCCATCCATCCGTCCGTCTATCTATATCTATCTATCTATCTACTAAAAATAAATATTATATATATATATATATATATATATATATATATATATATATATATATATATATATATATATATATATCTCAGTACAACCAAAACACTATTAAATGACATGGACATTTGAAGATCACAGTTGTAGTGTATCCGGAAGAAGAAGTAGAAAGGCGCCATTACACAAAGCCATCCGTCTCATTAAAACCCCCCCTTCATTTCAGAATGACTGTAATTTAGTCCCCAGACCTTTCGCGATTTTATGAGGTATTCCGTCAGCGGATCATGAGACGTAATCCAAGGCCCGAGCAGCTCTTGGAGACTGATTGCCCACCTTGTAAAAGATATTTTAATGACACGGCTCTCAGCGCTGTGGGAATAATGTGGACAAAACCACAATTCATTCTCTTAAAAAGCTCCCTTGTGGTGCCATAGTATACTGGCGACGGCTCAAAAAAATCCTAACGGCTCCATTTTGCTCCCTGCTTCCCAGTTCCACAGAGAACTACGCCAGCATTAAGATGCATTTCTGCCAAAATTACAGGTGAAAACTAATGAGAATGAAAATATAGATCAATCTCGCTACGAACACTGTTTGTGCCCCAACTATGAAAATTCATCACGATCCACAAACTTGGCTGCAGAAAATTCTGGCACTTCTCCAAGCTGGTGCTATTAGGGGAAATCTCGGGTCAAGAACCATTCATTATGGATAGGGTGGGATGGGATTGCTAATTCATCAAGACCTGTGGTGATTTTTCCTATTTTATCGCTTTTCATGGCCCTGACAACAACTATAACAAATGTATGAGATTATCAATAATACATGTACAAGACAAACATCCTCACCACAGTGTAGATCTGAGGTTTGCGTCTTTTAGCGAGGTCGATGATGTTGACACCATTATAGTAGAGGTTCTCCATACATCCATGGAAGTTTTTCCTCAGGAACGTGCCTGGTTTTCCAGGAAGAGGGATGCCTCCAAAACTGAGCTTTGTGAAATGAATGAAAAACAAAAGCGATGGAGAGGTTTTACAACACAGTGAGAAATGAGCCCAATCATTAGTCAAGTGATTTGGTGCTTGATGTGTTAAGCTCTTGACCAATCGAAATGACTTGATTATAGTCACCATGTTACCAATCTTTAACTCAATGTAAATCGATGTAATCAATGTAAACAGCAAATAAACAAATGCTATAATTATTGTTTTTATTATATATGACTTGCATAACATATTTCGTAAAATGGACTTTAAAGTGCAACAAATAAACAAACAAAAAACAGACAACAAAAAAATATACAAATAATTTTGTAGGAGATCAAAAGGGGGACGGAATTGACTCTCATGGTTAATTTTTTAAATGATTCATTATTAATAATAAATTAATACATATTTTCCAGATCTCTTAAAATAATGCATTTTTAAATGTATTAAAACTAATAAATTAAACATTCAATTTATTATGAATTTATTCTAGGTTCCATTCCATTTGACAAAAATCTGTAGGTCAGACAACTCATCAATATTTGAGTCCATTTTCCCAGAAGAGAGTGTACATTTAAAAATGCAAATATATGCTAAAAGTAAAGTGATCTCAAGCTATTTCTCATTTTGATTGGGATATTGGGGTATATCCCGCAATTCTGAGAAATAAGTCAGTTGCCAGAAAAAAAAAATCGCAATGACCTTTTTATTTTGTATCATGTGGCTGAAACAAGCTTCCATAGTTAACTATACTTAACACAAATAATAAAACAATGCAAAAAATATCAAAAACATTCTCACCTCATAATCGACTTCCAGCGAATCATCCAGCCCACCCGTCCTCACGTGTCTGGTCAGCCTGTCCACGGTGAAATTGATCTGTTTGTTAAATCGCTCGATCAGGACGGAGTGCCAGTGCTGGTCGTCCAGAATTCTTCCCAGAAACACAGAGACATGGCCACTGCTAGGGTGCGTCTTAGCGTCGTCTTGATACAGAAGACAGAGAGAGGAAAAAAACAAATCGTGTCTTTTAGTAACTTTAGCATCATCGCTCCTTATGTTCTTCCTTTGTACATCCATTTCTTTATTTTCAAGAGGTTTGCTAGCAACATACTCTACATGGGCATGCAAATGTAAACCCTTCAAACTGTAGCTCTGCCATGACAAAAGTTGTCTCTATATAACGTTAGGCTACTGTACAGGGGTGCGTTTCCCGAAAACATCTTTAACCAACTATGACGTCACGTTATTACGTTCCAAACGATTTGGCGTTTCTTGTCATTAGTTTTTTAAATATTTTTATTTAGTCGACACATTTCAACACATTTAATTTCAGTCAGGCAAATTCTTTTTTGTTTTTCATCTAATATTTACATTTTATTTTATTTCGATTTAAGAAAAACAGTTTTAGTTTTAAGGTATGTTTACACGACAACAATGTTTTTTTTTTTTTTTTTTTTTAAGTTTCGCGTACAGACGACAACGTTGTCAAAGTGATCCCGTTCACACAGATCCGTGAAAACGATTAAAAACGCTGTATTCTGCTGCCAGGTCAGTAGATGGCGATGTAACTTTGTTGAACACAGGCTTAATATACATGCACATGATGATGTCACCGTTTTCAAAAGTTTGCGTGTGCAGGCCCCCTAAATGCTTTTGTCATGTAGGCTACATGAAATGGCCAAAACGCATTAAAGGTTTTTAGTTTTTAGTTGAAGATGGTTTCGTGTGAACACCCCTTTAATAGTTAACAATAACAACTCTGACAGGTGAACACATAAATAAATTCCATTATTTCATGCTGACAAATGAATTAAAAAATACTGTTGGAAGCAAACATTTCAGTTGCTAATTTTACAGCGTCTTTATAGGCAACCTTACAAACAAAATTATCAAACAGTCTCTTTTTAAGCCCATATTATCAAAACGAGCCATAAATAGCCGGGAAAGGTGTGCCATCTCCTTCGTTTGATCCTTCTGAACTTCCTGGAAAGAAACCTTCTGTATTGTGATAAAAGTGCAGAAAGAACAGAGTATCTTGACAAAGTGAGAGCCGCCTGTCAGGAACATGTTCAGCTCATATTTCACCACAAAATCAAAAGAAAGATAAAATAAATTATATTTTGAATAAATAAAATGGAGACTATTTTTACAATCCCCCCCCCCCCCCCCCCCCCCCCATTTATTTATTTATTTATTTACAATGCACATGTTAACATTCACCTTGCATAAAAAGAGATGCATTGTGTCAGGTTGTACAAGTGCTATTTTCCGCCCGTAGTCCCTTGGCAGGTCAGAAACACAATGTAGGTGAAATACAAAACATTAAAATATACAATTTTACCACCACAGTCACACTTAATTTTCAATTAAAACTATCATGTGCTCAATTTTTCCCCCTTCCTAAAACCAACCCCACAAAACAACAGAGCAATCAAAATCCCTACCTCTCCCAGTACTAACACACACACACACACACACACACACACACACACACACACCCACACACACACACACACCCACACACACACACACACACACACACACACACACACACACACACACACACACACACACTTCATAAATGTGTACAGTTTTGTTGTGACAATAACCATGCTTTTGTCAAACTCTGAGACTCTGAAACAAGATCTGTACATGTAATAAGGTGTGTGGGGAGACTATTCCACCATCAATAATAATTTTTGCATTGTGATATTTATTGCATGACAATTAAGCAAATCTTACTTCCGAAGTGACGATAATGGGAAAAAGGCAAGTATTTATCATAATATTTGTTGTAATCCCTCTTTTTTTTCACATTTATTTATATTTAAATTATAGCCTATGTAAATTAGTGTTGCCAATCGATTAACTAATTAATCATATTTGTCTGTAATTAATTGCACCTTGAGTTTTTAATGCATATTTTTTATTTTGTAATACTTTTACATTTAATCTCCAAAATATTGTAAAAAACAAAGGAAGGGCTTAATAGCACTTGAATGAATGATAGCGTGATCATATAGGCCAAAGGATGATGTAGCACTGTATATATATATATATATATAAATATTTATGAAAATTGTTTCACAAAGCAAACTTTTTTAATGGCCCTAGATATATTCTTCATTCTTCATTTTCTGTATGCAAAAAAATATCTTTTCTGATTGCAAACTGACAAAATACAGCATTAGAAATGAGCTTTGACAGCTTTCAGATGGAGGGCGAATGTAAACACAAAAACATTGTCCTGATAAACAGAATTAACGATCTTGTCTTGGTATACTTAGTAATCAGAGCTCGCAGCCGCTCTTAGCGTAACGTACAGCTTATTCCATCTGACTGATGGTGCTAATTGAACACGAGGCTCAGAAATCTCTGGGACTCTACAAGACCACTCTTCGTGACAGCTCCATACACTTATATGTGATTACGCCGCAGATTTGGCCTCTTAATCAAATCTTTGTTTCACAACTGCCTCTCACATGATTACGATAAGATGCCACGATTATGTCTGTGAACAATTCCTCTTCCTGCAACGATAGGAGAGCTCTACAAAACCCATAGATGTGGAATAACCTAAACACAGATAGTGTGAATCTCTTGCAAAGATAACAAGATCTGAGTTTCGTGGCTTTTAATCCACATCTATTACCTGCCACAATTCAGAACACAAAAATGCATGAAATAAAGTTTTTCCGAAGCATTTGCACAGGGGCGCAACTACCCAGTGTCAGAGGGGTATGCAGCAACAATTTTTGCGAAAAAAATAAAATAAATAAATAAATAAAAATAAATAAATAAGTGAGTAGGAACGAGTGAGAGCTAACAGATAAAATAAGTACAAAATTGTCATTTATTAATACAATTGAACTATACTGCACAGTGATGACCGCCCCTAAAAAAAAAAAACAAACTATAAGCTCCATTGGAACAGCAACACCAGTGTTTCTCACAGGATTTTTGGTAAAACTGTGGTAGGTGGACCTCTGTCCCTCTAGGGGGGTTCGGGGGCATCTCCCCCGCAAGAACATTTTGTGTTCTTTAATGTTAAATTCATCCGTCTGGTGCACTTTGAGAGTTCAAAATGAAAAGCTCCAACCCATATTCAGGGTGCAAATTAAACAAAGAAAAAAATCAAAGCTCTTTTAGTTACAGTGTCTGTCTACATTACACTACTACATAATAATAGTTATTAATCCCATAATAGCCATATTGTAAAATAAATGCACTGAAAATAAAGGAAACTTTCATAATTAGTGTAGTGCTAATTTCTATGCTTGAAAGAGATAATCACATGATGACATGTTTCATGGGCAGGTGTGTCAGAAAAAAAAAAATCTAACGCTGACTTTTTTTTGACCAATGCACTACACCGGCACTAACCCAGCGCCGCCAATTAAGCAAAAAAAAAAAAAAAAACCGAATGGGTCGCCAATGTACGAGTTTTATGGGCCGTTAAGACAAAAAAAAAAAAGTATGAGATGTAGGCTATCGGCCGAAAAAGCACGTCGGCCCACCGGGAATCTCCTGGTAGTCCCGATAGATAGCTGGATGTCACCCTTTAAATCCTACCTGTTGGCTTTCACCATGCACTTATTTAGCTGCTGTCGCATCAATCGACATGCCATCTCATTTTCCCTCTTTCTTTTTCTATTTTTAGCCCCCAAGCATTTTGTTTTATCCCTCTTTTTCGACGACAACTCACTACTCCTGCTCGCTCAGCGCTCACAGCACTCGCGCGATATTACCATATTACCCCGCCCCCCTACTCCATGAGGGCGCCTATAGGCTACTCTAGCCTGTTAGTACTCTAACATTTTAGATAACATTGAGGAAATGCAGAAATGATTTAGAAACGCACAGCAGCAGCTACATATAGAAATACAAAATATATTTTTATTTAATTTTAATTAAAAAAAATTTTTTACCATCGCTTTGGTGCCCCCCATGGTGCTGCGCCCCTATGCTCCGCATATAGCGCATACCCACTTTTTGCGCCACTGCATTTGCATCCACATGCTGGCGTAGAATGTTTCAGTTGTCCCACTTGAATTTTGAGTTTAAAAGGCTAGAGACCTCTCACTCACCCAGGTTGATATGCAGGGCCAGTCGGCCCTTATGCAGCTCTAGTGTTATGTAATCGCCCCTTTGTCCCTCTCCATGCACAAGGACCCCGTCCGCACGCTGGCTCTTAAACCGCAGGGAGATAACGTCTTTCACCGTGCTGGTGGACTTCTGATTAAATCGGTATAGCAAAGAGCTCCTGCCATTGAAGTCTGCAACATCCGACTCTGTGGAAGGGAAAAAAATATATCTGCATCATGGTCATAAGAAAGAAAGATAAAAGTGCAAAATTGACCTTATTTACTTTAAAAAAAAACTTTCATTTTGCGCATAATTCATCAGTAAATGGTTTTCCAAAATAAATGTTGTCAAAATATTTTATAAACAAAGAGAAAAAGCAAAATCAAAAGCAAAATCAAAAGCAAATTAAAGCAAAAACAAAGCAAACCAAAGCAAACACAAAAGCAAAGAAAAAAGCAAAAACAAAGCAAAAAAACAACAACAAATCAAATCAAAAGCAAAACAAACACAAAAGCAAAGCAAAAAGAAAAATCAAAGCAAAAAAGCAAATCAAATCAAAAGCAAAACAAACACAAAAACAAAACCAAAGCAAAACCAAAGCAAAGCCAAAGCAAAACCAAAAGATAAGCAAAGCAAAAACAAAAAAGAACTAAACAAAAACACCTGTAAACTTTGGGGAAGTGTTATTTGAATTGATATAAAAACAACAATAATAATAATAATAATGATAATTTTTATTTTTATTATTATATACGTTTAATTATTTCATATTATTAAATATAACTTGCACTGAAAAGTTTGCAATGTGTCACTCATTTATTAGGTGCTTGTGAAGAAAAAAAGAAAAAAAGAAACAATGATTAAGTCTCTGAATACGACACGTCTTGAGACTTTCCTTCTTGAATTTCCTTCTTAAAAAATGTTAGCCAGAATTGAAAGAAAAATCAAGGCTGTCTCGAAGCAGCCCTTCAGAACAAATTCTACCCTGGGCGGTAAAAGGAAGAAATGTGCATGGATTTTGACCCGGGCTCAGAGGTCAGACATTACGTTTTTGCTCTCTTTCTCCATCTCTCCTCGCCGGATGCCAGAGTGCGAGAGACTGAAGCTAACTAGCCATGACAAGCAAAGCCGCGCAAAGAGCTCGGAGCCGTCTGCTGAATATAGAACGAACACAGAGGGTCCAGGAACATCAGCAAGCGCAATGAGGCTGAGTTAGATAAAGTGAGGAGATCACACGAGAATGTGTTTGGTTTTGTTTTTTTTACATGAGTTGGCGTCTCGATGGAGGGACAATGCGTGTCAAGATGGAATGATAAGGAAGTGTATCTTTATCTCAAAGATGCACAACAATAATCAAAAAACCATAGAAGTTACATAAACAATGACCTTGAGAACTGAGGAGAGTCGGATAGAACTGAGAGGATAGAAAGAAGTTGAAAACACTGCCAGGTTTAGCAGGATAAAATGCATATTGTATAATCATTCCTGAGGGGAAAGAACAATGAAGTTCAAACTCTCGACTGCATCTGAAGTCAGCCGAGGCGGCCCGCTAAACACAACACACGGTGGAATCACGTGACGCTTGAATAATGTATTATTTAGGATTGTAGACGGCAAAATAAAATGCTGAAATAAAATATAAATATTAGATGAAGAAAAAAAACGAAAACGAAAATTAGAATGGTTGCCAAAGCAAAAAAGCTGAAATGAGTTTAAGTTGAATAAATAAATAAACCAAAACTTTAATAAATAAATAAAAACAAATACAAATAAATTAAACCAGCATAATTTAACCTGTACAATAATAGGCAAATTAATTAATTAATTAACAAAAATGAATACAGCAGATAACACATACATTATAAGTCAAAATATAAAAAACTAAAAAGTTAATTCAAAATATGAATACAAATTATAATAGTATATAAATATTATTAATATAACACTTGAACCAATGAATTTCTGATTCTGATGGAATGAATAAATGAATAATTTAAAAAAAGTCCATCTACATATTTTTCACTTTGAACATCTTAATTTGTATTAATGTACAATTAATACAAGACAAAAATATTAAATACATTGACTTTTAAGATTGACAAAATATTAAATTTGAACATTGTTTTGCATTTTGGTAATGTTGTGGTCTTATTTGTTGTTTACTTATGTTAATGATGATGATGACTTTTAAATATCATGTTAAAAGGTTGAAATGATATAAATTGTAATAACAACAATAATAATGATGATAATAATAATAACAGTAACAGTGCCGAAATCAGCTATACTGGTCTTGACAGTCCTTGGAATCAGATTGAAAAGAAAATAACTCCATACCAAATTTACTATGTTAACATCTATTTAACAAAATTTCATAATTTCCCCTCCATTACTTAGAGCATATAGTATGTGGGAAAATTGTGCATATTCTGTGTGGGCCTACTTATTGCTCAATACACACACGCAAAGTCATCCACAAACTAAGAATTAGACCTCTCTTTATTTATGGGTCTCTTGGTGGCATCAACACAGCAGTGCTCCATTGTGAATTAATGACTGTACAGGGATGCACACACACACACTTAGAGAACGTATGCTCTTGCTACACACTCCCAATTTCAGACACACACACACACACAAACAGTTTATACAACGAAGCCACGACCTTAAATTGCAGTTGGCAACAGAGGCGCTTGACAGATTTAAAACTAATTGACTTCAGGAGCATTCGGGGAGTGTATGAATAAGGCCAACGCACCGCTGAGGATGTCCGGTTTATTCTCCAGAAGAGAAATATGAATGGGGGGAGACCATGCGCTATCCTAAACATGTGCTATCTTTCTGTGTCTTTCCCTCTTTCAAGTCTCAGACATGTTCGAATTCACTTTGCCCCGCGTTTGACGGCAAGTTTTTTGTATCTCTCCCTATAACGTGCTTTAACCACAGCACAGTAGATGGCACCAACTGCTGGTAATCGTGGCTGCTGTTTTGAGAAAGTAACAGTACTTTTACTTGAGTATATTTTTTAGTACTCTTTCCAGCCCTGTTCATTTGCCCTTTGTACTAACATTGAGCACCGCAGTGTCAAGCCATTGTGTGTTCAGCGCGTATAGCGCGGGGATAATTATAAACGTAATTACCAAGAACTAATTCACTGCCTGATTCATCCGCGGCTCCTTTGGAATGCAAGCCTGTGCCCGCCGCTAATGCTAGTGCTAACCTGCTAGCCGTCTGACTTTGAGAAAGCACTAGCGTCTCTGTTATCAAACCCTATTACTGAAATACTGTGTGGTCAGCACCCACTTATCATGTTTGATCAACGTGGTAAACCGAGTCGCCCCCAGCGGTGTCACATTCTGCCCTATCTCACGAAATTAACGTTTAGAAAATAAACATGGCAGTGATAGGTCGCTGAGTCAAGCTTTGAATTGACAATCTGTGCCGCTAGTGCGCAGACTGCAAATACACAGCACCTGAGGAGAGACTGAGAGAAAGGAACAATCAGGGGAAGGAAAAAAAGAGAAAAAACGAGCACTAGCAAGGCTGCATTATAAATATTTCAAGCGCTAGACGTGTGGTGCAGGCTACCCTTGAGGTAACCGATTGATTGTTACCCTGCACTTTGATACCCAGTGAGGGGCAAGTCTAATCCAACTCAACACGACTGCAGTAGAACAACATTACATTGAACTAGCTACAGCTAAAAACAGACTAGTTGAACTTTTGAAACCACAGCTTGCTTGTTTTTTCTTCCTTTCTTCCTCCAGACCATGTCAGTATGATTGTGTGTGCAAGACGCGCACCAACATCACCACAATTTCGGAATATAGTCAGGAATCTCAGGATTTTCTTCAAATCTTTTGGAGTTGGGAACGCGACAATTAAACAATCATTGCGAACATGGAAAAGACGAATTGCTACGAAGCTGAGCAAAGTTTTAATTGTGAGATTGCATTTTATGTACCGTCAATGAATAGCTGGGTCGATTATTGCTGGGTTATAAGATGTTGACTTGTATGACAAAACTAAATTTCCCATAATTCTGTGGGCTTTTCACAACATGAATGTTCGGCATGAAAATTTGGTCTTATTTTCACAAACAGTTTGTCTTTAAAAGCCAATAACAGCCTTGTATTGAAATTAAAATATTTATGGCACTGAATTTTCGCTTGATGTGAATAGATCTTAAGAATGTTAAAGTCACAAACTATTCTGTATTGTGACGTACATCTGAGGGAAACAGATTTTCAGGAGACAAAAAAGACTGAATGGAAGCTTGCAATCGACTGTAAAAAAAGGGACAGGACTACATGATTGGAGTTCCGGAGATTTCACAGGAAGATGGAAATTATGACATTATTAAGGTCACAAAAAAGAAAAATATAAAAAAGGAACGTACACATGGATGAACCGTTCACAATAAGACCAATAAGATGAATTTCCATTTCATGTCTAGTTTAAAAAACAAAATACCAATAATCCACCAAATGTACATTCAGTACTCACTGTATAAACAGCCATAGACCTCCACTCTGAGGCCCATCCATCCCCCGGGACTCCAGTCCACCGGCAAGAACCGCAGAAACCGTGTTCTTATGGAGTGTGACAGCTTGTGGTGAACAATCCCATCGGAATTTGTGTTTCCAGGGAAAGTCTGCAGGAAAAAAATATACGTTTGCAAAATAGAAAATGATCCAAGATTTGGCCTTGCTATGTATTGATGAGTTAATATAATGACAAACGAGGAGAGGTATACGAGGTATAATTTTCAGACACATTTTTGTTTGCAAAGAAATGCATTCTGTGGTACAAAAATGATAAAGTTGTATATTGCTTGCATTTATCTCAATTAGCATGTTTGACCCACATAAACTCTTCTAAAGTTAAACCTGCCAGATGTAAGGCCTTTGTAGAGGTGCTGTCATTTTCATGGGTAATTTCAACAGGAATCTACATAGATAATTTCGAGTTGGTCATGCTAAGTTTTCATAGAAACTTCTCCTAATGTGACCACACCTTAACACTAATGTATTACTAGCTCTTCTACATCTATTTACAGTCTGAGCTGTAGTGAAGACTTGGTAAACTTTAAGATATTGCCAATTTAAGACATTTCTTCAGTGACTAAGGCGCAATTGTTAACGTTGTACAATGGTATGCTAACAGTTTTCTTTAGCCATCTTAGTCTCAATTAGCATATAGGTTTACCTCAGAGAAACTCTTCAAAAGTCAAAGAGTTGCTTATCTATACATAGAGCTGAACTTTTGCCAAGCTGCATTTACCTAAGATTTTAAAAAAACTGACACAAAAAGTTAGCGGGGAGCCTCTGGCAGCGTTAGTTTCTTTAAGCTGCACTCAAAGCATCAATGCTAATCTAAACCTCCAGTTTTAGAATAGCTGGGGGTCCCACCTCCAGCTGTAGCGCCTTCCAGAAAAACGGCATGACCAGGAGGCACCTACCGCACTTTAAAAATGTTCCACGTCTTTTAATCTTTCACTCATTAAAATGCTTCACACCTTCAAAGACTTCCATTAAACTCAGTTCTCAAACTAATCAGCACCTTTTTTTCCTCCCACTGGGGTGGAAGATAAAAGAACCTAACATTAAACCATCTTCGAACAAAATTTTTTAAAATTACATAAAAAGTTGTAACGAGATGAGTTAGCCGCAGAAAATATATACACCACCTCCGCATCCACCTCCTCCTCCTGCTCTCTGTTTGCTTAGCTCCAATGATTACTTTAGCAGGAAAACCAAGCTTTCTTAATGAGAGACGACGGAGATGGCAGGATAGATAATGTTATGTTTCGCCCCAGCTCTCTTTTAGTCGGTGCTAAATAAGAATGCCAGGGAATGATGGAGCTTTGAAATGACTACTATTGATTCAGAAGAGGAGGGTGAAGCCCATTTGTTTGCCTGTAAGTGTGGAGGCAATGCAACCGCTGTCTCTTGTGGCGCGAGGGCCGCTCCGATCGATTCCAAAGTTGTCAAAATAAAACTATCAAAAAAAGAAAAGAAAATGTAATTCAAGTTGGGAAGACAAGGATTTTAGCTGCACTGCCAGTGACCGGTGAGGGCAGGAGACCATGAAATAAGTTTTGGCAGGGATATAAAGTCACTTCACTCAAGATAGGTGGTGAGTTTAATCTTAGTTTGGGTGATGAAGTGAAATTCAAGTCGATAATTAAAAATTTAACATTTCATGGGTGGCTGGTTTTCGATGGGAAGTTTGTAGGGGAGGATGCGTTAATTTATTTTAGTAGATTATTAGGATTTAGTTAAGGATACAGATGCTTCATGATTATGGGTATGCATGCATTTTATTCCGGTCATAAAAGCCCCCCTGATCCACATTATCCGGAAAGCATTTACAGTAGTTATTGCCCTGACTGAAGTACTAATGCATTATAAATATAATAAAAGGCTGGATAATTTATAAGAGTACTTGGATAACTCACCCCTATGTTGTCCTCTTGTCTGAACTGCTTCCAAGCTCTTCCTGTGTCACTGTACAGCAACATGTAACTCGTAACCCAATCAGGGTTCCCGAAACGACCCTGGGTCGCCACAGCTGTGACCTCGACCCTTTCCCGCAGGTCCACCTGTAGCCATCGTAACCTGTCTGTTCGTTCTGGAGCCCAGCCGCCGCCACCTAACACAAGAACAGAAGGGTTGTAATGTAACTAAGCCCAGATACAACCCACAAAAAAGATGCTACGTAAAAAAATTAGGCTGTCAACCTATGATGAAAGTTAAAAAAAAGTGTCATTTCTGTGCTGCTATGGTGATTTCATATCAGCGAAATGTTGGCAAAATTTCAGAGGCAAATAACAACAACAAAACAAGAACTTTCAAACCAAACAGCTTTTGGTTGCTCAACTCAGCAAATCCATATGACCAACTTTAACATGTTGCAAAATCTCTACTGGGAAATCTTTTGCCAAATTCCTGATTGCATGGATTACTAATAATGGATTTCGGCAACGAAACTTCGCTGAACAATGGTATATGTAACCACACCTTTAACTAAATATTTATTTTGCTACACAAAATAAGCTAAATTGTGCTCAATGACATTTCTTGATACTGAATTTGAATCAGTTATGTAATTGAAGTGAATGAAACAAAGTCTATTGTGACCACACCATTAATGAACCAACTCATTACAGAAACCCAACATTCCATGATGATGAATGATTCACTAAAATGATTCCGAATTCCCGACACTGTCTTGAGAGAAAGAAACCTAGAATAGCATGTTTTATTTTATATCAGCTCGCTCATGCACAAGACATCATTACAAAGCAATGCAACATTATGTCAATCTACAATGCTATTTATAATAAAAGCTAGCATGCTCGTACATCTATTGCCAGACTAGTAAAAAAATACTAAATAAATAAAAAAAATGCATTGCTTCTTTTGATTTCTCAGCACTGTAGTTAATTAGGAAACATTCCTTCATTAACAAAATATAAACTTTTAATTAAAGGCGAAAAGATATTTGAAGCCAGCAATTTCGCAGCCAGCCAAGCTTCAACTTCAGACAAGCATGCCAAGTGAGATTCTTTTAAACCTGTCTGTTCACACTAATTAGCTCAGTGAATCTAACTTACATTGGCACTGCATCTATTAAAAAGCTAAGCAAATATACTGTACAGCAAACCCAGCGCTAGTCTTAGCACAAGGAACAACTCTACTAACACAACCACACCAAGCAACAGAGGAGCGTGCACATGGGGGTCCTTGTCACTGTCAGGCAGTGATTCACTGTTTGGTCTGCTTTTGACCCGTAAGTAAACTGAATTACAATTGAATCGACTCTAAAAGGCTGGGTATTGCTTGCTAATACTCCGTCACAAGTTGTACTGGATATATATATATATCTGCTGTGGCATATCAAATGACAGAGTTTCATGTTCTGAAAGACTGACTCCCGTATTAGCTAGACCTACGCTTGTAAAATGTCTTTACATGGTGTAGCCATGGTTTTTGACAATACCTTAGAGTACCATGTAAATACCACGGTATAAAAACACTAAGAATTAGGCAAAAAGCTTGCACACCCAGTAAGCAAAAACACAATCAATCAGTGCATGATTTATTTAAAATAATCCCATTTTACTGTTCCATTTTACTTCCCATTTTACTGTTTATAATATCGTTTGATATTAACAGTAAAAACTGAAAACATTGGGTTATGCTAATGAAAGAAAATTAATAGACATCTAGGGTAACAACCACACATTTTCACATTTTTATTGTGGGATTACTCACCATCTCTTCTGTTGAGTTTGGCGAAATATGGTGACTGACTGTCGGAGGAAGATGAGGAGCTCTGGAATGATGTGGGAGGAAGAGCAGAGACCAGTGGCCCATTGCAGTGATCTAAAACAGCAGGAAACACATATTTACAAATCAGATTTGACGTTCATGGTTTGTGAATGACTCCATTTTGTTATGAAATGCCCATAAACCAATTTACTCCCAATGGATAACGGATCAAGACCTATCCTTAATTGTTTTCCCCATTATATATTCAGTTTCTCTCAAAAATACGTCAGCCTACAGACATTAAATGGCTTATGCCTATTACACCCGCAGCCTTGGCTGAAGATACCAGTTAATGGACCAGAAGAAAGCAGTCTGCAGTACTCGCAGAGGTAAACTTCATTCATCCAGTCAAAAAAGGGACTTTCAGCATCCATTCCCCAGGTTAATGTGCAGAGCACGATAATGACAAGAAAGAATGAGCAGAAAGGAGAGAGTGAGAAATCTGACAACGGCTCTCATTTCAATGTTTGAGAAAGCCGCACTGATTTCTCAGCTAATTAACCTTTCAAACGCTTCCTGAATGAGCCTGACATCAAATAGCATCACTCACAGAATTGCAAATGTATTCCAGACCGGGCAAAAGGTGAGACGGGGAGATGAGAGGGAGAAAGAGAGAGATAAAGAGACATGAAATGGTGAGTATCAGGGTAAGGTCGTAGGAAGGAGAGAGGATGGTAGCTAGATGTGGCCCTGTCTCCTCTCTTACAACGGCTTTGAGAGGCAGAGATACTCGAGCAAACAAGTCAAAAAGAATCGTCCTCTTCTGGCTCAACGGTATATTTAGCTCTGGAAAAAAAATCCCTAATAAACAGGCAACCTCCAAAGCAGGTTTCCTCCAGATGAAGCCATTTAAAAACCCGCCCCATGATGCATATTTCAACAGGGAGTCTCTTTTGCTGGGTATCTCTCTATCTTTTCCACTGTAAGCGTGTAACGTGAGCAAATTGAGCAAGTGATGTTTCTGAAACTCATAAATATTAATAGGAATGACTGACAGGGGCTTTCTCATATCCTTGCGGTGACGTTCGTGTGGAGGATATTGGTAGCATTGCATCCACCAGTGGAAAGAGACCAGATTAGATTTTCTTGTGCAGAAGGGAAGCGAGATTGACCTAGTGGCTGCCTAGCACCTGATCCTCTGATGGTACAAGAGATGGGAATCGATACAAAGCAACCATAAACCTAAAGCTTCATTCCTTGAGATGTTTGATGGACAGGAATGTGTATGACCCTTTTGAGGGGGTTGGAAAAAGCCATGTCTTATTTGAAATCAAGCGGGATTTCTGAAAACACAACTGGATCCTACTCTGGTCAATGTTGCTGCAAACTTTTAAGTGTTCTTAACTTTCGGTCAGATGCAAGGATGTAATTTTCAGAGAGTTTCTCCTTCTACAACCTTGTGATACGCTGTTCCCTTTGAAACAAACCGATTCACCGCTCTTACAAAACTACAAATCTATTTCTTGGCGTCTATGTTAGAGCTGCAGTAACTTTTGGTTGCATGACAGAGCAACCGTTGACCCTTGAACTACTACTTTTACTACATTCAATGCACAATGCCATTTGAAGCCAATGGATCCACAGCATTTGCTTTTGCAAACTCCATTAAATATACTGACTCTATGGGTATTAGCAAATTTTATTAAAAAACTGCAATGTTTCAACAATTTAAGTTCTTTGTTGAAGTTGAAGAGTTAAACAACATTGCATTTGCTGAATGAAATTTGTGGATACCAGGAGATTGTCAGAGAATGCTGTGATCTATTAGTTCCAAATGGAATTGTGCAATGCAAATGAAGAGGAAGGTTCTGCAAAAGTGAACAGAAGTTGCTACGCCATACTGAGTGTCCTGTACTGAGCGTCGAGTGTCCTGTACTCAACTTGGCTTGTATATGCATTTTTTTTCAACAATTTATCCATGAAAACAATCAAGACACCAGATGGGCAAGATTGGAACCAATACTGTATCTTTTATTTGAGCATAATTCAATGTGTCTTGAGCATGTATGCCAATTGCTCGTTCATGGCTTCAAAAGAGGAATACTCTTGAAGTCCATTACATGAGCTGCTTTGTAACACAGATTAATTTATCCTTCAAATGCTTCCCAGAGGTAAAATTTTTTTTTTTAAAAATAAGAGAGGAGTTCTCAGTCATGGATCAACGTTTTCCCTAAAATATCTTTATCTTGAAAGTTGGGGCAAGATATTTAATGGGATAGTTCACCCCAAAAAAAAAAAACAATATCTGTTATTAATTACACACCCTCATGTCGTTCCAAACCTGTAAGTCTTACGTTCATCTTCAGAACACAAATGAAGATATTTTTGATGAAATCTGAGATCTTTCTGTCCCTCCATTGACAGCTATGTAACTGACTCTTTGATGCTTCAGAAAGTTCATAAAGAGATCGTAAAACTAATCCATATGAATTAAGCGGAATTGAGCGCAGAAACCACTGAGGTTCATTCTAGTGTAAGCTCAAATGTGCTGCGTAATGAGAGAGTTAACCTCATTGGTTCATGAAGGTCAAATGTGCTGCGTAATGAGAGAATGAATCTCATTGGTTCTTGCTGAAGCTCAAATGAACATGCTTGAGCTTCTGTTTACCACAACCGATGTGTGAGTTGAATGTTTATATGTGAATAAATTCAATCTGTTCATCATATAAACTGAACAAGTCTCTTCAGAAAATTTTGGACTAAACCGTTTGATTCATATGGAATAGTTTTACGATCTCTTTATGGACTTTCTGAAGCATCACTTGAAGCAAGTACGAGCTGTTCTGTCAACAGAGGGACAGAAACTTCAGAAACTCAGATTTTATCAAAAAGATCTTCATTTGTGTCCTGAAGATGAACGAAAGTCTTAAGGGTTTGGAATGACATAAGCGTGAGTAATTAATGACAGAATTTTCATTTTTGGGCGAACCATCCCTTTAAAAAAAAGCTTCCTTTGCTCTCCATTTAATCTAATTTTTGATTAAAAAAAATGTTTGAGAAATTAATGAGGAGTTATCCCCACCACCCCACCCCACCCCACCCCACCCATCTACAAACAGCTAATCAAGAAAGCAAAATCTACAGGGTGTTTTTAATAAAATAATGCCTTTTTTTATTCTTTAATGTTTTAATTTTTGCCAATCATCAGAATGCCAAAAATAATTTATTCTAATCAAATACAATGACCTGATTGCTGCATACATTATTGGTTAATCATGGTAATATTAATCTCAGTTTAGCTTAGCAATTAGTGTAAATGAAGTGTACTCACGTATGCATGTAATTAATAAAACTCTTTAACGAATCAAGAACAACGCTCACTTTTTCTAAATAGCAATTCATAATGAGAACGAAGGCCAAGGGATGTTAGCGCACACTCAGGGCTGCTTGTTGAACTGTAAAAAAACATTGGTTTTCCTGTATTTGACAAACACACTACGCATAATTGTTTCTACCGGGATCAGATGGATGCTCGGCATGAATGCGAAGACAGGGTTGGAAGGGTGGGGGAGATTAAATTTTTATGTTTACCTTGGAAATTCTCCTAGTCAGCACTGCCAGCTCTACTGACATATGCATGCTGCGAAATTAATGTTTATGGGAGGAAAACAACTCAGCAGCACTGGTATTAGCTTGAGGATAGGTCGCCTAATTCGCCGTTTTGCTTGCTAGACAGTCGAACGGTGTAAAACGTTAGCATTATGAGAAAGACGTGGCTGTTGTTTAGAAATGTTCGCAAACAGAGACGAGCTCTCAGAATCATAAAAACATCCCATAGACATTACTAACTCAGTTCTCCATAATTTGCCATTTAAAACTGAAAGCTTTTAAGCAAATGCAGTATGGAAAAACACGTAGGAGGCTATTAACAGAGGCAAGAATCCAAGAAATAGCAAACCCGCTTCCCCCTCCTGTGCAGTATTCATACGCTCTATTAGATGTAAAAGCAACCTGGTGCAAACCCAGCACGACAGTCCATTTTCCCTGACCCCAGCTGCTTTTAAGAGTCCGCACCTTTAATGGAATCCCTGGATGTCCCAGTGCATCTGCGCTGTGACAGAACATGTGATTTCTAATGCAGTTTTAAAGAAGCTTTTCCAACATTGAATGGAGTCTGGTGCCTCCAACAAACTTTTCCAATGGAAGCATAAAGAGGGGGGGGGGGGGGGGAGTGGTTAGAAGTGCAACAGAAAACGCCTGGACATCTGTGAATAGACACCTACATCCTGTAGAAAGTGTGAAACACTCATTTAAATCCTGTTGAAGAGTTTGCACGCTCTCGGAGTGTCCCAGATTTCTTTGAACACGGAACACAATCCGTCCTCTGTGGATTAAAGCTTTCTTCTTCTTCTTCTTCTTTTTTTTTAACCTAAACTTGTATTCAAACACTAGTTAGTAAGCTTAAGTCTTCAGCATTCAAAAGAAGACCAATGCACAACGTTATGAGCATTTTTATGTTTAAAAAGAGTGCCATTTGACTTTTTAGCAGTACACTCCTAAAAATAAAGGCTCTATATATAAAGCGAAAAAAGCCAGTGATGTTAGGCAGCAAATTCGTTAAATGACACAATAAAATAAAGAAATAAAAGGTTACTAAACAATACAAATGACTCTAGTAGTGCATAAATTGCACGCTCTAGCTTTAAACGATTCAAAACCCAAGATACTAATCTGAAGAACCTAAAAAAAATCTCCAAAGCACCATATAGCCAACTCAAAACACCTATCCAGTGAAAAATAGGCTCTAAAATGATCATTCTAATACCCCTCTTCTTGCTCTCTAATGCTGAATTACCCATTCCCAACACATATAAGTAGTTTAAGAATTACCGGATCATTCCTGAGCCTCTTGAGAGGAGTTTAATCTTGCATGTGAAGATAAAACCAAGACCAACATCTGTGTAGATTAAGCAACGAGAGGACTCTGTCTTGTTTGTGCCATTTCTGATTGTCCTAAAGGCGCCACGACTATTCAAACACACACATGCGCACACACACACACGCACATACACAGGTCTAAAGCCTGTAATAAGGAAGTCTCTTATGCTTATCAAGGCTGCAATTATATGATTAATAATACAGTAAAACAGTAATATTGTGAAATATTATTACACTTGGAACGGTTTTCTATTTGAACATTTTTGAAAACTGTAATTTATTCCTGTGATCAAAGCTGAATTTTCAGCATCATTACTCCAGTCTTCAGTGTCACATGATCCTTCTGAAATCATTCTGATATGATGATTTGATGCGCTATTATTATTGGTGTTCAATTATTTATAATGGGTCTTAATATCATATCAAAGTTTTAGTTGTTTAATTATTTATTTGCAATACAAATCTTTAGTAACATTATAAATGTCTGCGTATTATTTAAAAAATATATTATTATTATTAATTCATTAATAACACTATTATATCTATAATACATATTGTATATATATGAAAAAACTTCCTTCCTTCCTTTTTTATGTCTTTCCCTTCATTCATTTACTCAATTTCCTTCTTTCTTTTCTTACTGTCTGTTTTCCTTGCATTTCTTTTATTGATCCATCTCTTCCTTCCTTCCTTCCTTCCTTCCTTCCTGCCTTCCTTCCTATTTTTTCCTGCCTTTACTCTTGTCTTCCTTCCTGCCTTCCTTCCTATTTTTTCCTGCCTTTACTCTTGTCTTCCTTCCTTCCTTCCTTCCTATTTTTTCCTGCCTTTACTCTTGTCTTCCTTCCTTCCTTCCTTCCTTCCTTCCTTCCTTCCTTCCTTCCTTCCTTCCTTCCTTCCTTCCTTCCTTCCTTCCTTCCTTCCTTCCTTCCTTCCTTCCTTCCTTCCTTCCTTCCTTCCTTCCTTCCTTCCTTCCTTCCTTCCTTCCTTCCTTCCTTCCTTCCTTCCTTCCTTCCTTCCTTCCTTCCTTCACCTGGGTCATTCAAATGGAGAAAACACTAATGGTAATAATAATTACAAAAATACTAAATAATAATTAATTAAATAAATTAATAATTAAATAAAATGATTTAAAAAAAATCTAAAAATGTCATTTAAAAAAACAAACAAAAAAACATTATATACAAAACCATTTATCATTCTCCTTTTACAACAGCATTTTTACATTCAGACATGTCCCACTTACAGCACCAGCTCAGACCTCTGCACCTCAGCATTTTGGGTAATTAAAATGACTCGGGCCACATTTCTGCCCCCCTCTTCAAGCTTGGCATTTAGCGCTGACCTGATTTTACTAGCGGTTGCCCATGACAGCGAAGGCTGATGTAATAGAGGAAAATGAAAGAGAGGCTATTATTTAAATCTGACAACGACACAGAGAGACTCTTCACTTCCATTGTGACACTCCACGCTCACCTCGGCAGGTGGCACACAACGAGAAGAGCGCGACAAAGCCTGGCTAATTTACCGTCAGCCATTTAACTGCGCATGATGAGGACATTACATCATGGAATATGAATGGAATATTGGGAGTTTTAAACATAGAATCTCAATAAAGTCATTATTTCGACACCCTCATGTTGTATGCCAATCTATATGTCCTTTGAGCAAATAATGACACAGTGTACCACATTTTCGCTATAGAAAATAAGCCAATCGTCACACGTACATTGTTTTTAAGAGTTTATGTTGAGAATTGAATCAGATCTTGATTGATTTGGAGTCAACTCAGAGACGTTTGAATGAAGTTCATGCTGAGAGCTTGCACATGTATTGATTTACACTTTTGGCATTCAATGCAAGAAAAAGCAACACTTTCCTTGACAACTTAGGCGTAGGCTTGGTCTGAACATCACTCAGAGTTTTTCGATGACCTCAGTTGTGCGTCTGAGTCATACGGATGGACCACTTTAATGATACTTTTTGGAGCTTTATACTTTGCACCACTGTCCCTTTTTGTTGCAAAGCAACCTGGGCTTTCGACTAAATTACTCTTTTTGAGTTTCAAGGACAAAAACTCCAAACATGTTTCAAAGCGATTGAAACTATTCTTCTTCACATAGAGCTCAATAACAATATGAGTTGAAGTCGCAACATCACTGACGTTCCCTCATGATAGAGAGTACAACACAGATATAATGATATAATACTAACTCTGTCCATTATAACACCATCCTGAGTCAGGCAGGAAGATGATCTGTAGTGGGAATGATCGATAACTTTCACACTCATTTTTACAGAACTGAGTTATAATAGAAGTAACATCTTAGACATCTTAGATGCATACACGATTTTTGGAATATCAATCAAATAATTCTGACCAGCACTGTTTATGTAACCTGCATACATACATGTGTTTGTTTGTATGTGTGTGTGTTTAAATTTGATCTGGATCTAATAATAATAATGACAATAATAACAAAAATGGCTATATAAATTAACATATAACACTTGTTTTAATTTAAAAATAAAAAAAATATTGTATTTTTGATGTTTTATATTATTTGTATTTTTAGATTATATCTTTTTGTTATAATAATAATAATAATCATAATCATAATTAATAGTCATAATTATTAATAATAAATTGTTATATACATAAACAGGAAATGTATTAAATAATAAAAATAAATTACAGTCTGTATGTACCCAAACTATGCATTTATCGTTTTAATTTCAAAATTTTGAAAAAAGTTTTTTTATATTGCATTATTTTTAATATAATAATAATAGTAGTAGGCTAATAATGATGATGATGATGATGATGATGATAATAATAATAATAATAATAATTACATTTTTTATACACATTAACACATTTTTTATTATAAAGTACTAATAAATTACAATCTAATGAATGTTATACAATAACCATTTCAAAATGTTGTAAAGAGTATTATATGACTTAAAAATTATTTTCTATTTTTGGCGTTTCTTTTTGGGAACACTTTAATTTTAGTGTCCTTGGTACATATGTAGTTACAATAGTAATAACAAAAAATGATGCATAATTATATGCAACTAACCCTAGACCAAACCCTAAGCTTATTTTCGTTTTAAAACTGGAACATTTGGAAGCAATTTCAATGCCATGGACATTAGAATAATGTCCTAGACTAGTTTACACAAGGATCAGGAAATACGACAATGTTAAAGCGTTAACATCTGAGGCTGCTTAGAACGTATGTTTCCAGATATAGCTCAGTGTTTTTCATTATTGCTGTTTTTCCCCTTTGGTTAATCCAGTAGCCTTGGAAAATCAAACTTATCAAGGCCTCCGATTGGTTATTGACTCAAGTAAACAACAATACACAACCGTGACCCGGGACGCCATCAAAGCTATTGAGATGGGTTTACAAAACCTTTTCTCTGCGCTGATCACTGTACCACAAATAGTGTGAGATGCCGGCAGAACTTTCTGGGATATTTGTGAAACGCCATTAGCGGCTTGTTAAGAGTTTGTTGTGCTTTGGATGATATTTACGAAGTTGGGGAGCATATGTTTGGCAGACTAAACGCCCACTAACACAGACTGAAAAGCATCTCATTAAGGGAAGATACATTAAAGGAGCGTGTTTTTCAAGGTACTGTCGGCAGTGAACGTCAGTTGAGTTCAGGTTTGTTATTACTGCTTTTTACATTGATGGATTAGACCTGTCAGTCATCTTCGCACGGTTCTCTGAGGGCTGACAGCTGGGGTGTCCTGGTTGTGCTATACGTTTTTTGAGAACATGTTAAATAAACTTGATAAACCTGGGAAGATTTTTCTTTGCATGACTTTTTGGAGTTTGTATATGTCTTTTTATTTTCCAAAAATCGACAATGGCAACTTTTTTTTTCTATAAAAATGGAAATAAACTGGCATAAACTTTAGTCTTGGAACCGCCCACTTAGACAGGAAATACCATCCGATTGACAAAAAGCGTCCAATCACAGTTCATTTTGTTTTTATGTGCCCTATATGCCTTATATGAAATAGATTTACCAAAGTACACTAAAAAAAAAAAAAAAAATAGAGTAGGATTTACTTTGAAACAATTTCCACTCAGAAATTGCCAGTTCCACAAATAATTACAAAGAAACGGCAAAAAAAAACATTAAATTAAATATGAAATTTTGAAGTAGACTGAAATTAGACTCGCTGATGATACTTCCTATTCTTTTATAGGGACTACGGACGTAAATTTCCAATTTTGCGGACGTAACAAGCACTTGTCACAGTTATACTAACACTTTCTCTTCCTTTCTATTAAAAATTTTTAAAAAAAGGAAAAGGTTTTAGCACTGACATTTTGTTGCCCTACTGTTAGTTTAACTGCTTCTGTTGTTCTCATTTGTAAGTCGCTTTGGATAAAAGTGTCTGCTAAATTAATAAATGTAAATGTAAATTAGCAATATTGCTATAATCCGGCTTGTTTACATTGTGTATTTTGTACAAATGCTCATTAACATGCTTTGTCCCTATCAAATAAAGACAAACTGAACTGAACTTTTGTTTTCTGCTTGTGGTAACTATGAGTGAAGCGTCACTTCATCGTTGTGTATCAGAATTGCATTGCACATAAAAGATTCAGTTATTGTTGTGCAGAATAAAAAATGCTTACACTGTTACACAACTCAAGGTCAATACTAACACTATACAATTTTTGCAAAAATAATAATAATGGGAAAAGTCACACTGCACCAACCAATTAGATTTCAGTTTTATTTGCGCACAAAACGTTCTCCTGCAAAATATCCATCAGAAATTGGTGTGCTTTAAGTTTTAGATTACTCAACTGTTGTTTTTGTAGTTTTTGTATATAAAATACATTAGTGAATGGATGGTTGGCGGTTCATGGAAAGGATGTCACTCCAGGGATATGTCCCACACACATTGGAAACTTGATGCTGATACTCTGGTTCAACTGAAACAGAATTTTCGCAAAACTTTAAAGCAGCTGTTTGTCAAGATGGATTGTGTCTTATTGAAATATGAAGCAGAACTTGTTTATACTGTATATCTTGTTATTTCAGTGGTACCGGCAGCCTTCATGTACTGCTCCAAACCTTTAGGGGCCCCTGAAGAGGAATTCAAACTTGATTACTTATCTTTTGATTAATGGTTCGGAATTTCCTATGGAATTTGCCGCTTATTAAAAACCAAGACGTTCCCTCGGATCTCTCAGACCGGGTGAGAATCTTTTCCTTTTTTCATTCATCTTCTCCTCATTTTCTGCCTTATTTTTTTTCAACCCACGCATCTTTCAGAATAGATTTTCTGGCATTTATAAAACGTCTTAAAATACCCAATGGCGCTGTCGTGATAAACACTCATCGGCAGTGAAAATCAGACAGAGGTACGCGGGCTAAAGGCCGTTTGTGATTTTGTAGGTGGGTTGGGTGTTTGTCTTTAACTTCTAAGGTCAGGCGTTCACAACGGCTTTGGATCCGCCTCTTGTTTGGGGCCGAAAGATCGAGGCAATTATTGAGTTAGACAATGATCTTCTGTACAGTGCAAGCGCTGCGGTTTTCTTTCCTAGACAAGGGGAGAGAGACGTTTGAGAGGCCAGAAGAAATGCCCCATCTGTCTGTGAACCAGCTAGTTTTCATTCTTTATCCTAATTTAAAACATCCAAACATAAAACAGAACAATCACGCATATGCACTGTTAAAGAAATGTATGATCAATAAATTATGACAACATATGTGTTTGCATTGCTCATCAAAATAGGTTAAGCAATTGTAAAAAAAAAAAAAAAAAGTTATACAAGATTCAACTCTTTTTTTTTAAGTCAGACCTTCGTTCATCTTCGGAACACAAATGAAGATATTTTTGATGAAATCCGAGAGGTTTCTGAACCAGCCGTATACAACAACATCATTGCAACTTTCAAGGCCCAGAAAGGTAGTAAAGACGTCGTTAAAACAGTCCATGTGACTTTTTACTAGTGGTTAACGTTATGAAGCGACGAGAATATTTTTTGTGCGCAAAAAAACACAAAAATAATGACTTTATCCAACATTCTCTTCTCTTCCTGGTCAGTCTCTGATGCTGTTCACGTAGTGTACACAATGCTTGTTCCAGGTTCTACATCAGAACGCCGGCTCATTATTGGCTAGCTCCTGTTACAGCATGTGTCG
This sequence comes from Meda fulgida, assembly GCA_030578275.1. Lineage (NCBI taxonomy): Eukaryota > Metazoa > Chordata > Actinopteri > Cypriniformes > Leuciscidae > Meda > Meda fulgida. The sequence continues at coordinate 11,791,024 of CM060637.1, read as the reverse complement.
AGGTGCTCACATGACCAGCGTCGACCAATTGTGTGGCGGCGTTCTGACATAGAACCTGGAAGCGCTGCACTGTTTACTAAACAGCGTAGAGGAATTCCGTGGAAGAGAAGAGATTGTTGAATAAAGTCGTTATTTCATTTTTTTTTTGTCCACAAAAAGTATTCTCATCGCTTCACAACATTAAGGTTGATCTACTGTAGTCACACAGACTATTTTAACTATGTCTTTACTACCTTTCTGAGCCTTGAAAGTTGCAATGAGGTTGCTGTCTACGGCTCTCGGATTTCATCAAAAATATCTTCATTTGTGTTCCGAAGATGAACGAAGGTCTTACTGGTTTGGAACGACACTCGGGTGAGTAATTAACAACTGAAATTTCATTTTTGGGTGAACTAACCCTTTAATGCAGTTTCATCAGAAGTAACTAATTAACTTACAGAAAAAGTAGCTAATCTCTTTACTTTTTCAAGGGGAAAGTTATGAAATTACAGTAATGCATTAAACCCAACATTGTTGACATCAAATATAGGGTATCTAAATCTCAACATCATTTTGGCACAAATTCATCAAGGGCAGACAGGGTTATCCAAGAGTAAAAATAGTTTATGCACAATGGTTTTCATCCAAAACATCAATATTAGATTTCAGTCACCACGCATGTTGGATGACAACATTTTGGGTCCTGAAGCACCAACCCCAACTCCACGACCTCTTTACATTGACGACTTAAGAGCACAATACGGTCCCAGCTGATTTTTCAGAGTCTGGACCTTCCAGATCAGGTAATTAAAAGGAGTAATTGACTTTCCCGTCTGAACGCTGTCAGGCATGTTCGATCAAAGCGGAGAGGGAATCTAGGCCACCAACTACAGACTCTCTCAAAGACACTTTCCCCTTATTACATTTAATAGACTGTAATGTTTCCACCTCACAAGAATACATATCTCCAAACCTTGCAATACACTGTAAATAAAGTATACAGAGGCGTTGATATTTTCGGTGCCGGTTTCTAGGCTCTTTTCCAGTTCTGCATTTCATTACGAGACTCACTTTTATCTATTTGCAATCTGTTGTACGAAGAGTTTGTAAATTATAATCTGTGCAACCTAGTGGGATATGAGAACGGCATGGTTAGCGCAGTTATTAATATCAGCAAACTGCTCGCATTTAAACCACAGATGGTTTCGTGCCTGCGATGTCCTGCAGCCTTCTGTTACATCCTTAATCTATCATTATTATCTAACACTAATATTTATTTGGCCAGAAAGGCGCTACTAATTATGCCGCAAACATGAAGCCATTTCCAGTCAAGGGTGACATGCTTTTGAGTTTGTAGATGCTACAGATCAGACGGTCAAACAACAAGCAAATCAAAGATGATATTAAAAAAATAAAGAGCAGTTTGATTCGCCAGTTAAAGCTTCATAAGTCTTCATAAATCATCCTGAATAGCGCAGATCAAAATGGTTTTGCAGCTGAATGCTGTAGTCATTAAAACAATTTTTCAGTCAAATAATAATTACATAAAGTCAATGTGATTACATTTATATATATATATATATAATGTATAGTATATATATATATATATATATATATATATATATATATATATATATATATATATATATATATATATATATATATATATATATACTAATAAATAATATCACAATGCAATTAACGTAACATTAAATTCTCTGTCAAGGCACCAGTCTCTATCCACAAACATGGCCTGGATTCCAACCTGCCAAGTTCTGTTTAGACTCATATGCAAATGAACCGTAAGGGATTTGCATATTCATGTTGGACAACCACAAGTGCTACACCAGAGTCTGAGGTAACAAATCTTCCTCAGAGAGTAATGTAAATCTCAATTCAACGGATATATGACTCATATTTGCAAGCGTGGAAAGAAGTTTTGCCAAGTGTCGCTCTGCCTGCTGTATTTTTATTTCTTTGGTTGGTTTGCCAGCCTTTCTTAAATCCAACCATTCAAATTGACCCATCCAATATGAATCAACCAAAAGAGAATGTGCACTCGGCTATTCAAATTATAACTACAATTATCCCCAGGCCATTTAGTCCTAGAGCTAAACTTTTCTTTCAAGTAATGTCCTCCTACGAATTACATAAATCATCATAAGAGCCACTGATGGTATGCGTAAGGCCCTTGAATACGGCGCTATGATTCATTTGGATGTCAATGGCATTACAGGTTAGCTCTATATGGGAAAACAGCGCCACCTAGAGGTCACATCTCACTCTAAAGTGGACCACAGAAGTCTATATGTATTTAGATTTTACTCAATACATAATTGATTTATTGAATAACTTATTTATAGCTCATAAGTCGTTTCATTGCATACAGGTAAATCACCTTAATGCATGTAATCGCTTTTTGGATTTCACAAAAGTCAAAACCAAAGATTGGAACAAGTTTTGACTGTTGCCGTTTCTCCCTGACTGCCCTCATTAGTTCAGTGCAGCACTTTAAACATGCATTTAATTCAACTCGCTGTCAACAGAAATACACAAATAACATCCATACTGTACAAAAGCATTCAAAAATAATTCATATATACTATCACCATTATGATAGCCAGACAAAGCTTCCCAAATTAGAACCTATAGAGAGTTGTGTGCCTCCAATGTGAAACTATTAATATAACACAAAATAAAAACTACTAAGAGTGCTGTTACTAATAAGCCATAAAGTTATTGCTATACACACACATTAGATCCTGAAAACAACAGATATATGCACACAAAAATATAATAGTTAGCATGCCATACTATTCATATATTATTATTATTATAATATTATTATTAACATTAAACAAGTAAAACACACACACACACACACACACACACACACACACACATATATATATATATATATATATAATGTTTTATTATATATATATAATGTATATATATTCTTTTTTTTTTTTTAAATACAGATAATGTATGTAAATATACTCACAGTTGTTCGCTGCCAGTGTGGATCGTAGCGCGCACAGGAGCGCGAACGCGTGGAGACTCAGCGCGTGCATCACCATCACCATCATCTCTACAAAAGCACAATAACGCTTATCCAAGTTGCACTATATTCCCAGGCACTGTAAGATAGCTCCAAAAAAAGCCAGTTTGGATCCTGTTCGGGATCGGGTCCAGGGGCTCTTCGGCTAGTCTGTCCTGTGATGAATAGAACGAGACACTCCCCCCATAGTTCCTCTTAAAGACATACGTTAGGCTCTTCCCACGAGACTCTACGCACACGAAGTTTTTTTAGCGGGGTTGCCTTGATGTCTTCAGATCTTAGTCATATTCCGAGCGGTACATGTCCAGCAGAGGTCAAGAAGATAGTGAGGTCAGAATGAGACTTGGTGCGTTTTGAAGCTCAGACACAGCGTGGAGAGGTTGTGCGCTGTAAGCCGAATGATACGATCTGTGGACAGCAGTTGAGCTTTGAGAGAGAGAGAGAGAGAGAGAGAGAGAGAGAGAGAGAGAGAGAGAGAGAGAGAGAGAGAGAGAGAGAGAGAGAGAGAGAGAGAGAGAGAGAGAGAGAGAGAGAGAGGTGGGTTGTATCAGATTTCAGCACCACACATTATGTGAACAGCGCTAGCTAACGCGCTCCAGTTCTCAGTATGCGTCTCAAATCTTTATACAATAGTATACAATTTAAATATACATAAATTAACATTGTTTAAAAAAAAAATCTACACATAATCCTTAGACTTTGTAAAAATAATATCAAGTAGGTATCAAGTACTGCCGGACGGTGGTTGTGTTTCCTAACATACATTTCCACAAATATGCGAATATAGCTGAATATAGCGTTATAAAGAATGCGGGCAGATTATTTTGTCTTAATGAGAATAACATTGCGACTAAAAGTTTTATACTTGTTCATAATCGACTTTTGGTTAAGAAGACACCGTTTGTCTTCTGAGATTCTTTGTGAGATTAGTGGGCTTTTTTTTCTCTGAAAAAAATCTGAGAACTTTCAGTAGGTCTGAATTTGCTCTGCTTTTAATGTCACTTCTGTCTAGGAGAAACAGTCGAGATTTTCATTTCATTTGTTTATTAATCGAGGTGTTAGGACAAGCTTTGTAGTGACCAAATGGACTGCTCACTGAAAACCTAAAAATCAAGTATCCCGTTTACACCAATAATTGTAACTATAATGACCACGTCCACACGCAGTGGGTTTGTCTTCTGTCGCTTTAAATGGTCGAGCTCTTTAAGCAGAATGGATTCTGATTGGCTGTCAAAATGGTCGTTCATCAGTTGAAAAAAAAAAACGTTCTGAAAGTGATTTTATCGTTTCACTGTGTCGTTATCGTTAGGCGTGGAATCTACTATTCTTTTAAATGTTTTTAGAACTATATTTTTATCGTTATCAATATAGAACTTTATCGTCGTTGGTGTGAACGGGCCGCAAAACTCTACAAATAGTGGAAATAGCCTAGAATTTATTTACCACACTTTTAATCATGAAGGTTCCATATTGGCATTTATTGTTTCATGAATAACTTTTAACATCCATGGAAGCTTTCCATTGGACAAAATTTCTTTAGAAAAAGATTCTTGCAATCATTAAAATGTTAACAATCTTAACATTTTTTTAAAGAACTGTTCACTGAGATGTTCTTTGAGGAACCAAAAACAGCATCACTACTTTTATTTTTAAGAGTGTAATATAAAAGAAAAATGTTGCCTGAAAACTCTCAAAGATTAATATCATTCTAAAGTAAATTTTCTCCAGAATGCTAATGTGATGCATTCCCTTTGAGATTGGATAACTGAGGTAATTATTCTCTGTATTATCTAAAATACAAAGACGAGTGCTTGGTGATCCATCATGATACACCGTGGAGAAAACCAAGTTGAAGACATCATAATGTGACTGTTTATGAACCCGGCGCAGCTGAGCACAAAGATAGCTCAAGTTATATGCAAAATGTATATTAGTGTTAATGCATTTTACAGATGAGATGGTACTCTCAGCAGGTTAAAGGGCGCAATGGCATGTGTTAGAGACTGGATTATAGGAATCTAGACTACAGGGATTAGAACATTAATCCCAGAGGTCATTTGGACAGAGAATGATATCATCCTCTGTTCAAAAAGCAAAGAGCCTCTATGATACAGTCCGCACACAGAGATAATGGCCGGCCCGTTGCGCAGTGTGTATTTACATCTTGTTTTTGTTCATAGATTAGCAATTTTCCAGTGATGTTGAATGTTGCCACAATGGAATTGCAGTAATTTTCTCATTGGGAATATTTAGAGATAAGTGCAGTGCAGCTATTTAAAAGTGTTTATAGAAATATAATTGTATCCATGAATAAACACAGCTGATGTTTAATTCATATTTCATGTGTTCAGGAACACAGCATTCTCTACATTCTTTATGACTCATACTAAATGTTTATGAACAGTATAGAAACGTTGACCATGCAATTTGTCATCAAGATACATTGCCCTATTTGTAATCTCCACACATACATACATACATACATATATAACTTGTTATTTGAGTCATTTTACACCAATAAGTCAAATACACTGTAAAAAAGTTACTGCCTTAAGTTTTTAAGTACAATCAACTTGGATGTTTAAGTCATTTCAACTTAAATTACATTAAACTGACTTAAAATCTTGTGTAATTTATGAAAAAAGTTGAAAATTGATTAACTTATTTTGGTGAGTTAAAGCAATGTAAAAACATGTCATAACTTATCGCTCATACATTTTTTACAGTGTAGAAAATATTTGATTAATTTACAGTATGTAATGCATAGAAAATTGTAGTTATTTAACTTATTTAGGTTTAAGATGGTTTTCTCTGACACATAATTCCAAGAATTTTACTACCAACCTTCAGGAATTCGCATTCTCCTCATTAAGAATTCATCTTGGTCTTTCTCGGTGGAGATCCATTTCCCGTCTCATCGTTTTTTTAACTTCCCAGCATGCTGTGCTCTGATCATGCTGTTAGACTTACAGATTAGCAGCTTTTAATTTACTCTCCCCGCTCTCCCTTTCCCTCGGCTCCTCACGTCTCATGTCTTCTGTCCGCGGTCAAGGTTCTCGCCTTCCACCTGCGGTTGAGAGCATTTGGATTTCATTTGGTTAACCTCACTTTAATAAGCTGGGTAATGATAGACTGGACGCGTGCCATCAGTTGCATGAGGGTGAGATGAGAATGGTGTTGAGAAAGCAATTTCAGAACTTGCTAAAATACATGATTTAAAGAAGTTAATAATCTAGTCGAAAACTCGAAAAAAAGTTTAATCCACAAATTCACATACAGTACTTAAAAACATAGTTCATATTTTTTCACCCTAAAAAAAAAGAACATTTTGTGCTGGTTATCAATGAAATGAAAACTATCAATTCGGGTTTTTTTAATGATTCTCTAAATGAATCAGACTTTTAAACGGTACATAGTGTACAAGCCAACGACTCGGACTTTCCAAAGCTGCAAATAAAGACTTTTTAATCTACATTGTATAGTACAAACCAAGTTAAATCAGACCATGTAATGCTACAGTCAAGCAACAACCCCATTTTCATTCACAAATTCAATGCGTCACATATTATATATTCAGACACTGAAAAAGCGTTTGGTTGTGCGACACTGCTACTTATGGTAAAATTCGGCTTATCTCTTGAAAGGTGATATAGAACTATTTTGAACACAGCTGATCTATTGTCATACCACTGAAAAATGTCTACTTTAGTTAGAAACTCCTCAACGCTGGATGAGAAACATGCTACGAAGGAGAGAATGTGAGTCTTTCTGTGAAAAGGACACCGCGTTCATCTCTAGGAGCAAAGCTTTAGGAAAAAGAAAAAAAATCGCTTTAGTGAGCGAGAAAAAAAAGATAAAAAGACGGGAAGAGAAAGAAACGAGAGAAATAGACCAAAGAGACGGGGTAAAAAAGCCCCTTCAGTTCCAGCAAAGGTGAAGCCACACACAGACAAAAGTAGAGCAAGAACAACCATTAATAAATAATGACATTATTTATTAATTAAATATTGTGGATGATGTTTCCCATTTTTATGTTCTTCATTTTTTCCCCTCTATTTCAGTCTTTCTTCCTTGTGTGTGTGTGTGTGTGTGTGTGTGTGTGTGTGGTTATGAACTCTCTCTGTTCTTGGTTTTCCTCTGTCATTAAAAATTAAGAGGTTCAATATATATGTCCAGGATTTCATTATCGTTGAACTTGAATGTTCATGCATCGATTTTAATACACTGGCCTGTGTGGCTCCTGTATATCTTATATCTAAAAAGTGAATAGTTACAACAATGAAAATAAATAGTCTGGTCTTGTCTTCCTGACTCATTCTTATCTCAAACACACCAAAAGCACCTCGTCTGCTCTGCAGTATCTTCAAGAGTTACTACCCTTTAAAAGTGTATGTCTTTTATTTAAATTACTTGCTCCGCTTCTGACTTCCCTGTTTGGTTGACGTCAAAGTCATTGTTTTAGCTACTAGGTAACGCAACCTTTCTATGACCTAGCGAAAAGTCCAATGCAGGGTAAGGTTAATAAAGGTTTGAAAAAGAAGCATTACCTTTGGAATATGTTAAGAGGCTCTCAAGGATGGGCTTGATTTTCAGGCTTAACATCCTGGTCGAAATACCTCTGCAATCCACTGCAAACTCACATTCAGGTCTGGTCACTGGTTCTCAGTATGAAACTCCCTATTTTTAGCAATGAATTCCTGAGGAATAAAATAACATCCTACATTTTCTCTGGTTCAGTTGTGATGTATTAATGAACAATTTCATGTTAACTTTGAACAAAGGTGTTTCAAATGTTCTTTGCACATTGATAACCCTTTTATCAAGCTCCCCCGGTCTGTTCTCCAGATCAAAATATCGGTACAATACTATATACTCTTAACCCTCTGGTTCTCCTTGGAAAATCTACTCTTTTTTTTTTTTTTAGGTTTTGGGACCTCCTACGGAACACACACACACACACACACACACACACACACACACACACACACACACACACACACACACACACACACACGAACATGATTTGAAAAGGTTCAATGGTCCTGAAAATATAGCCACTTATACTCCCCACAGAAATGAATAGAAAACAAATTTCATCTGGAAACCTTTGGCACTGCACCCAAACTAAATCTCACTGAAAACTATAATATTTTGAGATATCAAGCTCAAATTTGGAACACAACTAGTAAAACGTGTTTTGGAAAACATGAAAATGTTACTTTTGTGCATTTTTTTACTTCTGCAATAATCTGTGTCGTCTTTAAAAAGAAATCAAACTTAAGTCTGTGCTCCAAAGCATTCAAGATTCAGGTCTATGCTCAAAATTGTAATTAATGGATTACAACTACCACATAAATATAACTTAGTACCATAAAATCCCCTACAAATACAATAATAACATTTTTATTTGTATTTTTGACTGCCATGTGAAGAGCACCAGAGGTTTGAAAGGAATGTTTTTTATTGGCATTTATATTGTTCCATGAAGAACCTTAAACATCCATGAAATCCATTCCACATAAAGTTCCTTATAGTGGAAAAAAAAGGTTTTTAGATTTTAAAAATGTTCTTCACCCTAAGGAAAAAATTATTATTTTAAGAACTGTTCACCGAGAGGTTCAATGAAAGAACCTTTTAGAACCTTTATTAGAACATTTATTAGAACCTTTTACCACTATAACCTTTAAGTGTGTAGTGTTTCCTTCGCAACCATGTACAAATTTACTGTGCTTTTTCCAGAACCTTCTCCATTTCTCTTTGGTGGAACAACCTTCAAGAAACAGCTGAAGACACACCAGGGAACTGAACCACAACAGTAGAGCTAATTTGTACCCTTTACCACAAAATATGTTCTCTTTCAGCATTTCACTACAGCTTTAGATGGAGTACCACTCTAGCTTCCATCTGAAACTTTTGTACTTGGAACACTGTTGACTCCAACGATAAATAGCTTGTGCTGTTCATTGTAGATTGATGTGATAAGAGCATCTGCTAAACTACCTGTATATGTAGTAATTTCAATTTTAGCCTCTAATTGGCAACAACAACAACGTAAACCTTGTCAACTGAATTCATCCCACTCAGCAGGAGCCGGAACTGTTCTTCAACTCTGACATCTGATAGACTCTCCTCATTCATCGGTATAGTCCAGCAGCAGATGGGTATTGACAGCTGGCTGACATCCAGTCAGAGAGAGCAGTGTGTGTTCACTCTCCTGGAGATTTCTGTCTGTCTGTAACCATGGGTTCTTTACATCCGTGCGGAAGTGTATTGGACTTTAATTATGGCTTCTGTTTGCTCCGGATTAGCGGTACAATCTGCTCAACGACAAAAACAACAACTCTTTAAACAAATGATTTGCATTTCCGAAAGATGGTGGTGATGCTGCTTTACGTTTGGCACAAATATAGAGTCACAAAATGTCTGCGTATTGTACTAGATTCAATAACAGAATTGAAACTAATATTAGATTTTCGAGCCAGAACTATACTATACAAAGCATAATATAGCACAGTGTTATATTTATTTTCTATATCTAACCTTATTTAAATTTACACTTAAAGCAACATACACTCTATTGACATTTCAAGCCCTAGAGTTCCAGTCCCGGGAAACCCAAAGTCGCGAGTTTACTGTAGGGAAATCAGGGCTGTGCTGAAAATGGCAAGGAACCAAGGCAGAGGAACCGTCCTATCCGTCATGGATCATCGGCTTCTATGGAGACCACCGTGTGGGGGTTTGAAATCATCACTGCACTAATAGAGTGAACTTACCCAATGGGGCTTATGGCAGCCCAGCAGACGATGTGCGAAAACGTGCGGATGCTCAGATTCGTTCACGATGGCGCTGCCGTCACTTGTGTGCGTGTGTTTTGAAAGGGTACTTCAGGTCGCGTGGAACAATCCCTCCTGCGTCTGAGCTGGAAAATGGCTGGCTAGGTGAGGGAACATCTGTTTTCAATGGATTCTGTCCCACCTTGCTGGGAAGCCAGATGGAAAGAAAGGGAGATACAAAAAGGGAAGGAGAGGATGTGTCGAAAAAAGGCATCTATAGAGAGAAAGGTGACTAATTACGCTTCTGATGTCTGAATTCAGAATGTGAAAGTGAATTACACAACTAACAGGCCATGACTCTAGAGAACCAGTGTTTGGCTCCTTTGATTGCTCAAGGTATCACAAATATTTCACAGGCTTTATTTCCCTAGAAAGAAGAGGTGGACGTGCTTCTCATAGATCTAAATTCACTTAATCTCGTTAAGCAAGATGCAATTCAGTTCGGCTGACAAAGCACTTCAGCCTTAATGGAGATTCTCCTCAGCTGGAAGACCTCTGGCTTGTGTTTCTGAGAAATCGACACACATTATCTGGATCTGGTTATGGTGCGATAGCCTGACATTCCAGTATCGCGGTTTTGTGGGGTAAATTTACGGAACGCTCCGCCCGTTCCCGTAGAAACGCCATTAACCTCTTACATTAGCTAACCCTGAGCATATGCTGAAATTTATTAACTTTTACGACCGATGATAGCGACGATAATTTCCATTATAAAGCCATTATGAGGCGCTTCAGTAAATGCCTGTGATTTGTTTCATAATGGAGGAATTACACAACAGTTCAGTCATATTGAATACTGCAGGCCTTTGTATCGTTAACATCATTTCGAAACAAAGTGCAAAAGAAGGTGAGCAGATCAGAAATGAGCCTCTTTGCAGTACATATATATATATATATATATATATTTTTTTTTTTTGTGTGTGTGTGTGTGTGTGTGTGTGTGTGTGTGTGTGCAATTGTTGAAGCTGAACAGTCCATTTCTTCATTTAACTCCAGCATGTTCATGTACATCAGCTATTGATGTGCGGATGAGATCACAAGATCTCTTTAATATTTTATTTGATTATCGTAGACTGTAATGAAAATTCATTAGAGAGCAAACGGAGCAAAACAATTTCTGGTTATATTTCCTTCTCCTCAGATAGCTCACCTGAACAGACTCCAGTAATCTCAAAATGTACCTCTTCAGGAGTTTCAGAAGAGATCACAATATTGTCTCAAACTTTGCTCAGGATATTTCTGCGATTCAAAGTCAGATATTTCAGTACCCAACTTCTACAGTTTCCCACAAACATAGGAAAGAAAATCACAAATGGAGATCTCTTCACTAACTCAGTAGTTTCTCTTTGAAAGAAATGAGATTAAACTGAGATTACATTTTACACCATTAATTCTACAGGTTTGCCAAAGTCTGCAAAATCAAAGATCAGATCTCAGTATGAACTCAAATATTTCTCTCCTTCACAGCCATGAGATAGAATGGGGAGCAAATTGATAAATAAACCCAGTAATAATCTCAGTTTTTGAAGTGATCTCATTATGAACTCAAACCTCTCTCATCAAATTCATTCAAGACTGAATGATCTGTGTTATGCTATCCACATTAATTTTATACTTTCATTGTAGGTCAACATTTGTCTTGTTATATCCCCTATGGAACTTCAGAGGAACATCTGAGGCTAAAATAATACTTTAATGAAACACAACTGAGAATTGTATGCGTTGTGAGCTGTGAAAGACCTATGAGTAATTTATGGGATGAACAGTCAGTTGTCTACACAAAAACACGAAGGAAATCTCATTAATATCTCAATTGTTTCTCCTTCACAGCAGGGCAAAAAGACATTGACGTAATTCACCTTTTCTAAGAATAAACCCTCATTAATCTCACATAGCTTTTAAAGAGTTCTCATGTTTCAGATATGTCTCAAACAGTGCCAAGTTAGCAAAGTTAAAACAAATGTCAGAAATTTCAATATGAACGTAATTTTTCAGTATGTCATGATCTTCTTAGCAATGCCTACAGGTCTATATTACCATTACACACAAGACTATACAGGTGTCAAGAGATACTTTCCTCAGGTAATGTAGCGGTCTGTCAAAATGGGACAGGGAAGGTACAGTTCTTTATATCACTTTCCTCTAATACATTGCCTCTCTGCTTCTTTTTAATTTCCCCTCTTGTTAAATTGAAAGGGTTTTTTCCTGCCTCTCCAGCTGGCAGATGGCATTTATGTCTATGTTGGACTTCAATAGGTCGAAGCACTGTTTATCAGACGCTTCTTTTCCTAAAAGAGTTTCAGACTCACCACCACTCATGTGCCGTCCGCCCAAGGGAAGCTCAGGCAGTTCGTCAATAGGCCCATTATGCGACCTGTCAAGGAATATGACAAGGGCCCATGGCTCTCTCAGTTACTGTCTGGGTATTGAGAACCTCACAAGAAAATGCCACACGTTCCTACAAGAATTAAACCTTGTAGCGGTGCGCTCTTTTTCTTATTGTGATAGCAAAAATAGAGATATCTCTCCAAAACAACCTCACTGGAGGTACACCGCTTTGGAGTGCTACTTCAACAAGGTTTTCCTGTGCTTTACCATAATGGCTCTAAAAATGTGGCCCTTTTTAAACATGTTTCAGATAATTTCTTAAAGCCTTGGTTATTTCCGAACATGGTATTTGGGCATCCCTATATATTAACATGCAAAAACTCAAATGTGACAATTAAACAGCAATTTAACTAACGAATGTACATGCATACCCTTGTGAAAAAGAACTTCTGATAAAAGCAATTGTTATCACTATCGGCCATTGGCCAATTTAACATTAGTTAATGCACTGTGAACTAACATCAACTAACAGTGAACAGCTGTATTTTTTAATGTTAACAAAGACTAACAAATACAGTTGCTCATGGTTGGTTCAAGTAAGTTAATGCATTAACTAATGTTAACAAATGAAACCTCATTGTAAAGTGTTCCCAGTATATTATTTTCAATTATATTATTTCCATAATAAGTAAGCACTTTTTAAAGTTTCTTTCACAAGGCTAGTATAAAACATTGTTCAAGCTACTTCCATTTTCTCTGTTAAAAAATGTGACACCCTGCAATTGCTTTCACTGTAAGTGGTAAAATTACTGTCAATTTACCTTTTTATGACTTGTCACGACAAGCCGTCAAAATAAAAGTTTAGTTTAAGAAATGATCAGAAATATAACACTACTAAATGTTCTTAAAGTATTAATAGTAATATTATTCTTTCTGAGGAATATCATACAACCAATATATTTTAAATTTGTACAGTTCTGTTGTGTCCACCAACACCAATGTGTCCCTGAATACAGTTCACCAATGTGTCCCTGAATACAGTTCACCAATGTGTCCCTGAATACAGTTCACCAATGTGTCCCTGAGCAAGACACTTAACCCCTAGTTGCTCCAGAGGCCTGCGACCTCTGACATACCGTAATTCCTCAAATAAAAGCCGGGGCATTTATTTACCTGAACTGCAAATGGTATCAGGCTTTTATTTAAAGCAGGCTTTTATTAGAGGCAGGCCTTTATTTCTAATTCGCGATGCCCGTCCGTCCGCCATGTTTCCATGGTGACGCGTCATGCTTGGCACGTGTTCACCACAGGCAAAATAGCCCTGTATGACAGATATAGCGCTTTTATTTCTAAATATTAACAAACATGCTTACCATGTCATCAACTATCTTCTATTCTGACTCTCAAATACATGTAAGTGAGTTTGTTTTGTCGTTTAAAACCCTTTATAAATTATCTTTATCTGTAACTGAGATGGGCACCGCAGTTCAGAGATTCCTGTTGGATTTATTACAGCACGTGAATTCTTCAGTTTCTCCCAAAATGCATGAAAGTAAGTGGCCGGTGAACTGGGAGAAGAATAGAGTAAACTTTATAGGTACTTACACTGTGTATCTAATATGAATAAAACAAGTCGTCAAATATATTTGAATGTTATTGCTGCTTCCATAGACACCATTGTGTAGCTATTTTACAAACTATAAATGTATTGTTTTGCTATAAATCATATGTATTTTAAATGTCTGAAACCTAAAATAAACATTGTGGTTAAAAGCACTGAATAGTTGTGATATATGACGAGCGCATCCGTCTTTGAGTGTACACTAATTTTTCCCCCGCCTTTATTTCAGACCGGCCTTTATTTGTCCGTGTTGACCACGCCTGGCCACTATCAGAGGCCCGGCGTTTAATAGGCTATACGCACGCATAAGTTCCGCTTTTGAAGCAAGGATGCTCGTTAGTTTCCGGTTGGGGAGATTAAAGCGGAGGGAAACCAAGGAAAACGGGATTATGGCAGAGTCTTCAAAATTTGCTGTCCTCCCATCTTTGAAACGAAACTTTCATACATTTAGATGTAATTTTATATATAGTTATGTTTATTTAATATAATTTTAAAAAGAAGCATAAACACAACGAGGTGTGTCTGTTTTGTCAGTTTTTGTGACTAACGCTTCTTTAGTATAGCCATGGAGTATACAATTCAATATAAATTCTCGGTATTGCATTGGACACTATGATCGGTGGAAGTTATCGAGCATCCTTGACCTTCACCGGAAATACCGCCTTGCATAGAGCCCATTGACTACCGGTTTTTATTTGAGGAATTACGGTATATAGCAATTGTAAGTCGCTTTGGATAAAAGCGTCAGCTAAATGAATAAATGTAAATGTAAATAATTGCAACTTATCTCACAATTCACAATTATCTCTGAATTGCGAGATATAAAGACGCAATTGCATGTTATAAAGTCAGAATTGCGAGAAATAAATTCACAATTCTGACTTTTTTCTCTCTAGCAATTGCGAGTTTACAAAATCGCAATTCTGACATCTTTTCCCAGAATTATAATATAGACTCACAATTGTGAGTTATTCAAAGGAAAAAAAGACATGACCTAAAATAAAAGGTAGCTACTCTGTGGAGTTGTGAACAAACAAGTTTACATGTTTACATTCATTCTCGAGGTCTAATAAATATGTGGGAAGCATTTCCTTCCCCATTAATGAATGAATATCGTGATAAATATCGATGTTGTATGATATTGAAAACATGATTGTGATATATCGCCAAGCCCTAACCATGACCTTACAAACGGTTCCATTTAGTCCAGTACTAAAAACAAATCTCTGTCTTCTTCAGCCTCCTGGGCTCCCCAGAGTTCGTACAGTTGTGCGGGGAGGACGATGTCGTTCATTAGCTAAACAGGGTCAATGCGGTTTCTATCCCTCCCACATGCAGAATCCACCAATTCAGCTGCACTGCCGGTTCCCCGAGCAGTGGCCCACACAGCAGGTGTTTATGGGTAATTGCTGTGTTTGGCGCTTTGGATTGTTTGTGCTGATGATGGCGGTTCCTTCCCAGGCATGACTGTAATTTTAGGATAAACACCTTGCTACTATGCATACATTTAAACAGTAGAACAGCACTAGTCGGTGAGTATGCGGTCCAAGATGACGGTTTCAAACCCCTGTTCAGGTGTCATCCACAATTTGATGGAAGAAACATCCATAATTAAATGCATTTTCATATATAAATAGGACAAAAGATATCGACTTAAATGGGAAAGAGGGCTTTTATCGCATCATATATGCAGTTAGGTTTAAGTTTAATCAGTTAAAAATAGCTTGAACATGAACAGTTATTAGTCAGAATAGTGCAAGGAATTATGGGATACGCACTCAAAGGGAATTGGAGATTTAAAACCATCCTTGAACACACTTGTTACATGAATTTTCTCTGAAAGGTTACTCAAACATTTCCCAAATGTCACCTTCATGAACATAAAAAGCTTTTGTTCCTCCATTCCGGTCTACTCTTCTGCGGTTTTTGGAGGGCTTCATCTCATCTGATGACCTTATTCCGAGTGAGATCTACATTTTGCGAACGGCGTATGCCAAAATACTGAGGGTTAGAGTTGAATTAGACAGGCTCTCCATTCAATATTGAACAAATAAAGCATGGATATGAGAGATCTCAAAACCATCCATCCAGCTGTACATGTATTAGTCTTCCAGCTGGGCAATCTGGCGTACGTGCGAGAGAGAGGCGAACACCTGAACGTATTAGAGGAGTTGTAAAGACACCTGGAACAAAACAAAAATAACTGTTCTACTTCCAGCCTGGTATTTTTGATGTATTTTCACTGAATCCACAGGTGGGAACTGTTGCATGTAGCAAATGTGATATTTTAAATTCTTCTCAGTCCTGCAGTTCCTGTTGCTGCTGCCAGCAGCCTTTAAATAAAAGAGCACAAGAAAGACTGCACAATAAGAGGGTAAAAGTTTGAAAATGAAATCTCACTGGGTTGGGTACAATCTTTCAAATAAAAGCTATTTGGAGCACCTAAGATAAGTCCAAAAAAGCCTCCTCTTATTGGTGATAGGTTATTCATTACACATATTTTTGTTTCTGCAGATTGTGGTACTGGTTGTACTATATAGGTATAATCTATTAAGAAAGGAAAAACTATAAATAAATAGTGCATGTTTTAAGAATTAAATGGATAGTTCACCCAAAAATGAAAATTCTGTCATCATTTCCTCACATCCATGACATCATTATCTTCATTTACAGCTAAACCTTTATTCTAATAATATTTTACAGCATAAATTTAATCTATCAATTGATCTATTATCGAAGAACCAGTGCTTTTCTAAAAGGTTCAGGTTGAAAGATGCTTTCAGACATAGTTGAACATTTTTAGATTTACTAGACTACATGGTTTCAAAGTTCTGATTTACTTCAGGCCAATATAGAATATAATTTATTACAATTAAATATAATTTACCATTCACTTAGCAGGAAAAGGCACCTTCTTTCCCTGCTCCATTTTTATTTGGGACTCAGAACAGATCATCCATAAATACCCCACCTGTGAAGGAAGTCTCATTAGATTGTTTATTTGTTCGTCTGTTAGAGGAAATGAGAAGAAATGGAACTGACCTTACCAGCCAAAATGTTTCTCTTAATAGATAAGGCCGGCTGGATATGCTGTCCCTGGGCTATTGTGTTTAATGAAAATGAAGACCCTCTGTATCCCGCAGAGGACTCTGCAGGTGCCAAGCTCTGATCTATTATTCTCAGTAAGAGAGAAAGAAAGAAAATGGCACAGAGTGAGGCAGACCACCGTTTTTCCGGCGTCGTATGAAATTTTCATCAGCTCATTTCTTGAATTCCGTTTCCTGACGTACAATCGTACCAGCATCGCTCTGAATGAAGCGTTCCGGCATCGGGCGCTTACATTAATCTTCGTCTTGGATTGAATTTCACCAGCACTGATTCATTATCGAAGGTCCCGGTCAGGCCCGAGACACGGCTGACACGAAACCGTGACAACGAAACCAATGCACTGAAAGTGTATGTAAACATTGCAAACATGTCAACGGTTCAACTAAAGCTAAAAGTGTTTGTTTGGTACAGGTGTAAAAAAAAAAGAAAAATTCTTGTTAAAAATAGCAGTTCCAATAGCCATAATCAAACTTTATGCAAGGACCGTATGTAAACACACAAAAAAATTCACCAGTGTTACTATGGTGGCTATCAGTACATTTTAAAGTACTGCTGCATTTATTTCACAGTAAAACTTAAAATAATGCTAAAAACGTAAAAGCGCATAGGTCTCATGTGTGAAATTGATTTTACGCAGCTAGAAAGTTTGAGTTTTTACTTTTGCGTAGTTTGTTTCGGGGATAAAAATTATTATATATATATATATATATATATATTTTTTTTAATATATATACTCGTTTTTTTTATTAAAGCCTGAAATAAACTTTACTAAACTTTTTTGGAAACACCTTATATTTTAGTGTCCTTGTTACATAGCCAATATATACCTTCCATAGCAATAACAGTAAATTATGCATAATTACATGCAACTAACCCTCAACCAAATCCTATCCTAACCCTATGTAGATAATTAATATTACTCAGTATTTCAAAACTCACCTTAAAACGTATCTTTTTGCTACTTGTTTCCCTTGATTTCTTTGTTTATGTACCACTATCTCAATTTATTTTTATTGTTTCTCTGTCATGTTTCTATGTCATGTTCATTTGTACTTTATTGTAAAGCGACCTTGAGTACTCTGAAAGGTGCTATATAAAATAAACATATTATTATTATTATTATTATTATTTATTTAATTATATAATTACACTGTAACAATGACACCTTCAAATAGTGTAGCCTTTTTTTGTAGTTCAAGTTAAAAACTGTATAAAAAGTTAAAATTTACAAGTCGTTTGTGACCTTAAATTAAAAAAAAAGAAAATGTTTTGCTGCTGCATCTTTAAGACTTCTATGTAAACAACGTCAGCGGCATGGTCCACATTTGTTTTGTCTATCACTCTTATTTTAGAAGAGCAATTCAAAATGTACATTTCCCATGATACGTAAATAAACAAACAAGCTACCAATGTTGGAAGTAAGAAATAAGTAATAGTTTTCTCTGTCGTGATGTTCACAAAATTGAAAGAAAAAGATGGGACAGTATTACCTCAATCCTTGTCTGAACTCCACAGGCTTTGTATTCTGTATGAGAGAACAGAGTAATGCAGTTATATGGCTGTTTTCAGACTCATGCAGGATCCTTACAGTAGATGGAAAGAAACGCATTACAAAAACGAAGAAAGAAAGTCCCATTATCGCTAAAACGAATAGTGTCAGCAGCACTTGTGAAATATTTGTTTTTCTTCTATATATCTGTTCTTTGTCTAGATTATTCTGCAACATCTCAGTGGAAATCTTAGTGCAGTTCAGAAGTGTGCTTTATAAAGGAAATCTCGTGAGCCGCAGCATCTTCCTCTGCGGTAGAGACAATATGTTCTGAGATGTTTCTGCATGTCACTGGGCTGTGTATGAAGATCTCCAATAATGGCTGAGGAATGTTTCCATTTCCCATGACTATTTTTTACAAAACCTTGCTGCGAAGGAACCTGACGATGAACGTCCAATAGGGGAGCGTAATTAACTCTTTCCCCACCATTGACAGAATTTTCCGTCATTTATAACGCTTCCCCGCCATTGTTGGAATTTTACATTATTTCACACAAAGCTCCCCCACCATTGACAGAATTTCCCACCATTTATGACAACACTGCCCTGCCACTGACGTAATTTTACATCATTTATGACACAAAGCTTCCCCGACATTGACGTAATTTTCCGTCATTTTTGACACAAAGCTTCCCCGTCATTCATGTAATTTTCCACCATTTATGACACAACACTTCCCCGTAATTGACACAATTTTTCGTCATTTATTGCAGCATGCTTCCCTGCCGTTGATGACATTTTCCATAATTTATGACACAACGCTTCCCCGTCACTGATGTAATTTTCCATAATTTATGACACAACACTTCCCTAACATTGACGGAATTTTCCATAATTTATGACACTACGCTTTCCTGCCATTGACAGAATTTTCATGTTTTCACTGTTATACGGTAGGGCTCTATTACACATCTTCTGAAATAGTAAAGAATCTCCGGATCCCAAAATAAGCTAAGAAGCAGCAGAAACAAGCAATGGAAGCATTGCATAAGCACATGTAAGCTAATACGATCATTAAACATTATATAGCATATAAATCAAAACTGCCTAATGCTACTGAATGAATTGTCAACCCATGAAGAGGTATAGGACTGTGCAGCTCCATCTATGTTATTATCATCTTTCTGAATCCGATCCGGAAATAGTTTTTGACAAAAAACAAGGTTTTCAAAGCTTTTTGTTCACAAGTTAGCTTTTTTTTAATGAAACATACCAACATTCAAGTGTGCAAAAATCAAAAAGAATGCATGAAGCTAGATTAAAATGGCTCTATTCTTTCTTTTGATATTTTATATGTTCAGATATTCATACGAAAAAATATTCTGGGGGCCATAAAAGCCGTCAAAATTATCAAAAATGCTGCTACTGACTGGCAGGGAAAAAGTTAATCATATATGGCTGGCGAGAATAAGACTTCCGCTTTAGACAAAAAATTAAGTTGGAAATGTATCCAAATAGTTGGCACACACATGGCACATTGACCTGTGGTGCTCATACGGGAAATTTGAATTCAAATCTGGCTTTGAAATTTGTGACGAGTAGCATGACTCTGATATTTTTTTTTTTTAACTTTTCTTTTATTTAAACAGGCATTACAGAAGATGAAAATCACAGGGAATACAAGAATGGAATTGAGAAATGTTGAATGTCGAATTTGCACATTGGAGGAAGTGCAATAACCACTCTGCCTCGACTTCAAATAAATTAAAATGCGCAAATGCGTCTAATCCACAAACACATTTAAAACTTTAATTGAATCTGTGATGTGGTGGTTAGCAATTCAAAGTGCACATTTAAATTCTCCTTGCAATATTATGTCTAGAGAACTTAAAACAGAATGAGTTAAAAATGTGTGCGTCTATAGCAGTGAAGACAGAACTGATCTTATATTGTAGTAGAATAGCAAATATTTTTTTTCCAGAAACTAGAAACTATCCAGATATTCCAACAGAAGAACAAATTGTACGGTTTGTTTGGGGACGGTGCTTTTTGAAGAGGGTATAAATCTCTTTCAGAAGTGTTTTTCAAGTAGATAATGCTATGATGCAATATCCTCACACTTTCTCTCTCACGCACACTGACACTATTCTTAAACTTTTTCCCAAGCTCCCAAGATCCCAAACACTAGAAATCCTAAATTTAACACACTTAACACACTTAATCACGAGAATTATACACTTAATATGCATACTGATAATAGTGTGTGATAAATCACATTTCCTGAAGAACATGAGTGGAACTAGCCTGTGGAAAACTTAAAACCATGATGTGCTGTGTCCGAAATAGAATACTAGGGATGCACAATATATCGGTATAGGCCAATATATGTTCATTTTTAATGATATCGTTATCTGCCCGTCATATAGGCTCCATCAAATTATAATGAGAACATTATAATTGTGTACTTGGGTCATGGTTTTTAATGGTGAGACTTTTGTCTATGTAATCAGGCTCTCCAAAATTATATAAAAATTCAGATTTAGATTTATTGGCCAATATATCAGTTATCGGCTTCCAAACAAAGAATTATCAGTATCGGCCAACATTTTCATATCGGTGCATCCCTAGTACGCCAAAAGAGTAGCATGTCCAGATACATAGTATACGATAACAGTAGGCGGAAATGACCTACTAGTTCCGACGAGATTCTGAAGTGTGCATTCGATGGACACTTTACTATCCCATGAGGCCACGGGAGAGGTTTTATGAATAGAAGTGAAGTAAGTTTAAGTTTCACCAGAAAAGCAAAGGTTTTCCAAGACAAACTTTGAATATTGGCTTGACAAAATCTTTTGTAATTTTTAAAAACCAAACAAACAAAAACATTCTGAATCAACTTCCTGTGGGGTGTGGCCAACTGGGAAAAGAAAAGGCAAAACCAAAGCTTGTCAAGACAAACTTTGAATATTTGCTAGACAAAGCCTTGTTTTGAAATTCTTATTCAGCTTCCTGCAGGTGTGGCCAATTCAATTCCAACTCACAAACTAAAAAGTGGCCCATTCTTCAATTCTGAACTTTCCAATCCTGGTTGCTAGGAATTTCTGGGTGGTTATAATAAGAGCTCACCCTCAAGTCTCTATGATATTCCGGTCTCTAGATATGGATCATGTTTCTCCGTCAATGGTATGTCTATGGGATTTCTGTGCCTGTAGCGAGTGTTAGATTAGCTTTATTATTACAATCTTGAGTCTTAAGCCCTATTCACACGGGACAAGTATTACCTGGTGACCTCTAGTCATTTGTAATAATTGCAGAGGTTGTCTTTGATCTTAATCCCATGCGAATCGGCATCTCTGTGATTTGGCGGGATCATATATATATATTTCAAGGTGTTTGTGTCATGTGCGCCTTTTTATCCATCTTTTGCGAAGAATGGAGGCTGCGTTGGAGTGTTTTGATAGTATTTTGGGTGCTGGGTCATATCGCTATACACCAACCACACAATTTGCAGTAAAAGAAAGCTGAAAATCATCAGAAGAGCAAAAAGAATGATTAGATGGAGATGAATGACATAGCATGTGGTAAGGAACATTCTTCTGTTTATGATATATCATAGACCTAATAACGGCATTCATAACATTTCCAAGCAATAGCCTATTGACGTCATATCCGGGAGATAAGGCTATCTCAGTAAAATCACAGGCTTCGATTATCCCGTGCGAATGCGCCAAACGAAATTCAGATGTGGAGGGGTAATTTCTAAATCACTTGTGGTCCCCATATAGTACTAATCCCGTGCGAATAGGGCTTTAAATTACTTCAAAATTGCTCTACATCCAGCTGTCAGTTGGTAGGTGGTCTGCACCATACTGTGTGATCACACACCTTTCACAAACACATGGACTCCCATTCTAACTCAAATCTAAAGCTAAAGAGAAAATTCATGGTTTCGGATTTAGGATCGCGTCTGGGAGTTCATCTACAGCGAATACAGATCTGACAGCTGACACGTCTAACAGGGGTTTCAAAATGCTGAGCACACAAGAGTTTATCATTTTATGCCATGCAAGCGTAGAATAACTGCCCAAATTATCCCCATGTTATTCATTTACACTACATAAACTGCACTGCGACGGCCTCCTGGCTAGGTTCTGCATGTTTAAAGAATGAATTTGAATTTTAGTCATCTTTTCATTTTTTCCCCCTGTACTGTTTTGCCGAGGGGTGCAGATGGCCTCCGCTATACCTCCTGCTAGGTGCATAATGTAGCTTATTTTGCAGTACTGTGATGCTAAAACAAACAATGGATGAAAAAAAGTGTATAATTAGTTTTATTTACACCGTCTGATCGATGTGTCCCGAACTCCCAAGATCCATCTCGTCAGTCTGCCTCAAATTGACAAATCTGTCCTGTTAACTGATTAATTCAGATCCTTCGATTAGATGTCTACTCTTCTTTGGACTGAGATGCAGAACAGATCGGATAATTCAAGCATGATGTTTTGTATTACTGTAGACAGATGTGGCAATAAAGAAATGTTTCACGCAAAAATTTAAATCCTGTAATCATTTAAACCTAAATTTCCTACCAAACCCATATTGGTTTCTTTCGTCCGTGGGAAACAAAAGAAGATGGTTTGAAGAATGTTCATGCTGCTCTTTTCAACTTCAATCAACTTTATTAATCCCACAAGGGGCAATTAGTTTTAGAGCAGCATGTTTGCAACAATACATAACACAATCAAACACAATATTCACAACATACTGTCAGTCAGTTATGTGCACAAAAAAAAAAAAAAAAAAAACTCAGGAACCCTACCTAGAGTTTAATAGTTTAATCGCAGAAGGGATGAAAGATTTGGAGTAGCGGTTTGTCTTACACACAGGATCGCATAACGACGCCCAGAAGGCAACAGAGGAAATTCACCTGCCACAGGGTGTTGCGGAGTGGCTAGGATACTCGCTGTCTTCCGAACTATTTGTTGGTTGCAGAAAACAGTAAGGTCTCTCTGTTTCACACCAATGATTTTAGAACAGATATTCACAATGTAGTTCAGGCTATTCCTGTCTTTATCTGTCAGGTTGTGAAAGCAATAGATTAAAGAAAATCTTAAAAGACTCTCAATAAAGGACTGATAAAATCTGTACATTATGACCGGCGTGACAGAGAAAGATTTTAGTTTGCGGAGAAGATAAATTCTCTGTTGCCCTCGCCTCACAATGGCAGCACTGTTTATATCAAACTTAAGATGGTCATCAAAAACAGTGCCCAGGTATTTATATGATGAAACAATTTCCACCTTGTCGTTATGAATAATGCTCTCTGAAGCCGTATCTCTATTCCGCCTAAAGTTAATAATTAATTATTTGGTTTTTGATACATTCAAATCAAGAAAATGGTTGTCGCACCATGAGATAAAATCAGTCAGAGCATTCGCTTGGTCAGATACTGGAGCTTGGAGGAGTGACAACAACGCAGTGTCATCGGAAAACTTGACCAAATAGCTGCTCTCCTGGGCACTTCTGCAGCCATTTGTGTACATGATAAAAAGAAGGGGTGAAAGGACACACCCCTGAGGTGATCCTGTAGAGAGCAATAAGGATTCTGATAAATGACTATTTTCAAAGACCCTCTGCTGTCTAACAGTTAAAAAATCTAAAATCCATAAAACAAGTTGATGAGACAAATTAAAATCACTGGTCTTTTACTGGTCACCAAGCAATGTCAAGCTCCAAAAATGTCAAAATAACACCATAAATGCATTGTAAAAGTTATCCAAAAACTACAAAATGTAAGCTGAAAATCTTTCCCTAGTTAGCCATAGTTCAAGTCAAAATATCACATTGTCTTTGATTACAAAACACCAGTATTGTCTGGAATCATTGTCAAGGTAATGCGAAGGACTTTCTATAATGACTTAAATGTCATTTGTTCGTGACATAAAATCATTGTACGACTTCATAATGGACACTTTTATCGTATTTTAGGCATGGCCATAGCTACAACAGTGAAACAAACATTGATTATGTTATATTAGCTTATAACCTTATATTAGAATATTACATAACGTTACATAAATGTAACATTAGATGTGTATTGTTTAATGGTTGATTTGTTACTACTTACATTTGGTCCTCTCTAATCCTAAACATAGGTTACATTCTAGCTTTTAAGGGCCTTTCTAACAAGATACACTCATATCCATCTAGAATAATTTTTCTATATAAATATGTGCTAGTGGGACGTCTTTGGCCAATGGGACCTTCTTGCTGGTCTTTCAGTGTCTCTCGAAATCAAAGTGATGTATTTAAAACATTCCGTCAAGTTGAAACAGTTCTCAATCTATGAAAAATATTTAGAATTTTGTGTGATACCATTGCCTTCAGTTTAGCTTTTTAGAAATGCAAGAAAGCGTCGTTATGGTGTGTGTGTGTGGGGGGGGGGGGGGGGGGTGTTGCTCTTTTTGGGAACAAAAAACATCAATCATCTCTCAGCATTCAAGAAGACGTGGCATTTTCCCTGTAGACAATTAGACAATGATTTGTCCTTTCCAATAACGAATCTCTTATTAATCTTCACACCACGCGAGAACCCGACTGAAGCTAAAGCATTCCAGTTTAAACTGCCTCCATTGTTACGCCTGGGAATTAAACCATTTGTAATGATGACGCAAGTAATTTATGGGAAAGTAATTTTTAACGCATTTATAGCTTATGAGCTCTGAGTATATAATTTTCTCCTTTTAAAAGCCTGCAGGGTATGAAGTCAGCATTCATTCTCTAAACTGCAGCGGTAATTGCAGCAGAGAGTTCATTGAAAGCAAAAGACATCTACGTTTTCCACACCTATCCTGAGCGAATGGTGATTGGTAGACATGTGGCGTATTGCAATTTGTGGGGCATTCTGAGGGAGTAGGTCTTTATCCCAGTAGTTTCATTTTCACAGAGTTGAAGCAGAGTCCAGTCGCCGGTCTATATTCAAAGAAGACATACGGGTGTTGAGCTTTATTTTGAGGGTTATTGCGTCCTGCTTACCTGCGGATCTCAGTGGGTCCATCGTCTTTTCTGATTGCTCTGCTTCTGACAATGAGAGCCTTAAGTTTCCTCACGCTGAGAAAATACATATCAGTCCAAACTATCAAACAAAACCAGACCAGGCCTTTTCTCGGTTGCCAGCCGTTCGACTTTCCTCTCATTTTAGTGCCGCAAAAGCCATCCTGATCATCTCAGTGTGGGACTTTCTGGCAAGTAAAAAAAAAGAACTAAAGTAACCTTTCAATTTATTTGTACATGCCTCAATCAGTTTTAGTATACAATATCTACAACAAAAACCCTTATGTTCACTGAAACAAAAAATGAAATATACACAAAATGGTTGAAAAAAATAAAACAACACAGATTACTTTTGTCTTGTTTTCTACTAAAACATCTAGACTAAACAAAGACTTTTCAAATCATATTTTTGAAAGAATCATATATATATATATATATATATATATATATATATATATATAATTTATATATTTAAAAGTTGTGTAATATAAATCACTCTTGGTAAAACAATCTATTTTTAATATGTATGTATACAACACATTTTGTTATCATTAAAATGATGAGAAATTGGTTGAATATATAAAATATAAATATATATATATATAAAAATATATATATATATATATATATATATATATATATATATATATATATATATATATATGTCAGTGACCGTTGGATGCAATTCAGGGGTTCAGTGAAAAAGTTCATTCTAACCAATTGGTTCTGAATTTTTGTGTGCACAAGTGTAAATTAGAATATTGGAGCACAATGTAGATTCATGCAGTAGTGAATATATACTTACCTAAAAAGCGGGTGGGATTTGGGAGCATCCAATCAATTGTGGCATCTCTGTGTTTTACAGTTTCTGATTCCAAGACACTTCTAGGCTGGAAAAAAAATAAAGAAGCTTGTTCTTGGTCTTTGGTGCTAACAATGCAAAAAATGATACTAACCTTAGCTCTTCTTACAGACATTGACACCATTATCTTTTAGGTCTTCCTGGGTAATGTATGATGTGGTGTACACGAGGAACGAGTCCCAAACTTGTCCCACATAACGCCAAAGGACTGCAACACTTGCACGCCCAGTTCATAGCCCCACTTGTTTACAAAATGGAAGGAATATGACATAGTTTTGTAATGACATCATCCTTCAAGCTGGTACCCGCGAGCAGGATGTACAACTGGAACAGTCTACGGGGTCTGCCGTGAATGATGTCTACCCCAAACAGGACAGTTTGGGGGAGTCTGCGTATTGATCAAAAGCACTGCTTAAAATAGAGACAGCATGGAACACACGTTAAGCTGGTTTTAGAGTCACACGTGTTGACAGTTTCGTGATCCGCAGTTCTACGACTCTCCAATTTCGTGGCTCGGTACTTTGAAACCAATTAGTCTCAACTGGTATTTAATTAGTAATTGATCTGCAGCCTATTTTGCTCAGTTGAAAACCAGCAGCTCATATACTCCTACAGGCCTACGCTAAAAATGGGCCTTTATGTAGAAAGAACTGCTGTTTCCTTAGGCGGTTGAATTTACGGTAATTACCTCAGAATAATGTAATTGCCCACGTATTTAGCAGACGTGAAATGTGCAACGAACAAAGAGCGCAGGCTTCAGTTCAGAGCAGTTTTATGTAGAGTGGCTCTGACGGGCCGCCTTCCAGCTGTATTGCACAACCTATAAATCTTCCTGCGACATTGCTTTCCCCCTCTAGAACTAGTTAATTAGAATCTTTTCAATAAATTAACGAACTTGAGGCACCTGACATATAAAAAATCCAGAGAAATGGAGCTCAAAAGTGTTAAGAGCTCCTGGGAAATCGGATTCGTTTGCAACAATTAGTCACCGATTGACACGCCGACCACAGTCAGACCCACGGCGATGCGGCGCTCACTAGAGAAGGCTGCGTTTGCTAAACATTTTGACCCAGATCCAAAAAAACAGCATTGCTCTATGTATTTGGGTACAAAATAAAACTTTCTGCTTTGACAGTGTATTTCATAATGCATAATTAATCACGCAGCGCTCAATTATTTACCACAATGCGGCGGTTCTGCGCTTTTCCCCAGCGTAGAGGGATCAGCTGTGTATACATTTGTCTAGTCTATGGATCCCTGTTTGGCTTCTGCCGACGTGGTTATAATCACCCGTTCATCTGAGAGAGAAAGGCTTGGAAGTCAAGCAGTTGATAAAATAGTGAGTTCCATATTGTGATAACGGAATTGAAACCATGTTGGGAAGCTTTTATTTCCTTGTGCAATATGTCACTCTCTTGATATCATCTTGTTTTTTGGTGCGTTAACCTTGTAAAAAAAATTACTTGTTAAAAAAAACAGTTAATTTGACCATAGTGCCCTTTATAATATAATATATGACAACATTAATTAAAATTTAAAGAACAATTTTTGGCTAAATAAAATAAAACGACCGACCGACCAACACACACACACACGCACGCATGCGCGCACGCACGCGCACACACACACACACACACACACACACACACACACACACACACACACACACACACACACACACACACACACACACACACACACACACACACACACACACACACACACACACACACACACACACACACACACACACACAGTAAAACAAACTGAAACAAATGGAGTGGTTTTAAAAAATTTAATTAACTAATACATAAATTTGAATGAATAAGGACAATTTTTAGCAAAAGAAAAAGAAAGACCAACACAAAAACAAAATAAAAGGAACAACTAAAACAAATGAGAGAGATTTAAAAAAACAAAACAAAACTAATTAATACATTTGAATGAATATGTCATGATGACAACAACTAAATTTAAAGGACAATTTTGGCAAAAAAAAACTGACATAAAAAAATTGTTAACTGAAATAAAATAAAACTAAAGGAAAAACTAAATCTAAACAAAACAGAGTGGATGAATAAATACATAAATATATACATATATTTTGGTAAATTTATGGTTAAAACATGTTTTTTATGCTTTACCAGGAGCGTCTAGAGATTATAGAAGCCAAATATCATTCAAATTGAATGAATAACCTAAGGTGAAACTGAGGGGGGAATTGGTGGGAAATTTTAAAGAAGAAATGGAAATCCGTGTGACCTCAAAAGGATTAACAGGCCAGAGAAATTAAGAGTTTAGAAGAGTGTCTTTTTTTTCTACTTGTTCACTCTCCAACTCCAGCTATCACACACCTCTTTTCAAATTCAAGGCTGTCGTCTGAGGGAAGGTGACTCACTGTAAGAAGCCAACATCTTCAAGTTGACTTACTTTTATCTCATTTGACCTTTCAGTGTTCGGCTTTGTATTAAAACCACTCCGTGTTCACTGAACCCAGGGGATCTTCAGGTAGTTCACACAAAAACGAAAATGCTGTCATCATTTACTCACCCTCATGTCGTTCCAAACCTGTATGACTTTCTTCTGTGGGACACAAAGTGTTATAATGTTATAAGTTATAATGCGTTTAAAAAACCACCACTTTTCCAAGAAATGTCACAATCTAATGCAACAATTTAACAGTCTGTTGCAGCATTATTAAGGTCTCAACACGGGTCTTGGGAACTGGAGTGTCGATGTTTATTTATTCGCCATTTAGCAGATGCTTTCCATCCAAAGTGACTCGCGATACACTAATTGCTGGGAGAATCAGTCCCGCAGGAGCAACCTTGGGTTAAGTGCCTTGCTCAAGAGCCCAATGGTGATGGAGCACAGCAATGATCTCACTGACTCTTGGGTTTCAAGGCCCCCTGCTATGTGGAACTGAACCTACAACCTTCACATCAGCAGCCAAGATCCTTAAACATCACCAATTTGTCCACTCTGATGTTCGTGCAAACGTGCTGAAAACAAGGCAACTAGTGGCGATTACTTACAGCATAATATAAAATAGATTGGTTGTACACAGATAAATGTCATATAAAAAAGTCAGGTACACATTACACACGGTTCAATTTAGCCGTCTGAGACAAATTTTACGAAACCTAAAAAAATGTTAGGTTCTTTAACCTAAAAGTCTTTAATCACTAATTTGAAATGTTTATGTTTATGACCATTGCGATCCATTTTACCTCAGATTAAATTCTGTCAGAGGCAGAAGATTTGAGGAGCAGCCCTGGAGTCAAACGACGTCAAATCAAAAACCGCTAGGAGCGCAGAACTTGATGACGCAATTAGCACAACAAAACAACACTTGCTC
Source organism: Meda fulgida (assembly GCA_030578275.1). Taxonomy (NCBI): domain Eukaryota; kingdom Metazoa; phylum Chordata; class Actinopteri; order Cypriniformes; family Leuciscidae; genus Meda; species Meda fulgida. Next base: position 11,761,332 of record CM060637.1, on the reverse strand, counting down.
CAAAAATATCGGTTTTATTTCATCTGTTTTTTAATGAATCTTGACTGCTGTACAGTCTGAAATCCCACATTGTGGCATGATGGGATCATGTTCATATACAGTCTAAAGTCGTAAAGGACTAGGCAACTATAAATCGTACAGTGTGCACTTGGCTTAAAGGGATAATTCACCCAAAAATGAAAATTCTGCCATCATTTACTTGCTTAGTTGTTCCAAACCTGTATGAACTTCTTTCTTCTGCTGAACACAAAAGATGATATTTTGAAGAATATTGTTAACCAGACAGTTAATGGACCCCATTGACTTCCATAGTATGAAAAATAGAATTCTATGGAAGTCAATGGGGCCCATCAACTGATAATCTGATAATTTACATTTTCAATCCACACAATTAAAAAGAACCAACCATCACGATTTTGGACTTATAATGACCGTGGCGTACCTTACAATGTGTCACATTTATTATTGAAGACGTGCAGTCTTGCCCTTTAAGACATCTCGTAATGACTGTCTACATGCAATTAAACCTGGATATGAAAGAAAGTTCCAGTTTGTGTTTGCGTGCACATCTAATTGTCAAGCACTATTTCACAGCTACATGCTTCAGCTCTCAAGGGCTACTTTAAGGTCACGGGGATGGCGGCGATCTGACAGGAAAGTTCTGCGAGGCGCCTGAGATTGGTAAACCCCTCCAGTCGGGAGAGATTTCAAAACAACCGTTTTATTTTTTTTCCTGCTGTATCATTCTTAGAGATTACACCACACCGCACACACACCATCTCACAGTTGCTGAAGGACAATATGGGATGAGACAAGGGTCAAAGAGACGAAAAATAAGATGAAGGGCAGAGATTGGTGTGATAGGTATCACGCTGAAGTGTGAGGTGTGTAAGTGTGCGCATTGTGTATATGTGTGCGCGACGCTCTGAAAAATGTCCTAGTGGACGGTGCGGAGAGATAGAAATTGAGATATTCTGTCTGACACCTTCACAAACAACTCAAAGTCGGGGCCAAGACATACACAACTTTTATACGTACATCTGGGATTTGAAAAACACTCTAGAAAATGAACCGGTCTCTTGGACTTGTGCACAACAATATTTAGCATTTTTGTGATGCAACCATTTCTCCCCTTTATGGTTTTGAGCAATATGTTGGTTTGCAGGGGAAGCATGTTTTTTTTAGTTAACATGATAAACAAAAATATGAACTGGGGGGAATCAGACAAAAAGACAAAGGTATAAGACTGTGTACTTAAAAGGATATTTCACCCTAAAAATGGAAATTAAGTTATCACTTACACCCTGCAGTTGTTCTAATGCCGTATGCCATTTTTCTTTTATGGAGCATTTAAAACAAAAAAATAGCCTTGTGCTTGTCCATATAAAGGCATGAATAACGACCGGCATCACACTTTTTAAAAAAAAGATGCAAAAGTAAAAAAAAATGATCCTATGCGACGTGTCGTATATTGGTGTTTTGGAAGTGTACGATAGGTCACGTTTTTTGTTCATGATGGGATCATTCTGTGATACTTTGCGTCTTTTTAAAAATGCTTCCTGTGGGCAAGCAACTTCCAAAAACTTTGTGAATTGCACACAATTTAGGATTTTAAAACGGTACAATCCCTTTGAACGAAAGGTACTTTGCAAATTAAAAACACCAGACTAAGATAGACCGAGACCAAACAACACATTGTAGAAAATATTTATTATCTCCATACTGCTGCGTGTCTGTATTGCCAAAACTTATTAAACATCAACAATTGACATTGTTGTTTTGGCAGGAAATCAAGAGCCGCTTGAAGTAAATTTAAAATAAATGAGCTTCTCTTGATTCACAGCCAAAACAACACTCCAGATCAGAGACGTTTAGACGTCTGAAACATCTTCCCACCCACCATCACACACACATGGGGAGAAACTCATCTTCACATTAGCAATGTGAGTCATCATCAACCTCTCTCTTACCACACCAGGGTCTGATTGGGTGAGATTGAAGAAATTGCAGGGGCAGATTGCCCAGTAATGGCTTTGTGAAATGTGAGTTGAGATTCATCCTCATCTTCATCGTTCTCTGTCTGGCCTCTACATCCTTTCTACTCTCACTGACGCTCTAAATACTTTTGATGAATCCATCTTGGTCTGGAACTGATGGGTTCTTTAGAAGTAGGTGGTTTTTCCTTGCTGGTCCAACCAGTAATTGTAGCCTGCGCCCAATAAATGTGTCTGATTTGGGGAGCGTTACGGTAGAAGACATATGAACAAACATGCAATACATCACAAGGCGGTCCGTGGAGATCTCTAGTGTAATGAAGGGTAGAGAGGCTATGCTGCACGGTAATAGCTTCAGGCAATGAGAGACTGAAATGTGTGTTTGGCGCAGTGTAGATGTACAGAATGTGTTTGTGATATGTTAGCTACTCTCATGGCAGTCAGACGCTCGATATGTTGAGTGGTTAGCTGTATTTGAGACGCCAGGGGTGTGGGTCTGTGGCAGATAGTCTTCCAGCATTTGACGCCAACCCTACGCTGTGGGTGGTAGAAGAGGAAGCGTGTCTGTCCACTTCTATTTCGATTTGTGTGCATTTCATTCTCTGGTTGTAGTACAGTACAGAGATGGTAATAGCATGGTTCATTTGCATTACACTTTAAGGTAATCCCCAGAACTAGGGATGGGACGGTATGAAAATTTCATATCACAATTATAGTGACCATTATAGTGAAATTATCGTGATTATCAATATGATCACGGTTTTGTTAAAACGAGATGAAAGTGTTCAAAAAGAACTGATGCTCACACTGAAAACATTTCAACAAGTTTTTTATTTGAAAATCCACAAACAACTAATAAAAGCAGCAGCTCTATGCACTTTTTAAAGCAAGATTCTGTTCTGTGGCATTTCCTTCCTTATAATGACCGTCAGTATAAATAACACAGTGCAAATCCGTATCACAACGGACGCGCTCTCTCGTTTCATTCAAATACAACTTGCCGTCTTGCGTCTCCGTTTTTGATTGTATTGAAAATGAAATCAGTTCATGTATTGTTTAAAGAGTTTGATCATTTTGTTGTGATCATCTTGTCTGGACGATTCTTTTGTACGCTGTACAAAATGGATTTATAAACAGGTAAGATTTAAAACATTAACTTTAACATTATTTCAAGTGAGTGAGATACAATATTTCAACTCAAAACAACATTTTTAAAAGCCAAAATATGACCACACCTCAGATTTGGTCCTCTTAAAAGGCTGAAAAATCTCCCGAGCACTGTCAATGCCTTCCGCCATTCCTTCTCGAATAAAAAAAAACAACAACATTGCGAGTTGAGTTACAGTGAGTTATTACAATCGCGATAATCAAACACAGTTCTAATGATAATTAAATTTTAAACGATAATACTAACCGTCAGTACATTTTATCGCGGTTTATAGTGAAACCTGTAATCGTCCCATCCCTACAGAACACCGTAGTACATGTACCAAAAACAAGAAATGTACTCCATTTACAACCATTTTAAACTTGCTAATTATTTTAGAATCAATATGCAGTTATAACCTATTATTAATTGAGAGGCTAAAGGGAAATTTTGTACTAGGGATGCTCTAATCGATTGGCCGATATCTACATTCTATGACTCGATCAGTAGACACTCAACGTCACTTGAATGTTCAGTCAATAGAAACTGGATCTCAGGTATGGTGGGTCGAGAGACACTGTTTTACAGCTGGAGAGCGCTTGGATTGGATCGATCGCTCAGATTTAAAGGTCTTGATTTACCGAATGCCATAGAATTTGAGCGCACAGCTGAAACATCGCTGGAAGATCATCACTCATAAATAAGGATCTTAATACTTGTTACTTATTCTGTATAATTATAAATATTTATATGCTCTGTGGCGTTTACACATGTAGGCCTAAGTAGTTCTTAAAACACTGAGATGACTTGTTTGGAGATGTTTTTGGACTGTTGATAAAAAGGCTACCTGGGTTCCGAATGCCATAACTTTTGATTGCTTTGATATATCAACACAAAATTTGGCCAAGATGCAGTTGACATGATTATGTCCAAACTTGATCTCATGAGCTTCCTACTTTCTAATAGTCATCATGTCGTTCATCGATAATAACAAAATAAATAAATAAATTGCATCACTTTTTCTAGGGTTTTCTCAGCAGTGATGTAACATAAGAACCTACTCCAAACATGATCAAAATCTTTCTTTTTTTTATGTGAAAGGTTTTTTATGAAATTAGACCATGCACTTGTTCATATCTTTTTTTTTTTTTTTTTTTTTGTTGAGTTATAAGCGATTACTTTTAAGTATGCCACTTAGATGAGAAATTATTAAAAATGCCTTCAGGTTGTAAGAGGTTAATCTGTTTGAAATATTTGTTTACTTTATAAAACAAATGTGTGTATGGTTTTATTGTATTTAAATGTTCAGTTCTTTTTGTTAGAAGAAAAAAGTTTTTAAACCTGTTATAGTATGATAAAATCACCTTATTATATATTGTACTTATGCAATATTGTGATATACCGTAAACCATGATAAAAGCTTCAGCAATTATCGCAACATGAAAATTTGATACCGTCACATCTACTTTTGGTGGGAGCATGAAACCTGTGGGAATGAGTAAAATTATGCACAATATCAGAAGCCCCATGCCGAAATTAAGGCCAACACCAACACTACTCAACCGGAGCGAATGACACAAGTGAATGAGAAGTCGGAGAGAAGAGAGAGAGAATGCACAGCTGATATCAGTAAAAAAACATGTCCGAAAACATCTTAAAATGTCTTAATATCTTTCAGCAGGACATGCAATTTCCTTTATTCATTGATATTAATTTTAAACTAATATCACCTACCTACCACATCATCACTTCATATCACTTCTGTTCTAATAGCTCGGCCTTTCACAAACTCATTGTAAATGGATAAAGTAGGTACTTTACTAACACAAGGTAGTTAAACTGGTTATTATTGCAAAATTCCTATTGATAATGTAGCCAAAGCTTAAACCAGCGTGACTGTGACTAAAACATGCATAAAACCTTACCATAAAATGGATTTAACTGGTCACCTTTAATATTCAGTAGGATGAGAGTAATTAGAATCAACAAGACATCATTTGTAGAACCTTCTTGGGCAGTAATCTTTACTGCATTCTTCGTTTTATTCGTTTAGCTTAATCGTTTGCAGAATTAGCCCCAAAGGGCCACAAATGTCCAAGTTGAGGTGGAGACATCTAAATCAACCCTAACACTTCCAATTGCTTTGACACAGTTATCCATGTGAGAACTGAAAAAAGGACGATGACAAAAACTTCAAGTTTTTTGGAAGCTTCTATATACTGTAAACCTTCACCACTCTCACCTGATAGCTTTATAGAGCTGAATTTATGTTATGTAATGTTGAGGACCAGCACTGCCCCCACAATTCGATTAAAGTTTTACATACCGAGACGCCCGACATCAATTCCAGTTCTGCAATAAACCAGCACACCTTGGCAGCTATTTTCCCACCCTCCAATCAGATGTAGTGTGCCATGTTTGAGCCGTTTCCCTTCACCCGAAACCTCCAAAGCTTGTAGTTCCACCATTAAACTGACTGTACAAATCAACGAGGAGCTAATTTAGTGAATCATCCAATTTATACATGCACTTAACAGGCTCACATATTTTCAATTAAGAAAATTAAGCTTATTTGCATTGTGATACTTTCAAGACAATTAAGCCCAGAAGCCATACATATATTTGATTCAAATTGTAAAATAATTGAAGAAAAAGCTGCTTTGTATTAATGTTTCACTGAAATGGAATAAAAAAAAAAACACTTTACAACACACACACAAAAAAAGTAAATAAATGTATTTATCATCACATTTTCCCATTTTGAAAAGAGGACCACTGGCATAGCATTATTTCTTGACATGGTTACTTGTTTTATTTTTGTTCTCTACCTTTTTATCCACCATTAAAGACAAGCTTTTGTGGTCAGTGAAAGTATGTGTTAGTTGTCGTAAGAGGTTTTTAGACAAGCTTCATTCTAAAAATGTATTAAAAAGCTCTTCCATCCTTCTTTTAGCGTTGTGTCAATCTCATGAAAGATCTACATACGTTTGCAGTGACGTTTGATTGGTTGAGGCTCTACAGCAATTCACCGTTCTTGACAGAATTAATAGAGGGAAAGTGGCAGAGGAATTATGTTAAATGAAAGACACATTTACTTTTAAGTAGGTACGGAGGCTTTGACAGTGCCAGCGTCAGCCCCATCAGCTCACAACTCTCAGCGTCAAAGCAGTGGAACAAAACGCAGTCAGCCTGCGAAGACTAGCGAACCAGGTCAGGCTTATTTGCATGCAGGAGGCAGAAAGTATGTCAAGAAGTTGCCAAAATGCATGTGAAGTTCCAAAAAACAAAATGTGTAAAATCTGACAACCGATTAAAGTAAAAGGTTATGCAATCGTGGACTGGCTAGCAACTGTTCCGACTGTTGTTATTGTACCTTCACCTATTCATTTTCCAAATAACCCGAAATCACATCGGCTACAAAAGAACCACTGAAATTTGTATTAAACATTTAATCAATTCCTCCCACATAATTTATAGTTACACTAGTGAGTGGCAAATTCAGTGGGAACAAAGCTACAGGACCTCACTAAACCTGTCAAGAACATGTTTGGGCAAAAAACTTTAAATTGAACAAGAAAAACATGATGATAATGCCAATAATGCAAAACATCTCAGTGTCAATGTCCTAAAAATCATTACATGATTAACTTTCAAATGGAAAAAAAATAGGTTACACTTTATTTTAAAGTGACGTAGTTACATTGTACATTGTATAAGTAATAATGAGTAATATTAATGAACATGTAATTACTATAGTTACAGGAAGGGTTAGGTTTAGGGTCGGTTACTTGTAATTATGAATAATTTACTGTTATTACTATAGTAAGTATGTAGTACCGTGTAACTACGCAACCGTATAGAATGCATTGTGTTTATATGCGGAAATGAGTTTTTACGTGCACGTAAAACGTTTTATATGCACGTAAAAACTCCTTTTCGCAAATAAATTGCACGATAAACAATGCGTGCTATAGAGACGCATTTTCATGAGATCAGGCTTAACTAAGTCACCTTAAAATAAAGTGTTTGAAAAAACTATATTAAATATACTTTAGTTATACAAAACTTAAACTAAATTAATAGAAATAAAATACATAATTTTATTATTTTAATTGTATTCACACATTATGGTAGTAACTGGTGTGGTGCATTCATTCCGATTAAACAATACAAATCTTGTATTAAGGTTTTCCACTGTAATAGAGTTAATAATTTATGTATGACAGTTAAGAATCTAATGAGAATTATGAATTCTCAAAAAATATATTTTATTTTATATTTTACAAAAAACATCAGATATCGGGGCGCAATAAATGAGATCTATACTTGTGTTAGTAGGTCTAATTTTTTTTATTTGATACATGTTTTAAATGTTGCAGTTGCAGTGTATTTAGAGTACATTTGGAGGATAAGCTTGAGATAAATCTACAATAAAAAAAAACTTTGTCCTGATTTACACGGCACTCTCAGCCCTTTGGTCATCCTGGGAGTTCGCACCCTAGTGCCACATGGACTGATGGGTAGTAGACTCTCATGAATTCAACACTGTTAAAAAAAACAAACTAAAAACACATCCAGGGAATGTCAAGGGCACAAATGAGGTGCTCACTGGCATCATTTTGAATCATTAAATGTCAAAGGGGACAACCTCCCACTCATAGACTTCATAGAAGTAGGAAAAAGCCACAAGAAAGACCATAAATCCACATCAAGTAAATCTTTGGGGACAGAACTAGTATCTTTGACTTCAAATGATGGACTTGAAGACTCAATTAACACAAACTAAAGCAGTAAGTACATCAAGAAAGTGAATGGCTTCAAAGCAGGATTTCACTAATGCAAAAGATGCAAATCAGGTAACGGTGCAGCGTGTCCAAAAAAAAAAAAACCTGAACGCAATTGGTGCGGTGATACCGCAGAAAGTCCAGCTGTAGGTTTAATGTAAGGACCCTATGATTTCAAAAGTTTGGTTTAATCTGATGAAACTGTGACAGAAATATATTACATTATATTACCATAATGTACAATAGAATGTACTTCACAAAGTAAAAAATAAATAAAACTTTTTTTTAATAATTAACTTTTCACAGGGCCCAACACAAATCAAAGCAGTAAAAACCTCAAAAAAGTGGCAGCGTATGGCTTCAAAGTAGAAATTCACTAATGCAATAGATGCAAATCAGGTAACTGTAACGCCCAAAAATGTTACCACAGTGTGGCAATACATAGAGAATCCAGCTGCAGGTGTAATGACATCGAGACATCTTACTTTCTACCATGGCTTCCATGCTTGTCAGTTTTTCAATGCAACTACAGGCCTCTAAGTTCCTTCATATTTCTGCAGCATCCAACTAGCACGGTATTTGGAGCGAAAAGTCGAAAGAAAATCTTGAGCTCATTGGAGAGATGGAGAGAATAAGGAACACTGAGCAGAGAGGCTGTTTCAATTTCATTTATCAGACATCATTTCTCTGCTCCACTGACTCAACAAATTCAGTCTGTCGGCTCAGTGTCACCCCGCCGGGTCCCTCCACCCTCCATACACACGCCCAGTGATGGTATGTTGGTAAATGACTCTCTAATAAAGATCTAAAACCACCCCACCACAAGTGTACTTCCGTTCCCATTCCAGTTATTGATCTGAAACTCATTTCCCCATTCCCAGATGAAAAGGACCAAAAGGTAGAATGGTTCCCTAGAGGTTGGGGAGGGTTTGTGTAAGTTATGAATTGGTAATATGGTGTGAAGAGGTGAGTGAAGACCAAGGAGGTCTATAATACCAGGAGTTATATGTTAGTATTCCCATTCATCTCAATGGCAGTTGGTTGGCTCGGCATTTATTCCGCTGGCAATCTGATGTTTGTTTTACTTATTCAGCAGACTCTAACTCTTCCAGACTGGAGGACCAATGGACTATTGTCTCTAAATGATGAAATACATGGGAATGAGAAAAAAATAAAACTCAAATGGGGTTTGAAACAAGAAAAATATGAGAAGAAAGTAGGTTAGACAAACAGGGATGTTTTGAAACAGTGCTACACTCTTACTATCTCTTGGTGTTGTAGCTCAAGGTTTATGGATTCTAACACACAACTTGCATCAGCCCAACTCAATTATGTTCCCTTTATAATGTAAAGACAAGCCCATTAGTTGCTGACTTCACTTAACCCTGCACTTGACTCTTGACCCCCACAAACATAAACTTTAGGTAGCCAAATATAATTTTGATTTCCATAAAGAAATGACCACACACCTGTAGAATCCTTAAAATACAGGGTTTCTAAAAGAACTACAGTGAAGTGGAGCAGATATTTTGTTTGTCCAGGTGTCTCAATCCTTTGAATCGCAACATTTAACCAAGTATAATTGCATTCACACAACATGTGAATAAAATATAATTAAGAACGTTTTGAAACGATTTCTACACAAGGACGTGTACACAAGCTATTTCGTTCAGTTCTAAAAACTTCATTGCGTTTCTCAACCAAAGTCACATTCTCACCATTACCCCAATACATGGTTGACTTTAGCATAACATTTTCTCTTTTACATCGTATGTGAAGGTGGAGAAACAGTTTAAAGACAACCTTGCTAAGCAAGTTAAGTTGTGGTCACATTAACAAAATATCAGAGGAATTTTACATGCAAAAAAGCTCTTTTCTGAATAGAGACTTACATTCTGAAAGGCGAGCGTGAAAACGGTTGACTCTTCTGTCAGACACAGTTTAAGTCAAGAGTGCCTGAGAAAAACGCCTTGTCCTGATTCAGTATCTGCTGATATTGTCAGGCTTTATGTCAATGTAATCATTTTAAAATTATTTACATAACTTGAAACGAAATAAAATCTCTCACCTCAGAAAACTTTAATTTCCTGTCCGACATTATACTACGCTCGTTGTGTGCACTCTTCAATTGCAAGCGCGCTGTGTATCACTTCACTATATATAAAGAACAAAATAAATGAGCATGCAACGTTGTACGTTGTCAAATAGGTTCGATGTTTGATCACTTTGTGTTATATATATTTTTTTTAATAATTTTGAGGCTGATACCAACTCACTAACTTGATTGTATTAACAAAAAATTGTTTGGGACTTCTGTCCCAAATAGCCTTACACTGTAAAAAAATCCTGTAAAAATACGGGAAATTTTGAACAGTAATTTACCGTTATTCATAAATACAGTTGAATACTGTAAATGACGTTAAATTTTACAAGCAAAATAATAACGGCAAGCTACTGTTCAGTCTTACGGGATAATACAGTATTTTTTTCAGTCTAGTCACGTGACGTGCTTGAGCCCGCTCACAGTCACAACTCGCAGGAAAATCACAACTCATCGATTTCCATCACCATGTGCGCAGTAAAAAATAATTAACATTAGGCTACATTAAAGGCTACATTACTTCAATATTTTATTACGTGAGAAGAACGAGTCAGAAGACGATTCAATTCAGAAAGACGATTTGAACTCCGACAGTGACCCTGCCAGCACAGATCGTGGACGGAGCTTTCACCTGCATTCATCTATCGTCAATTTATCAAGGTAAGTCACAAACTGATAAAAGTGTTATCCTGTGATATTTACTTGATAGTTATGAAGACATGCGATCTACCCAGAAAAAGCAGACGAAGAACAATTTCTCAAAAATGTAGCATTGTTTTATCTGAAACTACAAGCTAAATTGCTCCTTCCATCATCTACAATTCAAACAATTATTGAAGACTGTCAGGAAATACATGACATAAATCAGTCACACCTAATTTCCAAACTACAGGAAAAATTGAAATCACTTGGACTTCCTGAAGCTGACATAAACTGTGTGATGGCTACTATGAAAAGTGAGGGGATTGGCTGTTTTTGGCCATCAAAACAGAAAGCGGGATCCTAGATGACAGACTGTAAGAAGGTAAGTTTTCTTTCCAATTTCATGTGCTTATCTATGGTGTTTATATGTAATGGGTATAACAATTATACTGTTAAATTTATGTATAATTTGGGTAGAATTAACAAAAAATTGATCTGATGTATTTTGATACAATGATGTCTTTTGACCTGATTCTTCTAAAATGGCTGACCCAAGTTTGCATGTATTGATTTAAATATTTAGGACATTTTTACATAATTGACTTGTGTAACATAGATAAAGTAACACGACACCTCTTGATGTTAACTAAAAATAGCTAGTCAAAATACATCATTGTATCGACGGAATTATATATATATTTTTTTAATATATCAGGCATATGTAAATGAACAATTTTGTGTTCTACTCAAATGATACATAAATGCAACAGTATAATAGTTATACCCGTTACATATAAACACCATAGATAAGCGCATGAAAATGGAAAGAAAACTTACCTTCTTACAGTCAGTCATCACAGATCCTGCTTTCTGTTTTGATGGCCAAAAACAGCCAATCGCAACAGGAGAACTGCATTCTCGGCATACAAGCAGCCAATCAAAATAAGAGGAGCTGAGATTTGGCCAGCAGCCAACTGCATTTGTTAACAGGAAGGTTTGGGCTCCGGCCCTGAGTGTCAAATCTAACTTGTGTGCAAAGATTTCAGCTGCATGTAAAATAAGAACTCGTGTGTGTGGAACCTGTCAGGACTCGCGGCTTTGTTATTTGTTAATATGTGCGCACAATCAAATTTTTGGTCCTTTGAGTGTTCTGCATGTTTACATTTTACATGCCAGCTTTGTCACGGTGCTCACACTGTTGTAATTCACTTGTGTGCTGTGTTTATGCACTTGCACTGTTGGTCCACCATTTGATGCCATACATTACCTATCGTTGCACCAGCCGTTTGTAGTAATCCATGACCAGTCTGAACAATCCAGTCGACTAACATAATTAGTTGCTTTAAGGGACTTGCGTGTTTAGGAGAAATAAAGAAATAATTTTATTTTACATTTATAATACAGTTCTGAACTCATTTAGGGGTAGCATTGTAACATTTATTTTTATCTTAATATTTTCAGACCAAAGTCCTAAAAATCCATCTGCTTAAAGGGATTTCACCCAAAAATGACAATTGGGTAATTTACTCACCCTCATGTTGTTCCAAACCTGTATGAGGTTCTTTCTTCTGTTAAAGAATGTTGGTAACCAGACAGTTGACCCATTGACTTCCATAGTATTTTTTGATTCTACTATGGTCAACTGCCAACTGTCTGGTTACCAACATTCTTTAACATATATTTTGTGTTCAACAGAAGAAAGAAACTCTTTCTCTTTCTTTTTGATGACAACATTTTCATTTTGGGGTAAACTATCCCTTTAACACCACTGACAAAGTTATATAGCCTAATGCTGTCTTCATTACTCTAAAATACTTTGGTCTCCAAATGCCTCAGATCAAACTTAAACTAAACATGATGCAAATACTGCCATAATGGCAACAACCTAGAATATTTATATTCTGAATGCATTGGGTTTTGTATGTCTAAAGTGCAATTAATCTTTACTTGCCTCACCTAATATATTATATTTCTCTGTAATTACATTGTAGACGCTTTGTTGGTGTGAACCCCGAGAGAGGAACAAAAGCTTGCCAGGCAAAGGTGGTGTCCAAGAAAACGGGGAAGCTTGTCCAGAGAAAGGCAACCACTGTGAATTTGCATGTGGCCACCCTCTTAAAAAACCTCATAGACTTCGAGTGGGGCTTTATTTAATCAGGTGAAGTCGGAGCATTGTGCTGTCCAACTATGTTGACAAGAAGTTCTATAACCAGATGTTTGTGATGGTATTGAGTTTAGTAACCAGATGCTTGTGACAGTACAGTATTGAGTTCTGCAACCAAATGTTTGTGACAGTACAGTATTGAGTTCTGTAACAAGATGTTTACATAGTGACAGCATTGAGTTCTGCAACCAAATGTTTGTGACATCACAGCATTCTGTCCTGGTCGCAGATGTGAAATCAAAGTATTGAGTTACCCAGTTGCTCTGGTGAAGCAGAAATAATGTAATTCATTGAAGATTTGATGTTATTAGCTTTAATAAAAGCATGTTTTCAGGTCATCTTTTGTTTGAGCCATTTGTTTGCTAGCAATTTTCAGCGTGTTTTTTATTTTAGAATGCACATTTTATATGGTCAGATTTTAGTAGTTGTAAATGTAAAGATCACATTTTAGAGTACTAAAATGTTTCATAGTTTGTGAAGATTACAGCAGGAACAGTAATATAACAATATAATGGCAGCCGAAAACCTGACAGTATTATACTGTGCAGCCTATATTTTCAACAGCACAGTACTGTAGTATTTTTTACAGTAATAAACTGTTGTTTCAGATTACAGCAATCTACAGGTAAATCTAGCTGCCAGTAGTTTACTGTAAATTAACGGGGACATTTTTACAGTAATAAACTGTTGTTTAAGATTACAGCAGGTCCACTGTAAAATTACAGCATTCTACAGGTAAATCTAGCTGCCTGTAATTTACTGTAAATTAACGGGGAAATTTTTTACAGTGTATCTTAAATTGTCATACATCAGTGTTGGTGATATTCTTACAATTTGTGCGTCAAGTAAAGTTGGATGGTACTTGTGTGTATCAACCATTTTAGTGAAATAAATTTGTATTTATTAATTTTTATTTTTAGGAATTAATGACCATGGGAAAATGTAGGTGAATGAATGAAGTATATATTTTTTTTCTGGATAACTATTGATCTTATTTTAAAGCAATAGGAATTAAGATTTCCCCTGACGGAAAAAAAAACCCCATTAGACTTCCATTGAATGAGGGACCAGAGCAATATCTAGATATCAGAATGTCATTGAGATTTGGAGGTCGGCTCTATTGACTTGGACCCTTGAACTGTTGCAGGGAGTTTTGGTAAATGCAAGCACCACTCAAGTTCTTCAGAAAATGTAAGAGTCTATTTAATAACTGTTCTGCTTGGTTCACTGTAGGCATGTGTACGAAGTGTGTGTAGATGTAGACCTGTAAGCGAGTGCAGTGAGGTCTCAAATGTCAGAGAGAGGTTTGGCGACACTGTGGCTGCGACACGGGGCACAACGGCCTCCTGGGAATAAGCTACCAGTCTCAAACTTCATCTCTCTATTTCTTTCTGACTCTGCACCAAGATAGAATTACTACAAGACCGTGGGGCCAAAGTTAAACTTTATACATTAAGAAACAAACACGATGGCGTGAAACCAAAGAACGAGATAGTCTCAGTGTGAATTTCTGATGATCAGGCCTCCAGCAGAGATGAAAGTAACACGCTCAAAGACATGAAGTCTATTTCATCAAGCACTACATAAAATACATATCAAAGTCTCTAGGGTATGATGGACATCTCTACATAAACCAGAATATTTGTTATAAAGTCTCAAGAGGAAGATCATTTATCCTTATTCACATGCTGTAGACACACTCATGTCAGGTCTTATTTTACGCTTGGATTTGTCACAGCACATCTGACACTGACAAGACGCTAAATGTTTTTAGATTCAACGTGCCCTTCCCTCCTAAAAATAAATGTTCCAATTTGACATTTTAAATATTTTACTGCCTGACAACATAACAGTGATTCTAAACCTTTTTTTACTCTGTACAATTCTTTTTTTTTTTTTTTACATTGGACGTGGTGATCCAACACAATATCTGAATTAATACTTAATAAAACAATTTTTAAAAAAGACCTTAAAAATCAAACACGTTGGAGTACTCCGACATATGGTGCTGTTACACTTCGGGTGACCTGAGTCCGGCTCGAGGTTCTTTAACCAATCCAATTCCCCTCTCTCCTTTCCCGTGACTTCCTATCTGTCCTATCTAAATAAAGGCAAAAAAGCCAAAATATAACTTAAGAAAAAAAAAATCAAACTAATTAATATTACCATGTTCCAATGGTCTGGATGAAATATCAAAGAAAGGTTATCATCAAGGTAACGATTGCTTGATTAATTGTATTTCAGCTTTTTTCACTTTCACAGCCCAGACGGGGTAAAAGGTTCAGACCTAGTTACCGCTCTCATTGCTTCAGAGAGCAGATCTGTAAAATGACTCGTAAAACACTACATTGTTCACCGTTAACAGACTGTGGTGTTCACTGGGCCGAAAACCTCCTCCCTCCAAAACCACAGCTATAATTCCTTAATCAGCAGAGCCAAATGAATTTTGAAAAATGCTCTATTCTAAAGACCAACTTTGCCAATTTGCATAATAGGTTTAGCATTATCAGTTCAGTAAGGTCCAAATGAACAAGAAAAAAAAAAAAGAAAAAACCCACGTGGAAACTCTTGTCTTCAGACTAATGCATGTTCAATGGAGAATGCCCCAGTTACCACCCAAAAAAAAAAAAGTTGTGAAGGAATATTTGATTGTAGAAATTGTGTAACGAATGATGGATGGACATTTTGGGGCTTCAAAATCCAAGTTACTATTCACTCCCATTATAAAGTTTGAAAGAGCCAGGGTATTGTTTAATATGACTCCAATTGTGTTTGTCTGAGAGAAGAAAGTCATATACATCTAGGATGGCTTGAGGCCCGGGTGAGTAAATTAATAATGATAATAATAAAATAAAGGTTATTTTCATTTTTGGGTGAACTGACCCTTTAACAGGTACTTTTATGCATTTTAATGCATTTATTCAACAATAGGTTTCCAACATTTATTCATCTCAATTTCACATGAACAAATTAACCATTTATTTTATCAGCAAACATTTTAATAAATGCCGAAAAAAATGGTTATTGTTAGTTCACATAAAAGTTCATCATTAAAGTAGTACCAAATAAACACCCCTAAATCAATATTAAACATAAGACTATTTAAATTACCAGGCCAGAGAACAGAAACATCACAAGTTAAACTTTAATTATAGAAATCAATCCGCACACATCATTTTGATAAAATCATTTTTAGTAGGACATGAAAAGTATGCCAACTTCATTACAGTAAGGCACTTAATATGTAAAGTATTTGCATCAATTTGGGAAATCAGATAATCAAAATATATAAGCTGATTTAGCTTTAGAGGATACGTCTATTTTTGATAGCGCTGTTGAGTTTATTGGGTTCCGAAAATGTGAATATTCATTATTCAGACCAAATGGTCTGCAGCAGATTCTACTTTATGCATTGAAAGTACCATACACATATTTTTATAATGAAAAATTGCAAATATAAATGCCCTGTGAACAATTTAATTTCTAGTGTTGAATGAGGCAAACTATACAGCAGAGCCATACAATGTTCATCTGTGAAGTATGAATCATAGATGACTCTTACACATCGAAGCAAAGAAAAACATATTCAATTAATGATAATAGTCACAAACGCCAAAAGAATAGCATGTTAAAGCAAAACGCATGTTATTTCTTTGAAAATGCCTACACGGTATGCAGCCTTTAAGAAATGCATTTTCTTCCATCTGCTTCATAAGACATGTCTTTATTTTCATTATGAGATGTATTATGAATGCGGTGAATAGCGCTATGCTACAAAGATAAAATAATAATAACATGAACGCTTCTTAATGTAGGTCATCTCTTAAAAAAAGAAAACCGTGTACTGGCTCAGCTTCTGTTTTCAGAGTATAATTGAGTCTCCTTATGAATAGATTAATAATTTAAAGCAGTCAAATGAATAATGGATGCTGTTAAAATGCCGCTACTTTAAGAAACGCGTTTGACTTTTACACATCTCTTTATAAATGACGGGGGCAGTCGCACCTCTAAATGAGAAATGAGTTTAGGGGTTGCTTGCTGCCTGTCTGCACGCCAATAGACTCATTTGTGCTTGTATCTCATCGTAAAAAAAAGATGTCATTTTACAGTTTGCCACCCAGGTGTATGAGGTCAATATGCAAAAAAAGGCATTTGAATGCAGCTGTTGATATTTAGGTTTTCAAAGGGAAGTGTCGATCAAGAGCAAAGCAATGGCGGTTTACGTTTCAATTTTCATGTTGAAACGCCAACCTTGAGAAGGTGAGGAGTGGTTTAGCGCTTCACTTTAGCTAATCCTGCTGCTGCAGTTTACCAATAATCAAAAATTGTTTGAGGCTTATCACACACACACACAAAAGAGCTTGCCTTGAGTGCTTCAAATGCATATGAAACGCCCCTTAAAGTAAAGTTGAGCTCAAGTAAAACCTTAGCTAAAATATAAAAGAAAATAAATATTCAGAAACAGATTGCAACTTGATTTAAAGACAACATGCAATTAAGCTATTTACTTTCTTTAAACATTTCTGGTCTTATTGTGAATGGTTTCAGTACACATTATTAGGAAGACAAAAAAAGAGATTCCATTACAACGTCTAAAAAAAAAACACTTTTTTGCCGAATGACTTTACCAAGTCCTTCTATCTATCAAGTTCTTTCCAGGTGGTTAAAAATAAATCCCACTTTATGGGCCCTATTTGAACGATCTAAGCACATGGTTTAAAGCGCATGGCGCAAGCGCACATTTGCTAGTTTAACGACGGGAAAAACGGTTCTCTAGCGAGTAAACGGATCTGCTCGTGCACGAGGTTAAAGCGCTCAAGCAGACCATCCACGGGACCATCTAAGTGTATGCACGCTGTGGAATAGGCGCACATTAACTAATGTGCTCTTTAACTAACAAAAAAAAATTGCGCCATTGACTTTAGACCAGGTTGCAGTTGGTCATTAGCGCAGTCTCTTTCAGAACAGCACACAAATGCATTTTCTATTTAAACAACGTTGGACAGGACGTGAAAATGAAGACTGTGTTGGGTTCAAAATAGCAAAAAAACATGTGCATGATAGGGCCCTAAAAGTCCCACATTTGAACCGTAGCAGAAATAAAAGATTAAGAACCCAACAAAGTCTATGAGTTTTTTAGGACCATCATATTGCATAAATTTCAACAAAAATCTAACACACAAACTTGGCATTAGCTGAAATTTTGTTTTGCTTCTTTGGTTGTATGTTTTTTTTTTTGCTAACTTGTTGGTGGTCTTGAAATGTTGTGTCACTGTATGTTGTTTTATTCAGAATTCCCCACAGAATGTCAGATGTTCCAACAATGTCATCTTGCCTGCCCCCCTTTCTGCCTGTCCGTCGGTGTTACTGCTGGAACCTGTTGCAGTTTTAACGAAGGCCTGGGCAAGGCAGCTACATGCCATTGGCATATTTATAAGGTTTTTGTGTCTTCCTTTTCTCTCCAACCTGGTCTGTACATCCTGAGCTGAGTTCTATATTGGACGGTGGAAGAAATCAAACGGGTTTTCTGTTTGGGTCTAATACTAATGTACTGAACATACTAAAAAGCCACTTTGTTTTCTTATCCCTTCCATCAATGCCTTCCGAGTTGAGATCTTGACCCTGACGTCCAAATGTATGGCTTCGTGTTCCATGAAAAATGTTTTTTCTTTCATTGATTACAATGGGAGACACAGGTGATGTTTCTGTCTCTGAAGCTGCCCTTGAACAAGCAAATAATCATAATTTTATCAGAACAGCCAAGTGAATAAAATACTTATGAACTTAATCATTTAACTTTGGATACGCCATCAAGTGCTTCCGGAATTCTCCAAATTCTCCGCTTTTTTAAAGGGGCCATGCCATGAATTTTTGTTATTGTAATGTTCCTTGAGGTTAAATTATAATGTTAAAGTTTTTTGCACACATAAATAAACATGACTGAAAGTTTGAACTCTCCAGTACACTGTGCCTCGTTTCCAAAAAGGAATGCTCCGAACAAACATATAATCCTCCGACGCGATCTGGGATGTTACCAACTGAACGCCAGTGGGTGGGGCCTATATGATTAAAAATAAATAGCAATTGATTTTAGGATAATAGTTTGAGCTCTAATGTTAACCTTTAATATTATAGAAGTGTGCGAGTAAGAGCTCCCTATAGTTTATGTTTGTTCCCTATAATTCTGCAGTGCTGGTCAGAATTATTTGCCCCCTTGGTAAATATGATCAAAGATGGCTGTAAAAAAATAAATCTGCATTGTTAATCCTTTATGCCATTATGAAATAAATGTATTTTCTCCAAAACACGCTGGGAACAATTATTTGCCCCCTTTTATTAAATACTTTTTGCAACTTCCTTTTGCCAAGACAACAGCTCTGAGTCTTCTCCTATAATGCCTGGTGAGTTTGGAGAACACCTGACAAGAGATTAGAGATCATTCCTCCATATCTCTCCAGATCCTTCAGATTCCCAGATCCATGTTGCTGCTTCTTCCCTTCAGATCAGCCCACTCATTTTCTATAGGGTTCAGGTCAGGGACTGGGATGGCCATTGCAGATGCTTGGTTTTGTGCTCAGCGACCCATTTTTGTTTTGATTTTGATGTTTGTTTTTGGATCACTGTCCTGTTGGAAGATCCAAAAATGGCCCAACAGCACAGGCTGTTTCAGGCTAATCAGGTTTTGATTTTTTATCTGTTGGTATTTGATCGAATCCATGATGCCATGTATCTGAAGAAGATGTCCAGGACCTCTGGCAGAAAATTAAGCCCACAGCATTAAAGCTGCAGCAGAGTATTCCATTTTACACATGGGGTACTTTTTTATCCCTGTGTGCACCAAACGGACATTCAATGTTTGCTGCCAAAAAGGCAAATTTCTTTGTTTAAAAATATATATTTTTTAAAAAAAATTATCAAAAGGATAAACAATGCAGATTTATTTTTTACAGCCATACCAAGGGGGCAAATAAGTCTGACCAGCACTATATATTTTATTATTAATAATGGATTATAATGTTTTATTTTTTTAAATCGTGTACTCTAATATAGTAGAGGAATCAGGGACAGCCCTTATAGATTTATTATGTAATATGTGTGTAACCCACGACTCACATATTCATCTCAATATTATCATATTTCACCACCAGAAGAAGCTTAGCTATTATATTTAGCTTTAAATATATGTGCGTGTGTTTTCCTCCACGTTCTCAGTATAGGAATGTTAAAAAAAAGTAAAAGTAACTTATAAATTATATTTAAGTGTTTCTATTTATATAATACATGAAAGTAATCACAGAGATTGAGAATCACCATTGAGAATAGGAATTATAAAATGTTTATTTATGCTTAAAACACCCCCAAAAAAGGAAAACAAAATAGAAATGCTATTTATACCATACAATATTGTGTCTTGTATTTCTTTCCTTTTGATTTGGAGGTGAAATGTTACATGCTTTTGTGAGTTAGGGTTAGGCAAACCCATTGCCATATGACCAACGCGTCATTTATCTTCACGCATTGTTGCTCTATGCAAATGGAAAAGCATTTCGATGTAAAACGATGTCGAGATAAGATTGCTACTAGAATTTTTTAGGGAGGGGTGGGGGTGTGTCTACATTAAATCCTGCTTAATATTCATGAGATAGTTGGCTGAGAGAAGCAATTATAATGGGGGTAACCGGGTTCAGCGTTAGACGTAAGCCAGTGACCTTCATGTGTTTGTCTCATCCCTCATTTGCTATTTAAATACACTCATTTATCACCGCGGTGCTGTCACACAGTTGTCACTGACGCAGGTGTGTTTCTGATACGACACATGAAACAGCTTTTCATTTGTGACTTTTTTTTTAATGGTTTATCACATTGGGTATTCTTACTGCTGTCTACTATCTCCTTATATCCCTATTGGTTTCCCCTTTCCCTCTTTTCCTCGCTGTCACCATCCCCAAACTCATGAATTCAGTGTCGGCTCACTTTTTCTTTTGGTAAAGCAGTTATGGGAGCAGTCAAGTGTAACAAAGTTGACATCCAACAATTGACATTTGGGAGCGACCGAGTGACACAATTTACTGAATTGTATATTTTCTTTTCTTCTAATCCAAATAGGATCTCAAAATAACCTAAAATTTCTGAATTTTAATGTATGCAAAGCAGAAACTTGTTTGCATATACACTGCAGTTCAAAAGTTTGGGATCGGAAAGATTTTTAATGTTTTTAAAAGAAGTTTCCTATGCTCACCGAGGCTGCATTAAAAAATTAAAAATAAAAAAAGATTAAAAATACAAAAAAAGCAGGAATATTGTGAAATAGTATTACAATTTAAAATATCTTTTTTCTATTTTAATATATTTTAAAATGTAATTTATTCCTGTGATGCTAAGCTGAATTTTCAGCACCATTACTCCAGTCTTCGGTCACATGATACTTCAGAAATCACTCTGATTTGCTGCTCAAGAAACGTTTATTATTATTATCAATGTTGAAAACAGTTATGTACAAAAAAAATTCTTGATTCTTTGTATAATAAATACTAAAATAGGCCTAACATTGGCATGTGTACATAGTGTGCATGAAAATCTAGCCACAAAAAAACACTTCAAACCAAAATAATTCAACATTAACTCTCCTTTGGGGCCGATTAAATAAATTAATCTCCATGACAGGCACCCACAAACCTTTCTCCGTCGCTACAAATACAGTAGCAATTTATGGCTTGTGTCACTTCGTAAGAGGTTGAATAGAGACACGTTCATAAATAACTGTAAGTGATCGCTGACATTCAAAGGGGAGCGGAGAGTGAAATCTGAAGGACTGGGGAGTATAAACCTCATCTAGCCCTTATGAACTGAGACCAATCCCTTATTCGGCTATCTATGATGTGTAAACACTGTTAGACAGACTCACTGCCTTTCCAAAACACTTGATGAACTTCTCATGTTGACCGTTTAACCCAAAGGTTGAATCGCTTCATGTTTTAAAGAGAGTTATAACGCTGGGCCAATCGAAGAGAACTAAGCTTTTTATAGGTATTCCTTTTTCCTCCTTTTTGACCTTGGGGCTGGTTGCATCACCCATGCATAAATTACAACTTACCTCACGTGTTGCATAAGCTGGCAACTTCCGGGACACGAACACTGAAATTGCATTTAAATTTGCACATGCACAAGACTGTAGGGTGTCCCATTTGTCATTTTAGGTTTCAGAAGGGTGATTGTGAGTGCCTCCTTTGCGTCCGACATACACCCTCGATGCATGATTTTGTGAGGAAACAAAAAAAATCTGTTTAAGACTTCTACCCAGCAGTCAAAGCTAAAGCTATATTAGCAGTATTATTAGCAATTATTATGCAAGATCACGGTCTACAGTCAATGAGCAAAGACTTTACAAGTTAATATTATAATCTCCTTAAATTTAAATAAATATACTGTATATATATATATATATATATATACTGGTCCTTCTCAAAAAATTTGCATATTGTGATAAAGTTCATTATTTTCTATAATGTAATGATACAAATTAAACTTTCATATCTTTTAGATTCATTGCACACCAACTGAAATATTTCAGGTCTTTTATTGTTTTAATACTGATGATTTTGGCATACAGCTCATGAAAACCCCAAATTCCTGTCTCAAAAAATTTGCATATTTTCATCCGACCAATAAAATAATGTTTTTAATACAAAAAAAAAAAAAAAGTCAACCTTCAAATAATTATGTTCAGTTATACACTCAATACTTGGTCGGGAATCCTTTTGCAGAAATGACTGCTTCAATGCGGCGTGGCATGGAGGCAATCAGCCTGTGGCACTGCTGAGGTGTTCTGGAGGCCCAGGATGCTTCGAGAGCGGCCTTAAACTCATCCAGAGTGTTGGGTCTTGCGTCCCTCAACTTTCTCTTCACAATATCCCACAGATTCTCTATGGGGTTCAGGTCAGGAGAGTTGGCAGGCCAATTGAGCACAGTATACCATGGTCAGTAAACCATTTACCAGTGGTTTTGGCACTGTGAGCAGGTGTCAGGTCGTGCTGAAAAATGAAATCTTCATCTCCATAAAGCTTTTCAGCAGGTGGAAGAATGAAGTGCTCCAAAATCTCCTGATAGCTAGCTGCATTGACCCTGCCCTTGATAAAACACAGTGGACCAACACCAGCAGCTGACATGGCACCCCAGGCCATCACTGACTGTGGGTGCTTGACACTGGACTTCAGGCATTTTGGCATTTCCTTCTCCCCAGTCTTCCTCCGGACTCTGGCATCTTGATTTCCGAATGACATGCAACCACTGAGCAACAGTCCAGTGCTGCTTCTCTGTAGCCCAGGTCAGGCTCTTCTGCCGCTGTTTCTGGTTCAAAAGTGGCTTGACCTGGGGAATGCGGCACCTGTAGCCCATTTCCTGCACACGCCTGTGCACGGTGGCTCTGGATGTTTCTACTCCAGACTCAGTCCACTGCTTCCGCAGGTCCCCCAAGGTCTGGAATCGGTCCTTCTCCACAATCTTCCTCAGGGTCCGGTCACCTCTTCTCGTTGTGCAGCGTTTTTTGCCAAACTTTTTCCTTCCCACAGACTTCCCACTGAGGTGCCTTGATACAGCACTCTGGGAACAGCCTATTTGTTCAGAAATTTCTTTGTGTCTTACCCTCTTGCTTGAGGGTGTCAATGATGGCCTTCTGGATAGCAGTCAGGTCGGCAGTCTTACCCATGATTGCGGTTTTGAGTAATAAAACAGGCTGGGAGTTTTTAAAAGCCTAAGGAATCTTTTGCAGGTGTTTAGAGTTAATTAGTTGATTCAGATGATTAGGTTAATAGCTCGTTTAGAGAACCTTTTCATGATATGCTAATTTTTTAAGACAGGAATTTGGGGTTTTCATGAGCTGTATGCCAAAATCATCAGTATTAAAACAATAAAACACCTGAAATATGTCAGTTGGTGTGCAATGAATCTAAAACATATGAAAGTTTAATTTTTATCATTACATTATGGAAAATAATGAACTTTATCACAATATGCTAATTTTTTGAGAAGGACCTGTATATATATATATAATTTAAATATAAGAAAATGATCACATATATATTTAAATACTTACAAATTAACTTAATTTGCATTTTTATGTATTTCCCCAATATAATTTTTTTTTTTATAACCTACAGTTAGTTCTGTTAGATTGTCAAGTGTGATAATAAGAAAAAACGTTTAAAGAAACTACAGCTAAACATTTTGCCCAAAAAAGGCATGTATTATGTGATAATTTGGCCTCAAGTCAATGGCCATCAGAAGGGTTTATTCTAGTGACATTCTTTTATTTACCTAATGCATGAGAGAAAACTTATCAAAATCTCAAGGTGACGCCTTCAATACCCTAGTCCGGAATCAAACTTTATATTTTTAACTTTTCCCCCCAAGCAAGTACACTGCTATTATCGGACAAATGTGGACAGAACAATGCAATCAATCACACAGACACCTGCCGCAACAAGCTTTGGGACAGAGCTCAGGGCTGCAGGCCTATTTCACAACACAGTCTGTTTGGACGTTATGCTTACAGTCCTCACTACCAAGAAATAGTCAAACACCTCATGAGGCTTTATTCAAACTCACAAAATGCTCGTAAGTTTTCTTACCTCTCCAATTAGCAGCGTTAGTTCATAATAAACTGCATAATTTACTCACCATCTTGTCGTTCAACTTGAAAAGATGATTCCAGAATG
Source organism: Meda fulgida (assembly GCA_030578275.1). NCBI lineage: Eukaryota > Metazoa > Chordata > Actinopteri > Cypriniformes > Leuciscidae > Meda > Meda fulgida. The sequence continues at coordinate 11,736,786 of CM060637.1, read as the reverse complement.
CCAATGTTGGCTGTCACCAGTATCACGAGTAAAAATACTTCAATCCTTGTCCGACTACCGAAGATTGCAGTTTACAAACCAAAAACATTTTGCCTCGCAATTATGTCTCATTTCCTCTCCGCTTTTCAGAAACGAACTACGGACGACCAATTCGTAAATAAATTACTCTTTTTGAGCTCTATAATAAAATAATCTGTCAAAGGAAAAAGGTTTGAACAGGTTTAGATTCATTATTATTCTGAAAGCTAACTCACGCACTCAATCATTTGGAGTTGTCATTTGTGATTTGTCAAGCAAAACGGTCTGAATCGAGATAAGTGATTCGGTTTGGATGATTCGAACAGCTAACTCGTGGACTGAATCGTTTGGAACAACGAGTTACAAAAATGAGCGTTGGATGGAAAGTGGAATATATGTATGTTTTACAATAAATTCAAAATCAAGCTTGTCTTCGATTAAGAACCTCCATGACATTAGAGAAACACCCTTTCCCCCCCATTTTATACAAAGTGCAATGAATCAGTCAAACCTGTTAGGAGCCTGTCTGAATCATATGGTCTGAATCGTTTTTGTGATTCATGAATGATTCGAACAGCACACTCAAGCACTGAATCATTTGGACCGGACATACGTATTGAATCGTTTGGCGCGGTGGTTTCTCCCTCAGTGAAACAGATGCACAACAACTCAAAAAATGAAAAGAGGCTAATGAAGTGGATATTTATGTGTACCTACAGAAAGTCCATTGACCCTAAACATTTAAATGCATCCTGTCGTCGACAAAGAAAGTCGTTGTTCCACAACTCTGGTAAAGACATCTTAAAACACAACAAGATAATTATGTTGCCATTTACTATATCATTATTAATCAATCTTTTAACACCATGGTAGCCTACTTACTTATCTGATTATCTTGGTGTCACTGTTATTGTTCCAATTTTGTGGTAATTGTGTGTCATGTGTTTGGACTGAAATGAGGGCGAGTAGAAGATGATGGAATTGAAATTTTTGGGTGAACTAACTCTTTAAACTCTTTTTTTTTTAATGCTGCATTTTGCTTAAATGGGTCTGTAAAATCAACTGAACAGTAACGGTTTTGAGGAGGGAGGAAAAAAAGTATTAAAATATAAACTGCACACATTCTAATTTTACACCAGTCTTATTTATAGCAAGATCCGGCCAGTAGCCATGCGTCTTCTCTTTGGTTTCAGCCACTCAGGGCCGGTATAAACATGTTGATTTGTGTGTTCCTATCTGTTCATGTCTACGGCCCACATTGATTTCATATGAACTTCACCTTTAAGGGCTACCATTTTGTGACAAGGTCCATTTTCTCTTTTACCATTTACTAGATGACGGTTTCACATGTAGAAAATATATTGAGCTTCTTTTTATTGATATTGAGCGGATGCACCGTGCAAAGTGACCTTCCTGCGAAATGGCTTGAAAAGGGATCATCTTGCAATAGGCCTTGACAGTACAATTTAAATCACTGAATTTATTTATTTAATCATTTTAATAAAGGTGATATATAATACATTTTGTGATATAGTCCTTTAGCTAAATAATATAAGATTTTACAGCCTTGTAAACTATAATTGAGCCGAATGAAATATATATATTTTTTCAGTTTACAAGATGCATGTATCATCTGTGTTCAGAATGAATACTGGATTGCTACTTACTGAATATACTGTGAGAAATGGTGCACATTATATTCAACAAGATTGGCATTGTGGGGTACAGTGTGCTCTGTTGTATATTGCACATTTGGTCAAGCAGGGTATTTTATGCATACAGAAATTTCTAGACTGGAGAAATAGTACAAGTAGTTTGGTAATTTGCTACTTAGAAAATAGCCATGGAATGGAATTCAACCTTACTAAGTATTGAATACCGTACTGTATATTCCTTATACATTCCATGCAGTGTGTTCTGTTGTATACCTTACTTTTTACCAAATGTGCATACTCTGCACATACATATTATACTGCAGAAAGAGTAAGAGTAGTATGCATTTCCGAACATAGCAATGGAAATCAAAATGCATGCGTGTTTTTTTGAGAGAAAAGAAGCAATCAGGGTGTGAAGATTCAAATAGATGGATCCCATAAAATTCCCCATTCACCACATCCTCCCTGTTCTCCATTGATACCCTGCCCCCCTCCCCCCTTTCATTCTTTTTTTTTTTTTTTAACAGTGCTGCAGCATTTGCTGATTGATGAGGGGGAGCAATTGGACTCATCCATCATGACTTGGCCAGGTTAGGTATCTTTCTCTCACTCACCCTCTTTCATTCTCTCTCCTGCTTACAGCCACACGTCTTGATTGAAACTCGGAAGAAGCGAGTGTCAAACTTTTTGCCTCTTGTCTGCTCGCCTGCTACATCTCGGCATCTTTTGCTAGACCTGCTGCTCAAAAATGAAATCTTTGAACCTAGAGCTAGGCACCGTCCTTTCTTTCATCATCTTTTCAATCTTGCACTCTGAGGATAATTATTAAACCTTGTTTTCAGATTCTGTATGCTTGTGGGAGTAATGCGGAAACTCATTGGACCTCATTAATAAAATACAAGCAGAACAAATGTATCCATATCTTCTGTAAAACCATTCACACATAAATCTGTGCATCACGTAATAATGAATTTTACGAATTATTCACGCATAAATTCTTTCTGCTCGTGTTTCATGAATGAGGCGTAATGCGAGATTTGAAAGTTGCGGCCTTGTTCTGCCTGGACTTATTAATGTGACTTTCAATAATTCACATTATTCAAAGATACAGTAGAAGGTCAGATGTGAATTTAGATAAAATACAACATAACAATGTACTATTTTTCAATTCTGTAATGTATAGAAAGTTTTGGTGCAGCGGCTGCAGCCAAACATTTATTCCTGGTCTAATTGTGGATGATTCATTAGTGCATGTTCTAAAGATTGTTTGTCTTCATAATCGTTCATCAAACTTGAATAACTTCCATTTCAGCTCATATAACCAATCCAGCACAGGCTAATTATCTAATTCCAATTGTATATAAAATATCATATTGTTTTAGGCTACAGTTAAATCTTATAAATTGTTAATGCAGTCATTTTTAATGGTGGTTAAAAGTGGTTTGGTTTGAAAATGCCAAAATCAAATAAGATTTTGAATTTATTTTCTAAATGCATGTCACTGATACAGTATGTAACTGATCTTTTTGACCTCATACTTTTTTTTTTAATCAAAATGTCAACTCTTCCAGTGAAACGACTGCAAGTCTCTGGACCTCTCCAATAATTTTGTCCTCAAACCTTGTTACATTCATACAATGGATTGCAAGCTCATATTCGTCAATAACTCTAAACTCTCAGATCAAGCTCTTCCATCCAATCACCAACTGATAGATGGAACCAAATCCTAATTTCTTTTTTCAATAATCTGTTTCACTCGTATTTGTGTCACGACATGGAAGAAATTATCTTTCTATACATTGCGACTTTAAATTCTTATTTGTTCCTCAAACAAAGTTATTGTATTGTATGTCTTCTGAAGACTTGGAAGAGTATGAGTATGGACCATTTCTTGATACCTTTATGGTGTTTTTTTGGACCCTCTCATATGAAGGTGAGTAAATGACAATTTTCCTTTTTTTAGTGATCTATTCCTTTAATCCAAATAGAATTTATTTCCCATTTGGCAGTAATAGATTGACAACAGTCAATCCCAGTGTGCAGTACCTGTCAAACGTGTAAACATTATTTAAAAGCTTGGCAGTATGATATATCATTCTTTTCCTGCATTAAATAGATACTGTCCATCAAATCATGGTCCATGTGGTGACCACAAGACCCTTTACATCAACCTAAAGCAGCAGAAAGACAAGGGCGTGATATATATATATGAGAGGTCGAGATGGAGAACACGTCATAATAAAGACTTTCCAAAACAGGATACAGGAACACTCAGAGATAAAGATGACCCGACTCTCCCCTGCATGGCTGATGTGAACAAAGCCAACGGAATTATGGGATATATGGGCCAGACTACGCAAAAAAGCTCAGCCTGGTTTTCCCATCACCTGCTGCTGTCTCACGGGGAAAGAAGTGCTGGTTTTTACCCCTGCGTGATGAATGACCATCGCTCTCAATTTCTGCCCGCGCATCACCTCTCAGTCACTTGGCATCAGACCATCACGCGGCTGGCAACAACGACACCTGGGGCGGCGATAGACGGAGAGGTGGGAGCCGAGAGGAGGATGCCTGGTCAATAAATTAATCTGTCACTTTATTCTTCTCATTTCTCTTTTTCATTTTTACACCTTCAGGACAGGCAAAATGAATACATAAGGGCAAAAAGGGCAGCCGGTACGATCAGAGATTGACAGCACAGTGGAGACCGACTGATGCCCCAGAGATCCCCCACAGATGACACTTGTCCATTCCAGATTTTAAGGTCAAAAACAAGGGGGACCCTTCAGATTTGCATATATTCACATCACAGTGCTAATCCTTGAGCTAGCATTGATCTGTGAGGGTGTTCTTAATGTGATTTACACAACATGTTCAACATCCTTGTTGGTGCTGGAATGACATTGGGTTGAGTTCAGGGGCCTAAACTAATTTTATCAAAATGTGCTTGCTAAGATAAATAGAAATTGAAAACTGCTAACCTGAAATATCGACTTTGGTGCATAAGACACATAAGAAACCAACTCTTTGCAAGTATGTAAAAATACGCTTTTTTCTATTCAGGTTCAATTTTACATTATGGAATTCCAAAAATCGAGTGCATTTCGCTATGTTTTCCAAGTTACCGCAAATGTGGACATTTGTGTAAACAGACTTCTTCTTCGGTCAGTTTGTTCTTCCAGGTCAAATACTGTTGGCAGAGCAATAGTTTTAAGAGAATCTTGCTGAGCTAGTTATGTGTATATAAGTATAGCTACTTGAATACCGGTACCTGGTTTAATGGCGACAGGTATTTAAAGGTAACTCTAGCGCCCCATAGAGTACATTAGAGAAATAGACCAAAAATCGCTTTAACAGATATTTTTGTCAGTATATGCAAAGAGTATCTTTCTGATCTTTCTAATTTGTTCCATAGCATTTTAACGAAAGGAATGAATGACAAATTGTGAGGATACATGCTTTTACTTTTTTATGTGACCTAGAAAGGCCAAAAAAAATCTCATTGACTTGCATCTCACTTGACCCGACCCATGTCTAGGGGCGAGCATATCATAGATGGGGCTCTTTTGAGCCAGCAAGTAACCACTTAACAACCACCCTGAACATCCTAGCGACCAAGCAGCAACACTGCCAGCCTTAGCATTTTGATGGTGGGTTTTGCATTTGTTCTTGTTCTTCAGAAAATGTTCAAATGTTCTTCTTAACCTAACATCTGTACTCTGTACTTTTAGCTACGGTTTTCTAACTCTTTTTTTTTTTAGGATCACATCCTACTTGTGTAAATAAAGAAGCATTCTGTGCAATTAGCCGAAAGATGACGAATTGGATGTTTCTAGCATGGCGTCACCGTTGAAGAATTCTGGCTGACTGCGGGTCTGGACCGATGACCTCTTCAATTTTCCCTTGGTCTTTAGTATGATGGAAAGCAGCTTATGGTTTCACACAAACACACACTCACACATTTCGACATCTCACCCACTCTATCTCTCTTTCACACTCTCTCTCTCTCCATGTCTCCCTAGAGTTGACTCTGTCCTTGCCTGGAGCTTTCTTGCGAGCGTCTCACGCTGTAAGTGATGACCTGAGAAATTAATCCTGCCAGTGGCTCATAGACACCCAGCTTTTGAGAGCTGCTGAAATCACGGCTGGGGCATCGTTAGATACGGATGTTTTAGACAGATGAAGATGGAGAAGGAAGTTTGTGGAAACATACAGTACACAACTTAAGTTGTAGAATGATACAGAATCTGTGCGCCAATGCAATAGTTTCAACAAAATCTGTCAGCGCCAACACCAATAATTTGGTGGTTCTGCTTTTTCTCGAGCTTCAAAAGAAATGTAAATAATTGTATTCTATTTAACATTTTCTAGTTATGTTACCAGTTCAACTACCGTTTGAGATGAATGGGAATGCTAACGAATTGCTTTTTCCATGTGGTGGTTGAAAAATAATAGAAATAAGAGATAATGTAGCAGGACATTTTGATGAAAGATTGCAACAACTACCATTACTTTACTCTTGAATGATGTTCAACTGAACAACAAAAAATACTAAATGGAATCAATTTTGATTTCATGTTGACATAAATGAGTAAGCTACAATTTACAGCCACTTGCGTAACGGAAATTGCAACTTAAACCTTATATAAAGCACCACAGCTTTCAGATTTGCTACATTACGGCTGTCATATATTTAATGTTCCTTGCCCTGATGAAATGAACCTTGTTTGGAAACCATTACAGCACAGGGAACATCAGCTCCCCGGGGCGCTGGCATCACGAAAAACAGGCGGCAGTGATCATGGCGAAATAACACAATATTAGTCTCACTGTTCAAAACGAATCAATTCTTCATCAGCTCCCTCATTTTACCATATCATCCCTATTGAACACGACAGTCTGAGAACTTCTTACAAGACCTTCAAATCAATGGCTAGTCATGTGGATTGTGTAATTTTGCTAGATGTAACCATGCATGCAGCAGGTGGTAAGCATCCAGGGTTGGTAAGTAATCAATATTCATTTGCTGAACAAGGGTGCACCTTTACCCACAAATGCTGTGAATACATAGCCTTGTTATGTTCATCCCATTATGTTTGCATTATTTTTATGTTTCAATGCGATATAAACGTCTCCTTGGACAGGCTGCCACAGAGAACCACAACATTCTTAATGTGTTGTCATGAATTTTGTGCATTTCCATTTGTTTTATCTTTGTGTGGCAGAGAAGCAACCTCTCAGCTGTGCACTGTAAAAAAAAAAAAATATTTCCATGATTTGTTCACACAACATTTTTTTTTTTTGTCAAATCAACTAAGATTCACTAATGTTGTTCAGATAACAAAACTTTTTTAGTTTATGTTGATTAAACTAATGGCTTGGTGGCAATGCACTGATATAACATAAAAACATTAGTTGATTCTATTAATAGATAGTTCACCAGACCTCCGAGTCTTAATTTCCCCTGCGCATGCGCTGGACGCCCGGGTGTAAACAACACATGAACGAGAAGGCGGCGGCGCGATTTTCTTCTCAGCTTCTTCTGAAGCAAGGAAATACGGTTTATGGTAAGTCATTTTTAGATTCAATGTTTTATAGACTGGTTTTGTCTAAGGGTAATTTAATTTATTTCCTAGGCAGCGAAAAATCAGAAGATGGTTTAAATCTGTGAGTAATCATTTTGCCTCAGAAATAGAGGGTATGCATGTGACGTCACCGTCGGCCGGTGTGCCTGCAGTTACGCGTTTGCCGCGAAAAACGAACAAAACGCAAATAAAGCGGGAAAGAGCTTTGCGATTGACTGTACAACTAGATTTGACAAGAAATCTGAGGTACATTTTTACAGAATGATGAAAGCTACAGACCAGAGGAGCAAATGGATCGCTGCAATTCACAAAAACAACTGGACTGGACAGGTGGATTTGCAGTTATCATTTTGTGTCATTATGCTGACTTTAGGTGTAAAATCATACCCTATATGTTGTATTGTTATATATTGTATTAACAACTCATCAATTAAATATTTATCATTGTATATTCTGCATTAGGCTATTGGATGTTTTTTTAAATAAACAATGACAAAAATATATATTTATATACCCGTATAACACTGATATAAGTGATCACCCAGATTTTTGTATTTATCCAGATTTTTTGGGATTTTTTGTATTTATTGATCACCTACCTATTTTGTATTTATATAAAGTGTTCACAGGCAAATTTGCTTCAGGCCTATGTATTTCCCCGGCATCGAAATCAGGCACACATAAATGTCAGGCAACCCGATTCCTGGCTGCATGTCAATATCCATGGATCACTGGATCTTTAGAAAGTTGTAAGGAACACTATATTGAGTCCAAACTTTAGTTTAAATTGATAATCGTTCATTTTACTTGCATTTTCACAGTTTTCCCTATTAAATCCAGTCACACAGCAGCTCTTTTGCCACTCAGTCTGGCTGAGGGGGCGTGTTCCGGAGTTTGATGTTTAAAGTAGTGTCTTTCTTATGTCATCTTTACATTTCAGTTAGGATGGATTTTTACAAAGGATTCTAATCAGATATTATAAAATTAAGCATGGACAATATGGAAGACTTGCTCTAGAGAATGCAATGAAGAAAAAGGTAGTGGACTGGATGCAAGTTGATATGCTGATGGAGAGCACATTCTCATTAAGGCGAAAGAAAGTGGTCGTACATGAACCTTTGGTTAAAGATGTGAGGAGCAGATGGCCTGCTTTATTTACCGAGAGACAGGCAAGCATTCTTTTCTAAAACATGGGTTACTTTTGTGATACAGTATTGCCTTGCATTATAAACTGCCTTTTTTAAACTACCTATTCTAAAATTTAAAACACTTTTTTCACACAATAGTAAAATTGACTATTTGAACATAGAACATAGCTTTGTAAACTTATTATTATTTTTTCAATCGTTAGAACCCATTTCTCAATTACTTGGGTAACTTTGTCAAAACTCTTCACACAGTAAGTACAACAGTGTTCTATGTGGGCTAAACTGTGGACCATTTATCATTGCTTTGGCACAAAATACATTCAATGAATATATCTTTCAAATAATCTTTCTTTGCATGAATTCTTGTCTCTTACAGACAACCATTACCAAAACTACAGGCCAATCTGCATTCTGCACGTTTACATACTCTTTTCAAAACTGAAAAGTATTGAGAAATGTGTCCTAGCAATTGTTAAAAAAACAAAACTGTAATATTCTAATTGTCTGGCATATTTTTTACTAGATTGCAGCAGAATACCAGTTTGATTCAGCATGATTGATAAACACTCCTGACACAAATTAATAAGTTAATGCCACTGTAACATTTTTTTTATTGTAAAACATTGGTCAAATATTGATGCTAGAATTTGAAGTCTTTAAGACCAAATGTTTGCGTCTATCATGCTCATTTTGGGATCTAGCTAGTTTTCAGTCAGCTGGTGAAATGATGGGGTTGTCTGACGTCGTTATGGAGGCATGTTAAGGGAGGGTTTTAGGGAATCACTGTGGAGCTACTGGTGGAAATGCAAGTTGATTTTGGCCTCGATGCTCGAGGTCAGATGCTATTGGCCCCCTCCCGGCACACCCTTTGCCCTGGCTTGCATTGACCTGACAGTGGAAAAGTGGCTTATGACTACTAGTTTTTATTAAAACAATGTTATATTCATTGCAGAGCTCAAACCAACGTAGAAGAGCAGTTGTCCTTGGGATTCCTTACTTCCTAAAATAGGCACCCTCCAAGTTCATCAAAATTTGTGAGGTATGTAAATATCATGTTTGTTTTAATACAATAAAGTCAGGGCTCAATGCTAAGGATTTTTTTCTACCGACTATCGCGGATACATATATCAGTACCAATGCTTAAACGATATATGTGACCTGATCCAGCAAAATGAGTCACAGTGACCCAAATTTCAAAATTGAGATTTTGGTATTAATGGAAAGAGGAGACCATAAGCTTTCAAATAATATCCTAGTCAAAGTCATACCTGGAATGGTTGTAAAGATATACACATTTGAATTATGGTCGTCTGCCCTCTTTTTCCAATTGAAAACCTGAGAAAATCGAAATTTTTGTTTTGCCCGCTTTTTGTTGATATTTTCTTTTCAAAATCCATTTCATTTAAAGGGATAAACTATTTGTTTTATAGCTTAATTTGACCAAAGACATTAATATATATATATATATATATATATATATATATATATATATATATATATATATATATATATAGCATAGCATATATATATATATATAGCATATATATATATATATAGCATATATGTATATATATATATATATATATACATGCTATTAAACCAGGCTGAACCTCAAATTATTTTAAAGTTTTTATTTGAATAAATAATTTTTACAAAAATTACCTTTTACAAAAATGTACTAAAATCAGAAAGATTGAACAGAGGTGCTACATTTTTGCTTGAGAGAGAGGGAGGGTGTGTGTGTGTGTGTGTGGGTGTGTGTGTGTGTGTGTGTGTGTGTGTGTGTGTGTGTGTGTGTGTGTGGGTGTGTGTGTGTGTGTGTGTGTGTGTGTGTGTGTGTGTGTGTGTGCGTGCGTGCGTGCGTGCGTGCGTGCGTGCGTGCGTGCGTGCGTGCGTGCGTGCGTGCGTGCGTGCGTGCGTGCGTGCGTGCGTGCGTGCGTGCGTGCGTGCGTGCGTGCGTGCGTGCGTGTGTGTGTGTGTGTGAGAGAGAGAAAGTGAGAGAGACAAGGAACCCGAGAACAAATAATGCTAGTCTATGCAATCATATCTTTGTGTAGGCAAGTTGACAATAACAGTGTAACAAATTCATAACGGAGATACCAACAGTTAAATATTGGGTTAATCAAACACATTGTAATGGATTCTCCTTGCAGATAAATAGCTACACAATAATTGGACTCACTCACATCCATACACAGTAAATACACTCACTCAAATTCAAATTTGACATTATATTCACGTTTCAGCTCTTCTCTTCTAAGCTGGGCAGGGAGAGGGACAACTTACTTTCTCAACTGGCGGTTTTGGTCAAATCTCACGGATATGTTTGTACAGATAAAGGCCATTGCACACTGAGTCTGAAATTCGCATCCGAAATGTTCGCACATTAAAAAAAAAATTGACCTCACGTTATGTCCATCACGCTTGCACACTGTCTACGAAACTTTCATCTGTTATATATATTTAAACAAAAATTTTCTGCGTTTTTCGCATCCGTAGCAAGCAGTTTGAATGGTGTTTTGACAATTCAGAGCCACCGAATCACGAATATGAAAAAACGCATACGAAAATTTCGGACTCAGTGTGCAATGGCCAGGAGGCTTGATGATGCTTTGGCGACTTTGCTCTCTTTTGACTGCGACATTTCCCAAAATTAATAAAATGTAATCTTTCTGAGGAGATGTGCTAGCTTGATTATTACACAGAGCGCTCGCTGCGAGTCTGACAGGAGGGTGGCCGGACCAATCGCGTGCCGGTCAGTCGAAACGGCTTCCCATCCACAAATGATCAGCATTTGTGTACATTTCTAAGCTTTTTGATCGGTTCTAACATGCAACACCATTTGGAGAGCAGAGATAGTGACGTTTCAGGGGATCCCTGGGAAATTCTCAGAGGTGACGAGAGGAGTTGAGAAAAGCAATGTTCATTTCCAGCGAATTTAGTAAAACTTTGTAAACGTTAATAGTCATTTACATACCTTTACTCAATTATCTGGACTACGAAAACTTTGGGAGATTATTTTTGAATGTCTGTTCTTTGAAATTAGCACAAAAAAAATCTATTATTTCATTGTTTTTCCACATAATCGGCCCATATCTTAAAATGGAACGTTGCGACTTCCGACTAATTTCGCCAGATCGGGTCACATATACGTCCAGACCAAGAAAAGTCTATTTTTGTGACTTAAAATGGCCAATGCCTTTTCTTTTTTTCAGGCGAGGGGGTCTACCCCAGGTAGACTGTAAAGTTCTTTTGAGTAACTGAAAATTTTTTAAGCTATTTTAAATTGACGTGGCCAAGACCTAAATTTATTAAAGCATTATTGATTTAAAATAATACATTAAAGAACATCTACCATTAATTGTACTATAGATTATTCACATACCCTTATTCTGATGCAGGCACGCCTCTGTTTTAAGCTCATTCGTTCTTAACGTACAAATGCTTTGTAAATTTGTAATTTTGTGATTCATAGTAATTTCCTTTTTTCTCTTGTTAGCCAACTGATGAGGAAGAGGTGGTGGAGGGGATGAAAGTTGGACTCTTGTTGGTCACAGAGGAGAACACTGCAAACCCTCTTCCGGAGTGATTAGCGCAACACTGAGCGAACTCTCTGCTCCTCACCACGGGTCTTCTCAGGTGCTGCGAGCAAATCACTCCGCCCAAGTAGCAGTGCTTTGCCTTCTGAGAATATAGTTCCCAGTATGTATACGGTTAAAAGATGCCTGTCTCATATGACCTTGTTATTTGTACACACTGTGATTATACAAATCACAACATATAAATAGGAAAATGTTGGCGTTATTTTGTCACTTATTGGGAGCAGTATGCTAGCTGGAGCCATTTACTTCCAGTCTTTGTGCTAAGATAAGCTAGAGGTGGGTTACAGACATTTACAGCACGCACAGAGATGAAAAGGGTATATATATGGACTTATCTAACTCTGGGGGATACGGTGAATAAGCTAAAGTCCCAAAAAGTCGCCATATTCCTTTAAAGGGTTAGGTCACCCAAAAATTAAAATTGTCATTACTCACCCTCATCTCGTTCCAAACCTTTAAGACATTCATTCGTCTTTGGAACACAAAATAAGATATTTTTAATGAAATCTGAGAGCTTTTTGTCCATCCATTGACAGCCTACTGCAACTACCACTTTCAAGCCCCAGAAATGTAATAAAGACATCATTGAAGTTATCCATGTGACTCCAGTCGATTAACCTCAAGTTTATGAAGTGACGCGAGTGCTTTGTTTGCGCAAAAATAAAAATATAAAAAGCTCTCCGATTTCATTAAAAATATCTTAATTTGTTATCTTAAAATATCTTAATAAGCTTAATGATGCTATAATGTGCATATAGGCCTCCACTGCTGCAGAAAGATTGTGAAAGGTTAGTATTGAGTATCATTTGAGTGTATTATCAGTTGACTGTTGTTTTAAAACTAAATGTGAAGTAGGTGGTTCATAAACCTTGCAGGGGCCTTATCACCTGTAACAAGTAATTATAGAATCTCTTCCAAATTACTGCTGAAATCAATATTTTTGGTCATTTGTTTTTGAAACCGGTATCCTTTTCAGTGTGATTTTTGATCAGACAAATTACGTGTAGCTACTGCAAAATGGCTCACTAATAAGTTTTACTTGTTTTTGAGTAAGAAATATGTCTAAAAAATACTTGCAACGCTGCATAACATGTATAGATTGATATCTTTAATACAAGTGTATTTCATATTACTTTTTATTATTTAAAAATCTGCCATGCAGAAAGACAAAATACAGTTATTGTATAAAAATACATTGTATTACAAAACAAGTCATAATAAATTATGCATTGTGTTTTTTTTTTTGTTTTTTTTTAAACATACTATATATTTATAAGAAATATACTTGCTTGGATTGGAACACAAAAAGAAGATACTTTGGGGTATTTTTATGACTTAAATGTTTTAACCGTTATCATCTTCACAGCTCCTGATCACCATCTGCTTTTCTCATATAGAAAAGAGAAGCCTGAACATTTTGTTAAATGTCTCTTTTTACTTTCCACAGAAGACCAAAAACATTGGACAACATGTGGTTAATGTCAGATTTCCAGGTTTTCCCTTCAAGGAAAATCCCTCCTTTTTTTTTTTACTGGATTTTCGTTAGCCTATAATATATTGATTTCAATTTTATCAGTTTAATGATAAACCCCCTGGCAGCTTTCTGACCTTCAAGGGATATTAAGATGTTCTTTCAAAGTATAATCTGGTATTGCCAGTGCAGGTCCACACTTTCATAAAAATCAATGACTTTCATTCACTTAAGAGTTGTTACTTTGTCCCAGAGATATCCTGTAAATGAATTCAACTCTGCCAAATGCATTAAAAAAATTTTTTTAAAAAACATCTCAGGAGATCCACAGCATGTCTGTATGTATAGCCTATACGTGTGTGGCCACATGCATGCAACCTTTATATTGAGGGGTCACAGAACCCGGAACAACGTTCCCATTTGTCCTTCCCTCTGACGACAACCCTGGTCAACCATTTCCCACAGCTACGAATCGCTTTAGTGCCAAGTATTTATTTCTTGTGTTCTCCACTGACAAAGAAGCCAAACCCATCTTCACGCATCATTAAATTTCATTACCATTTTCGAATTGCCTCCCGACTGCATGTTACCTCTGTCTCGCTTTAATCGCACAAACGCGCAATCAATCCCCGCCTGTCCTGCCACGCCAACTGTTTATCTTGTCATTCGCTGCCTGTGATAGAGGAGGTTCCCCGGAGACCGCTGATAACACAAATGGCCATATTTAGATGCCTCAAACAGGTAGGGTCGAAATGTGTAAGCAAGTGTGCGTCTTTAAGCATTTTTCATCTTGTTTAAGAATCTCTCGCCCAGACAAGGATCTGAAGGTTAGCAAGAACTGAGGCCTAGTTGTTTCGGGTAGTTTGATATCATCAATAACATCCAGACCATGTTCTCATAAATGTAGAGGGGTGAGGGGAGGGGTGGGGGGTGGGGGGGGGGGACAACAAGAAAAGTATCCTGTAGAGGTTCCTCATATCTGGTCCTAAAGTGCCACTGCTCATCAGAGTTTAGTTCCAACCCTCAAACACACCTGAACAAGCTAACAAGGTCTTCCGAGTCAGTAAATTGCAGATAGGTGAGTTTGAACAGGGTCTGAGCTAAACTTTGCAGGACAGTACCCCCCCCCCCCCCCCCCCCCCCCCACACACACACACTTTATCAGTAAAATAAAGTTGACTGAATTGAGGTTTATCACAATTAAAATTGATTAAAATATATACATAATAGTAATATAATATTTTATTTATATAAATATATACTGTATATATATTTTTTTATTTAAATGTGTATATATACATTTTTATTAACTAATGTGTTGTATTAACCCTTGTGCCTCAGGACATTTTTGTGTTTTTGTGTTTTTTTTTTTTTTTTTTTACCATTTTGCCTGTGTTAATACTAAGTTGCCAACTGCATACATTTTGGCAGAAGTGTGTATTTTTTTTATTGGAATTTGAATATTTCACCCTCATTTCCTTTAATAAATCTATTTTACACAAAATACTTACACTTAGGACCTTACGGACAAAAATTTCCGTATTGAAACAATTAAAAATGCCATTTTTAAACCCAGGGACATTTAACTATATAACATGATGCAGTCTTTGTTAATAGGCATTCATTCTGTTGGCACGGCCAGATTATTTTAGATCATCTCAAATTTGAGTTCAACATGTTTTACAAAATATATATATGATAGAAAATAATGTTTAGACAAAAATCTTAAACTTGTCTTGTCTTAAACCAAAGATGAAACTTAGAGTTTCACTTTTTAACTTAATTTTTTACTTCAACAATAATCTGCCATGGTTCTTTTTTTAAACGAGACCAACTTAAGTCTGTGCTCCAAGGCTTGATTTTTTTTTTTTTTTAAACGCAGACATTTTTTGTCCTCCAAAGACTACGCCAGAAATGTTTTTTTTGCATGCATGTGCTACGCACTGTAAACCCCTTGGGTAGGATTAGGGGTGTGGAGTGCGTGCGTATCACACGCCACAATGTGCGTATCATATACACGCGAAAACTGCGTATCATATACACGCAAAAACTATTTTTAGCGTATAAATGGCACGCGAAATTAAATGTGGTATAGATAAGCAGTTTCATGAGACTTTGTAGTACAAATTATCTTGGTTTTACCATCTATATCTGTACCATGCTACTTGCACAGTACTTTTTAAGAGGCCAGTAGCCTATACACACAAAAAAAAACAATGGTTCTCATTGTTTTTAATTAGTATGTCAATACTGTATCACCACTCAGTTGATATAAAAGTGTGAAATTAGGCACCAAAAACCAATGGCATAATAAATATACAATACAATACGCATATATGTTTTACCATGCTTGGCTTTAATATAAATACACTTTTTTGTCCATGCTGTGGTTTGACTGATTTCAATTTGAAACCAGATCCAACTTGATTGGCTCAGTACGTGCTGTTCCCAAATGAATGATGGTCCTGTTACAGTGCAGATAATGATAGACCTGTCCTTGATTCTCTCTCTCTCACACACACACACACACACACACACACACACACACATAGCTCAGTTTCCCACATCAGCTTGGAAAAATTGTGGAATATGAAACCATCTTTTTTTCATTTCACAGATCATCTTGCAGTTTGTCCTAAAAATGTATGTGTAGCTACAGAGAAAACAGAGAGCAAGCCCAAGTGAGAATCTGTGACTGTGTGTGAGCATGATCGGTGGCGAACTCGGGGTGTACGTGAGATGCTGACAGATATGGTGTGTTCCTGGAGAGAGAGACAGAGCAATGAGCTGGCTAGAATCTATCAGCTGTTGCTGGGTGCGAGACATCTGGAGCGCCAGATGCCCGTCCGGTCACTAATCACACCAACATCTCATTATGACCATTGATCAATCAATGTGTCTCGCCAGGCCTGCAGACCGCATGTTTATGACCATAAAGAAAAATATCCTTTCTTCCCTACAAGGGTGAAACGTCGCCTAAAGATTAAAAAGTATTTATAATGGCATGCTGGGAGTATTGTTTTTCATGGCTTTTAAAAAGACATTAAAGCTTTTTAGTATTGGGAAATAGTTCTCAGGGGACAGTCTAAACCCAGAGGAAAATTGTATTGCTCTTTCATGGCTCTTAATGGAGCCTTAATTAGTTATTTTTCATTTATAAAACTTTGTCTCAGTTGTTTCTACTTAAGGTCTTAAGGGGGGATCAAGTAGATGCAAATAAGACATACAGTTATAGCAGTAAATCAAATGGACTATTTTATGGGGGGGTCCCCCCCTTTAGGATCTTCACAGCTACTGGTCACTGTCTATTGTTGATGTGTGGGAAAAATGCCTGAATGTTTTGCTGAACAGCTTCTTTTTGGTTCCACCCAAGAGTGAAATATGGAACAATATGAAGGTGAGTGCATGATGACATTTTCAAATATTCTTTCCACAAATGATACGATTGTCGATAGTAAAAGTTTAGCTCAGATCAGTTTGTACTTTTATCAAAGCTTGATTGATTTCTAAGGAAAATCTTGGCAGTCTTGACTTTTAAACCAAATTTGAGATGAGATCTCTTATGAAAATGTAAGTGCCTATACTACCTAGTGAGCACAAAAGAACATTCCAAAAAAAAAAGTTTTGGTTACTAACGTAACTTCAGTTCCCTGAGATAACGAAGTGAACCAGATGCAGATACACAAACTGTAAATAAAGCAATGTGTGCTTTACCGTTTTGAATATCAATCCTGCTAAACACTTTCTTTATTCCACTCCGCTCATGTTAATATTGAAATATTCGCCAAGGAACACTCAGGTAAGATGACGTAACATTAGAACAGCTTTCTATTTGTACCGTTTTGACTTGACGTTTGTTCACTAAAGCGTAGTTCACACTACATGATTTTAAAACGTCGGGCTGAACTTTGCGGTTCACACTAAATGACTTGCTCTCTGTGAAATCAGGAGAGTTCAAGTTGTTGAACTGTTCACACCACAGGACACAATGTGATTGATCTGCAACAGGAGGTAATGCACTACACGAGTTGACAACAACTCTGTCACCCAACGATTCTATCTCGTCTAGAAACCACGTTTTGTCACGAAAAATCACGCGATAAAACGAACCGGAAATGACGCGAAACAGCACGTGCGCCAATACCCAGCGAAGAAGACGAAGAACACAACACGCGAAAATGGACGTCTGACAGAAACTAGTGCTGCAAACTGTTTGCGCGATGATTTGCTCTGAGAAAAAATGCAAAAAAAATAAATAATAATAATTGCATATTTACCCGGTGACCTCAACCCATGCCTTGCTCTGATTGGCTGCAGCTCATGACATCACGTGAGGTTGAGTCGTGCGATAGCTCTGGATATCTAGCATGCTAGATACTCAAAGGCAGAGTTCTGCTTACTAAAGCAGAGGGCATTTCTCGATTATCATGTGCCGCTCAATCGATCTCTGTTGACAAACACACATGTAAACTAATTGACGGTATATTGACAAAATTCCTGTGGAAAAACAAAATTCATTATATTAAAAGAATCAGTGATACTGAATTCATATGACAAAGGCGGGTTGAATTTTATTGATTTTAGCTCTCTAAACAGTAACTTTAAAATAAACTGGATAAGACAATACCTTCAAAACTCTTCATCGATTTGGAATACAATTCCTCGGTTTATCTTTTCTCATGTGGGTGGCCTAGAATTTCTTTTGATGTGTAATTACACAATTGGAAAACTACCAATCAAACTTTCTAAGTTTCACCAACAAGTACTCGCTAATTGGAGTCTTATTTATAAACACAACTTGTCCCCTCATAGTTTTCTTATTTGGAATAATGCCAACATTTTGAGAAGAAATAAGTCTTTATTTTTTCATAATTGGTTTAGTAGTGGATTGTTATTGGTGAATCAGTTATTTAATAATGAAGGGAATTTATTTACGTTTGCAGATTTCATCTCAATGTACAACATACCTATTACATTAAAAGAATTCAAGGTGCTTACTAAGGCAATACCTGCAGGTGTAAAGATGCTGTTCAAAAGCAGTGTATATACATCCACACTATCTGTCTGTCCTAGACCTGAACATAATTATGTCGGTAATATCTGTTTCTCTGGGTTAAAGCCTAACAATTATAAAATTAGATCCTTGTTTTTAAGAGTGATTATTTCTACGCCTTATGCTATTTTCTACTGGAACAGTTTCTTAGTAATGTAAATTGGACTCAAGTTTGGTCATTACCTCAAAAATTCCTCCTTACAAATAAGGTTAAGGAAATCTCATATAAATTAATTCATAGAGTGTATCCTACAAAGGTATTCCTACAAAAATTTAAAATGAATATTGATTTAAAATGTTCTTTCTGTGAATGCTCCTTTGAAACAATCTCTCATTTGTTTTGGTCTTGCCAATATACCCAGTATTTTTGGAATAATGTGGAGATTTTTATTGCTAATAATATTTTAAAAACATTTAAATTATCGTACAAACATGTGATTTTGGGCTATTATATCAAGGATCACTCTTTAAAGGATGTTGGTTTTATTATAAATTTTATTTTATTTCTATGTAAATTTCACATTCATAAATGCAAGTTTACAAAAGGCAAACCTCTTTTTACGGTGCTTGGAAAAGAGATTAAAATGTATGTTGATGTGATGTCAAAATCTAAAAATAGTAAAGCAATTAAAGTGATTAATATATGCGCCTCCTTTAACATTTTCACTTAATATAAAAATGTAAAATATAATGAATGGTGCTGATCTGTAAAGTCTATTATCTGTATTTAAATTGCATTGGAATACCCTGTGGAATTGTTAAATGTATAATGTTCATCTAATTGTAAACTGATGCTTATGTACCCTCTCATCTTTTTATTTTATTTTTATTTTATTTTTTTCTTCTTGTTGAGGCATGTGAATTATTTGTTTGTTATATGAGATATGACACTGTGCATGCTACCTGTTGTTGACAATAAAGCATTTAAAAAAAAATCTAGCATGCTAAGCTTGGCGACGCGTCTGCGAGCGTCTTTGATGTGTTGTTGGCTCTTTCATACTTGATTGGCGAGCGTTCATTGGCCGCTAATCCCCCGCGATTTGCACGTGAAAACACCCTTACCTGTCGGCGAGCTCAACGATTTGCAAATCGAGTTTAAAATCATGTAGTGCCAATGCGGAACACACCAGGAAAACTACGTCTGCGGACGCTCAAAAACAGCCCGACGTTGTCCGACGACCGATCGGTTGCTTAGTGTGTCCCGGGCTTTGGGTGCGTTTACACGACAATATGATTAAAACAGAGAAGTTTTTCCTTTGAGTTTTCTGTGTACAGACGACACAATTGTCAAAACGATCTGCAAAAACGACTATATACGCTGTATTCTGCTGCCAGGCCATTAGATGGCGATATAAAATACTATATATAAATACTATATATTGAATTGAGTAATACACATGTGCATGACATCATTGTCTTTGTTGTAGACTGTTCAAAAACTTGGCACTTTGAAACCCGTTTTCAAAATGCTGTTGTTGTGTAAACGAACGGCCGAAACGCATAAAAAGTTTAACGTTCTTAGTTGAAAACGGTGTCATGTAAGCGGCCCCTGAGACTTACTGTCACTTAGGCCTACAACTCTAGTGGAGCGATATGTGAAATTACTACCTTGAAATTTTGGTTGCAGTTGCATTTGAAAAAATATTTCTAGAAACGATAGCGAAAATAAATCCAACCAAATTACAATCTTGCAGTTTATGTTTTCGCATTAACAAAAATGATTTAATACTTAACTGCAAATTTGAAAAATGTTTGAAAAATTGTATACAACAAACAAAAAAAGAGGCTTTGGAAATGTAAACTTTACGTTTGCTGCGTAGCCAAAACTTGACCAAACTTCGAATATTGTTCAAAAGTTTGTGTATTTCAGTAACTCAAAATAAAAGATGAAACTATTTTGTATATATTACTACATACATATGCATGATTATACTTTTCAGAGGGCCGACATTTCTGTATTTAAAATCCTTTTTTTTAATTGATTTCATGTAATATTTGTTGCAGTCAGAAGAGGACAGACAAGGTTTTAGTGAATATAACAAGTTTATTAGAAGTGCAGAGGGAAGGATTGCAGATGTGATGAATACTGATAGTAGATCTGGTGAAGATGACAGTAATGATGAATATCTTTGCAAGCAGATGAGGATGAGATGAACCAGGGGGATGAAGATCGGCGATGATGAGAAGAACAGGACTTCAGGTAAGTAGATCAAGATGAAGGTATTTCGAGTGAGCAGTCTGTGGCACTTGTCATAGACGAGACAAGACACTGCGGAGAAGGGATTGGTGGAATATAAAGGATGTGTGAAGATGAAGTGCAGGTGATCAGAATTCGGAGTGTTGTCATCTGGTGTTCATTGTTGGATTCTTGATTTTGAATTTGGGGTTTTCATAAGCTGTAAGCCATAATCATCAAAATATATAACTTTTGCACGATATTCAAATTTTTCGAGTTTCACCTGTAGCTGCTTTCTGTCAGAGAAAGGTTTCAAACATTAGTGATTATTATTGGTGCAAATGAACTGTGTTGGACAAAAGGTAACCATAATAAAATATAACTCAAACATATTTTTATCAGAGCCGTAACCACCATAGACATTGAGGGGGAAAATATGCTATCTTGTACTTGCTTCATGTAGTTCATAACTGATTGTGAGAAGACAAGGAACGTTTTGCATTTTTGACATAATATATTAATAAAATAGATAGTTTACATCACTTTATAACTACAATTAGACCTAAAACTTATTTTACCAATCTTATTTATTTTCCACCTCCCTTTTAATCCTTTATTATTTAATTATTTAAATAAAAAATATTAATTATTAAAGATATAATCTGCAATTTTCTGTCTATGTAGTTGGACTACAGTAGAAATCCTTTATTAACTATTATTTCAATCGGGGAAAAGAAATCCGACCAGAGATTTGTGGGAAAGTCACCTCGCATCAAACCCGAACTCATGAACAGGGTCTGAATGAAGAATGCTTGATCTAATGCCTCACCTGCCAGCAGCAGTTAAAGAGCACAGAACAAGGATCGGACATTTGCTTCATGTTCCCGGGCTTGATCTGTTGGGCACTGTAAATACAAACTGCAATTTCAAGAGAGAAGCTCAGAGCTTAGCCTGCGGCAGGGCCAGTGTTTTCATTCGTGTGCAGAGGACATAGCCGCCCACAGCAGGACATAAACTCCCCTGTGATCCGGCTTTCATTAAAAAAAAAAAATCTGCCAGAGAGCCTGTTATTAGAGACCAGGATGATATGGTGGGTAATTTCCACAGGTGTATTCATCTCCTGCGGATGAATAGAAAACAAGTGATAGTGAGTTTTTAATCGTAGCTTTATTCAAACAAGTCATTATGCCGAAACATTGTTTACAGAAAATTCACAGCATTTCAGCTGGGAGAATACAAAAACTACCACTCTAGATCTCCAAAACCCAGTGTTATAGAGTTATTATAGAGCCCTAAAATGAAAATGCTGTCATCATTTACTCACCCTCATGTTGTTCCAAACCATATGACTTGTTTTTATTCAGTGGAACACAAAAGGAGATGTTTTGCAGAAACTTCAAGCTGCTCTTTACAACATAACCATATAGGGCTTATTAAATGGTTTGATAACACTTTATTTCGATGGTCCTCTTTAGACATTCTACTAACTATAACTTTGCAACTACATGTGAACTAGCAGTCATTAGAGTATTAGTAGACTGTCTGCTTATCTGCTAACACTTTATTTTGCTGCTCCCCAACAGACATTCTGACTAGTAACTTTGCAACTACATGCCATCTAAATCTACTAACCCGAACCCTAAACCTAACAGTCTACTAATACTCTAATGAGAGTTAGTTTACATGTAGTGTTACTTCTAGTTAGAAGAATGTCTAAAGTGGACTATCGAAATAAAGTGTAACATGGTTTTGTTTAATGGGGAAAAAAAATCTAAAACGGCTATATTCCACATTTCTAAAATCATGCAATAGCTTTATGTGAGGATGAGAATGAAAAAAAAGCTATCTCTTTAAAGTTTGAAGCTTTTGAATATCTTTTGCACTTAGATATTGACATGAGTAAATGATGACAATTTTCAAACATGGCTGAACAATTCCTTTACAAACAACAAGTTTGCAGTAATAAAAAGCCTTTTGTCAAAGTTGTAATTACTAGTTGGAAATTGAATTTTATGGAAGTTTCCAACCAGCAATAAATAGAACCCAAACCGCAGGGGTTCCAGTAGTTAACGGTACCCTCAGGGATCTATCTTTACATAAATTAGCATTTTATGTGCCATTTTATTAGCTGATGTTACCTGGTGGGCCCTCAATATTTTGCGAGAGAATACAGCGCTTGATTAATGTAGTAATTAAGTAGTTTCTCCTTTGAGCATTGCCATAGAAATGATTAATGTTGTCTAAAGACGACGTGAACTGTGTAGGATCTCCAAGTTATCTCGCAATTACGCTAATTCCAACGAGACATGAACGTGGTTAGCCATTTTACATCCGAATTTGCATATTAGTAGCTCTCACACAAAACTTATTTGGTATCTTACTGTATCAGTTGCCATTGTGGATAAAGTATTGTAATCAAACAATATCATGGATTATATCAAAGTATAGTTTCATAGGGAGGCTGATATGCTAATATTCAAATAAACATGCTAATGTAATTTGACCAAAAAGTACTAATAAAAAAGCTGTTGTGTACATTGTATATCAAAATGCCACCGATACAGAAAAGTTCGAAGGAAATAATCTTTTGTTTCAGAAACTAGCTGGCGAACCCATTTTCTGACTTCCTCGTCTGGTGCGGTTGAAATTCTGCAGTGGTGTGTCTGGTCAGTGTGTGCGAGTCATTGGTCACTCATGAGGAATGGTTTCACAGTAGACAAAACACCACCTGTTCGTTCCTGCCACACACCTGTGTGGAAACACCTCAGAAAACCGCTAATAGCGAGTGTTTCACTTAGATCGTTGTAAATGTTGGTTGTAATTTATAATCTTGGACGTGTTTTTTGTGATTTTCGGCTACCAAATAATTTTTTTGCACTTATAGAGCTAATAGTACTGAGTTTTGTTAGCGCACAGCTAATTGCCTCAAGCTAAAAGCACTCAGTTTTGTGAATAAAGTGTAGTGTATAATATGTTTAATTTACATACTGTAGGGTCTTTGAATTGAAATACCACATGTAAATGTGTTTTACTGTTTAATGAATTCGGCCCAAGCTTAAATTCAAAGACTTATCAGCAATTTCTTCACAAATAAGCATGTATAATGCAAAGTTATACTGTCGGCTTGAATGAAGAATTCTCTGTCATTACATTTCATTCTGGGAGCCACTCCAAACTCTGATAACCTCAACGGTTTCATCTTGATGCGTCTGCCAAAGAACTTGAACTACTTTGTGCACAGTAACTGCATTGCTGATTAAACGTTGCATTAAGTTCTGCTTATAATGCTTGTTTAATGGATTGAGAATAAGAATGTAGGACTCTTTCAGTTGATAAATGACTAGTAAAATTAACTCAATATGAACGAAGGAGGAGTTGATGTGTGGGCTCTGATTGGAAATGCATTAGCCAGGTGCAGTGGTATATTGCAATTCGCTTTTGGATTAAAGTGGATGTTTGTTAAGTCATCATTTAAATTGTATTGCAGCAGTAGATTAACGTTTTTGTATTCGCAAAAAAATTTGAATCCACTTGTAAAGCATTTATGATGGAAATAATCATAAAGCCTGATCTCATGAAATGCATATGGTGTAATACGCACGTAGTCCACACGACTAATCCTACCCAAGCTTATAATTTGCACGTACCCCACATCACTAATCCTAAATAAGGGGTTTACAGTGCGTATCATATGCACGTCAAAACAAATTTTCGCATATAAATTGCACGAAAAAGACAATGTGTGCTATAAAGACATGTCATTAAATCGGGTTGAAATAATATGAGGTGGTAGAAAAAACGAAGCTTTTGTGAGTGATTGAAACATTTCTCAAGGGAAGGCAAAAGTGAACACAAAATTATTGAAATATTATTTAATAGAATTATAATTTATCGTCCCATCTCATTTTTTAATCACTTCCCTTGGGGTTCAGTATTGCCGAAAAGCTTGGCAATATATATATATATATAAATAAAAATAAACTATTTTGTGACGGAACTTACCGAACATCCAAAACTGTGTGATGGGCTAAATGTGCTTATTGTATGTGCTTACGTATGATGGCATTTTGACCAGCTGAGAATTTGTGAAACGTTTATAAAAGGTCTAAAGAAATCAAAACAGCGTCAGGAATTCCTCCGTTGCACACAAACCTATATCTGCTGGTCTATGACGAGAAAAAACAGGTATGCTTCAGCATTCTGTCCTTTTTAGATTCGCATCTTGTGACATCACGTCCTGTTTTTTTTGTGTTTTTTTTTATATATCTTTGGCCCGAATTAGAATCTCACAAAACGTGCACAGAAGACCAATTATCATTACAACAACCTTGAGTAAATGATGATCTTTTTATGATGAGAAATGATCAATTTAGGTATAACTAACCTTTTAATATGTATTTGCTATAAGTTTGTGAATCTTTAAGAGTACACTAGCAAATATAGCCTCCAAGCTAATATAGATGTACTAAAATCCTTAAAATTTAGAGTTTAGAGTTTAAAAGAATAATTTTTGTATATGTTCCTTAACACAGTTAAGCGTAGCATTTTCTTTCTTAAGCTGTGACATACGGAACAAAATCAGCATGGATGAGAACAATCATTTTGTGTACCTGTCAAAGAAGAACATCCAGATTGCGGAGTTCATATTAGCATATTTTAGCTGGAGAGGAAGTGACAGGGATATAAAGAACTCTTGAGTGTTTGAAGAATACATCCCAGCCTGAATATTGTACATGACGTTATCAGTTTAAGAGCTCAACGGCAGCCTGGATACCGTGATCCAAGGCAGGGAACGAAGTGTTCTTGACACTGTTGAGCTATTATCAGTACAATCAGAAAAAAGGAGACAACTAAGCCAACAAGAGTGGAGACAACAGATAACAACATGAAAGAAACGAAAAACTAAGAGTAGGGCTCAACTATAAGAGTGTTTTTTTTTTTTATCTGCGGCCTAGTTGTACTTTTTATGTAAAGCTAAAACACATAGAGTTTGTATAAAGTATGTATGTGTGTCAATATGCAACTTTTTCTTTCTTTTTCTTTTTTTTTTACATTAAATTACAATTTTTCAATTCAAACTTATTATTTAGCCCTGAAACTTCAGTTTCCAAGAACTGCATGCAGAAGATCAGAGTGCAAAAGAAACGCAGTCACCCTGCCAAAAACTGTGTCTGAGTTTATACGACCCTGGCCTAGCTGATATAAGCTTATTAAGATTAAATAAAGGCCGAATGTACTTTAGGTATACACCCGGCCGAGACGGCACGCCCGCATACGTTCTGACAGCACAAGAAAAATGAGCTGACTCCAGAGGAGGGGGGACTAATTTTTCTCCAGCTAATGTTGGAGATGACGTTGAGGCCTGGGAGGCCTGTGAAGGTCGGAGAGGAGGTAGGACCAGGCTGAACCCAGGAGAAACACGGTTGTGGCCCTTGAGAACCGCCGCAGATGAGATGTAAAGGTGACTCAGACAGCTCAGAATGCTTCGGATTGCAGAGGCAAAACGAAAAGAACTGCCTAAGGAAGTTGGTCACTCTCTAGGGCTATATTTGATGTGGTTTATATTATATTATATTAAGTCATATAAGGACAAACCTTATGATAAGATTAGAATTCTTGCATGCTCTTTTAGTTTCTAGAATGTTCCAGAAGTAAAACTTGAGCAAAGAAATTTGTATAGTCTATATAATAGGTGCTTTTGCACTGGGTAATTATAGGAACTAGCCACCATTGGTTCACAGAGAACTAAATGTTCCCCTAGGGCCATTTTGCTGGTTGCATTCGCACCGCCAGTAGGAATGCTGAAGTGACATAAGCCGCACTAGTTGTGACTATTATTTTGACATTTATTTTTCACGACGCTGAGAGAACCTGAGCACACAGCGCTCACATTCTCCATCTTCAATAGTTTATTTGTTTAAAAGTCCTGTACATTATTAGAACTGTTAAACATAAAAAGTAGACAGTATATGAAAAAGTATTAGCGTTTGCTGTGTGGTTCATTCCCAATGTAGCTGAGCAGAAATACATAATCATGTTTCGCTTGGTCCCCTCAAAGTTCCGTTGGATTTTATCCTTAGCGTAAAGGTTGAGAGGTCCATCTATCACTTTTTTCCATGTTCGTAGAGTAAATTATAGGCTATAATCTGTGTTTACACAGCATTTTTCCCTATTGCTGGGTTAGACCCTACTCTGAAGTAAGAGCTAATTTTGTTCACCCAAAAGGAGTTCCTAAAATCGGACCCAGTTCCTGTGGTGCTAACACGCCAAAAAGCGAGTACTTCCGCCAATAGTTCTATGAAAAGGTTCCACCGGTGCGAAAGTCCCTAATAAAATGAAAATTGGCTCTTTACTTTCTTAATACACTTTTCTAGTCTTTTTGTAAACAATTCGTAATTGAAAAAAAAATGTCTTCATCGTTATTTTTCTTTAAAGAATCCTTTAAGAAATTAATGATGTTAATGTTTATAATTTCTTAGTACCTTTAGGTTTTATAGTCGTATTTATAGATCTGGGCGATAATACAAGCAATCAAGCAGTTGATATATATATATTTGCCCACGTCCTGATTTTGCAGAGTTCCTAGGGCCAACATACTGATGTTGATCCTGATACAACATTCCTGTCCGGAAATTGAATCCAAACCATATCCCTAACACTAAACCGTATCCCTAAAATCAGAGGGACATGACAGGTGAATAACACTGATGTAGAAGCACCTAACCCTGGTTGTCAGCCTAACCATAACATAAACTGTAAACTTGTCCCTCAAATCTGATTGGTTGAATTGAATGTTGTTCCAGGATCAACAAAGATGTTGATCCAGGAACATAATGCACTTGGTGAAATCAGGTTCTGCTATTTCCGCCACACCACCCCTTTAATAAACATACCTTGCGTGAAAATGGATTCAGTCTGTTTTCCATTCCAAGACGAAAAAAGAAACTTGGTTGAATCCAAACAAGTGAGCAAAAATAGCCGTTTCTAGGCCACATGTAAGCAGTCAGGCCGCAGCCTTTAATTTGTCTCGATAAGCATGACAATTCCAATCTAGAATGAGCAACTTCTGTAATGAAACTAATGCCAATTGCAATAATTGTGTTGACATTTGGAGCTGTTTACTTGATTCTGAATCAATTTTTTTTTTTTTTTTTTTTTTTATACATCCAGGGAAGATGTGCATACCGATGCCCAGAGCCTCAGCCAACCATGAAAATACTGCGCTTTTTTCATGAATAGCAAATTCTCCACCATGGATAAACAGAGCGGGAGCTAAGAGTAAGCCCTGGATTAATTCTCTCTGCCAAACAGCATGGACTTCTCAGTTGTGATGCGACGGCCCTCTCTTGTCGATCCTTGTGGAGGAAGCACATGAAGACGAAAAAAAACCAACAAGAAATAATCAGCCAGAGTCATTCCGTCCAGGATGTGGAGAGAGGATCAGTCACGTGGCTGCTTCTTTAAAGTGGAAAAAAAAAATCATGTGATATGACAGCCTGTGCGGGTGCTTTCCGCGGATGCCTCCGAGGAGATTTTGGCCTGCCTACACAATAAAAAGAGACACATACCTGTGGGCAGAGATTTATCGAAGCTACCTAACCAGGCATGTGTCAGTTAAATCCGCTTTGGAATATGAGCTCATAAGATTAGACATCTCACCTGAGATGGAGGGACGTCGGTAAAAAACGACTTTTGTGACAATGTGATTTCACCGTTCAAGCTGCAGAGGTGCCTAACGGTGGTCTGCCACATTTGGCAAGAACCCGTAAATGCATCATCTGCTTCTGAATGGTCTTATATTTCCACTTCCATTCGCTGTAATCATTGTAAGATGATGAAGTTACTTGCTATTCAAATGACAATCACTATTAATTTTGCACATACGTTAGGTTAAAACAACCTAAGAATGTTTGCTATTGATGTTCTAGCTATATGGTTTGCTGGTTTTACCACTTTTTAGCTGGTCAGTCTGGTTTGGTTTGTTATTTTAGAGAGGCTTTGAATACTTGTGAGCAGCCCAGCCTGGTCTAGTTTGCTGGTTTTAGTGGGATTTGGGGGCATTTGTCAGCTATAGTAGTTTTAGATGGGTTTTGGGCATTTGTCAGGTACTCAGGTTGATCTAGCTTGGTTATTTTAGAGGGGTTTTGGGCACTTGTCAGCAATTATGTTTTAGAGGAGTTTAGGGCATTTGTCAGCTGCTCGGGCTGGTGTAGCCTTTCAATTTAATCTAGTCTTGGCCATTTGTTATCTGTGATTGTTTAGAGAGGTGTTTTGGGCACTTGTCAGTGAAGATGTTTTTAGAGGGGTTTTGGACATTTCTCAGCTGGTCTTGGTTAATGTTTTTAGACTTTTTTGCGGGACTTGTGCTGGTCTGTCTTGCTGATTTTACTGGGTTTTTGAGTACTTCTCAGCTGGAAAACCAGCTTGAGACATTTTAGGCTATGTTTACACGGAAACGATCTGAAGAGAAAACGCGAAAGTGGTTTTGAGTTATCACTTTTTATTCTGCGTTTAGACGACCGTTATGGGGGGGAAATCCGCGTGCTCATGGAGACGCAAAAGTGTGTGAAATTCGATGTAGTGTGCACTCCAGGCGGCTAGGTGGCAATGTGATGCACTGACACACAATAACACCAATTTCTGAGAATATTTTGTACAACTGCTTAAAAGACCTGTACGTTTATCAGAGCTGCTAGGGCAACTTGAAGGTCCGACGTATGGAAATAATCCGACATGCTGGTTGTTATTTTCCTGTACTGGCACATGCCTGTGACGTAACCGCGTACGCGACGAGAGCCAAGGTGAGCAGATTTGCGTTTTTACCATTTAGACAGGAACGCGACGGTGGAGCGTTTTTAAAATTTCCACTCTGGAGGGTGGTTTCACCTTTTTGCGTTTTTAAGCCCCCAAAACGCCGTCGCCGTGTAAACGAAAGGCACATCCGATAAAATATTTTTACGTTTTCACCCGGAATCGTTCTCGTGTAAACAGGGCCTTAGGCTGGATTAAGATATTTTTCAGCATGGTTGCAGGAGGGTCTCTGGCTTTATTTAGTGAACATAATATCATGGAGATTTGACCAGACTCACTTTACCAGTAAGAAAACACCGTGCAACCACCAAGAACAATGCCCTGGAAATCACTGACTGGACTGAAGGTAACCGACTGTCAAATTTAAAAGCTATGGAGCTATGCAGTCTCTCATTTTTCTTCTTTCTTTTTTTTTGAATGAACACTGGCAGAAAGAGAAGCAGGGAGGAAAATAAATGGAGAGCAATGTCAGGTTGGATAAAGTTAAATGTAGGAAGGCTGGGTAAAACTCAATGGAGAAGAAGACCCACTTATGTTATTTACACCAAAATTACATTCCCATCACTGGAACCTCACAGGTATGATGGCATTTATTAGATTTTATTACATTTTTCTTTATATTATTGGTTTATAGTTTTGCTCAAGGCTGAATTTTGCATCATTTATGTTATTTATGATGAATTATAATATTCCAAAGGGCACTAAAACATTAACTTTTTTAGTTCATACACACAAAAATAGCATGCACAAAAAAACAACCTCAGCAATAATTTCTTTAAGGAAATGTCACGAAATAAAACAAAGACAAATAAATCTTTATATTGCATTGTCCTTGCTGGTCATCCATAACAACAAAGTAAGTTTGATTTAGCAAACAAATGACTCTCAAGAACTGGTTCTTGTTAATAAATTATTTAAAATGACTCATAAATCTCGAAGTAACAAGTTATTTACTATACTTGAGGCGTGTGACACTTCAATTCAGTACAATTAGAGGTAAAATTAAAAAGTTTTTTTCCATTTAATATTTGTTTGTTGATTCAAATGATCAGGTGTCTGCTTAAAAAGTACTTTTTGTACCTCGTTGGTTCTTGCAAAAGCTCAAACATGCTGAGTAACACGAGAATGAACCACATTGGTTCTCGCACGTCAAGTGAACATGCTTGAGCTTCCGTTTACCACAACTGATGTGTGAGTTAATGGATGTTTATATGTGAATAAAAGGCTAAATATAAATCGATTGTGTCTCTTCCAAAAATGTAGACTCAATTCATTTGGATTAGTTTTACAATCTCTTTATGAACTTTTTGAAGTGTCAAAGTGGTAGTTGTGTAGCTGTCAATGGAGGGACAGAAAGATCTTCATTCATGTTCCGAAGATGAACAAACGTCTTATGGGTTTGGAATGACATGAGGGTGAGAAATTAATGACAGATTTTTTTATTTATTTTTTTGTGAACTGACCCTTTAAGAAAACTTTAATGGAAACTGAAAAGCTCAAACAAATGGAACACGAATCTGCCAATTCCTTGCGATTTCCATCCCTAGCATTCACAAACATAAATATGACCTCATTTTCCTGTCCTCTCATGTTGTCCTCTTTTTCAGAAGCTCCACGCCACCACTTGCACTTTACAGGGTGATTCTTCATTCAAGGACGGGCCTTTGAAGTTACCAAGGAAACCCAGAGCTCCGCAGACAACTCCTCTTCAATATTTCCATATCAAAGCCTACTTGCCCAGCTATTATCTGTCAAATGGCAATTAAAATATCATACTATCATTTGAGATGAGCAACTGAAAAGTCATGTGATCCATGACCATTTACAGACCACGGTCTTTGTATATTGAACAAAACTGTGGAGAAATTAATCAGTAGTTCTGGAGAAATCGTGTTTGTCCCTGAGTTGTTTTGTTGGCGAGAAGATAGATGATGTTTTTTTATCTGTATGTGATGGTGCTCAGTTGTTAATCACCATTATGTGAAAGTTAAACACCGTTCAATTTTATCGTATTTCTGCTTTCATTTTTCGATGCTTGAATTAATCTTGCTCCGAACTGCAAATTCAACTAAATATTTCAATCGCAAGATATACCCATAGGAAAGAAAATTCACAAATAAAATCTCTTTAATATCTCGTTTGTTTTCCCTGGACAGCAATGCGATTAAAATAGTTTTTTTTTTTTTTGCAGGTTTTTCTCCTGAGAAAAAAGACTGCAGTAAACTCACATGTCCCCTCTGCAGTCTCAGAAGAGATGTCTCTGTCTGCAATCAGAAGTCTAAAGTTTAATACAAACTGAAATATTTCTCATTACTATATATTAAATTAATGGCACATAATGAAATATTTTTAAATTGTTTAAGAGCTTTCAGAGAGTGTATATTCTAATATATTTTTATATTTGTACTATATAATTTATCTATATTTTCTTAGCCGATTGGCAAAGTTGCCCTATAAATAATGTAAAAAGTTTTAATGATAAACTTCAGTAAGTTTCTAAATTATGCTTAAAAACAAGACACATAAAGTCATAATATCTAATGCAGTTTTGCTTCTAGTATTTTTATTGTTAGAGCAAAAAGTTAATGTTAGGCCCTGTATATATAACTAGCTGCAATTTAGCAGACTATTGCAAAATAGATCCTTTTGAAATAGCCACACAGTTCGGGGTGTCCCACATGTTTATTTCACACAAACAGTGCAAACAGTCAAGTCAAGATCGGGCCATTTGATGGAGTATTTACATTAATAAAATGTCCACAATATGAGCAAGTAATAAATAAGGTATGAAATAAAGCTTCTCACAACAATATCCTGTGTCTGTCAGGCTGGCAGTAGTGACATCATTCCCACCTCTGCTATCTCCGCCGCCGGAGGAAAGCGCCATAAAGTTCCCCTCATTAGAATTCATTAGTCATTGTTCTCATTTTGCAATATTCATTCAAACATTTGTTTTCTTTTGATAAAATTATGATTTCATGGCCTGTCAGATGTGCTCCTTTGAAACTCAGGAGATGAAGAGGGGTTTCGAAGAAGGGCTAATTACAGCTACTTTGGTGGATGAATAGACCAGAGGCAGATTTATAAACCAACTCTGCCATCTGTAAATAAATGTACTTGGCCGTCTGTTTGTACTTTGTGGCGAGAGAGTGAGTTCCATTGTGAAAGTTGCAATTTACATATAAATTATTTGGCAAGTCACAAACTAATTGGTTCATAGAGGTGCAAGGTTTCGCATTGCACGACAGTTCATAATTGAGAACCGATGCCGCCTTTATCAGAAAATAATTTCTTATACTGTTCGCTCGCTCCCAATACAACCTTCATTATAGACCCCCAGATATGTTTACAGCGAGACCTCCATCTAAAGACGAGTGTGTGCGGCGAAGTTTGACGTGCCTTATTAATTAAAACAAATATGAGATTAAAAATGCAGTGCCCTTGGCTAGCATATGTTCAACGAAGTAGCAAGGACAATACAAATATCCATAGAAAACAACCACTTTGAAGATATGATACGGGCCGGAGATGGATATCAAGGCATCTGGCGAATGCGTGACATCAAAGGCGTAAGGCATTGGAAGGCATTGCTAGTGAGATATTGTGAATATCAGAGTAAAAATCAGGACGTTTACTGAATTTGGCGTTTGCAAGCGGTGACGTGGCCTGTTAATGGGTTTTATCGAAGCACACAAATATCAAATTAGGTGATTTTTTTGGTTGTAAACACTTTAAAAGCAGCATGTTGCTGACTCTCAAAGGCTTCACTCTCTTTAGGCTTGCGTTTTGACGTGTTTATTCATCTGAAAGTCTTTGCTGCTGTCTGAAGTCATTGAAACACGCTGTTTGTTTTTGCGTTGACTGAAGTTTTTTGGCTTTATCAGAGAAAAATCAAAACACATCAAGTCTTTAATGTGATACCAAAGAACCTCATAACACAAACAGACGTTTAACAGACTTAAATAGACCCAAACACACCACAGGAATCTGTTTGCATTTCAAAGCCTGACACTCAAGTTTGTAAAATCATAATCTGATGTTTGTATTTGAGATATTTTTTTATGGTTTGTTTGGTCTCTTTTGTTTCATGTTGACGGCTGTATTAGTTTGGGGGGAAACAAGCTAACTTAAATTGGTTTTTGGTACTAAACCTTTTCCCAAGGTACCCAGAAAGCTTTGAACACGTTCTTTGAAGAAGGTACCTGATGGGACTGGGGGTTATTTTATTGTTTTTGTCACAGAGGCAGGGTTTCTCAGCCATTTTATCCCCTTCAAGTTTGATGAATAGCCTACATGCCCGATCACACACATAGTAGTCGTGTAAACACAGGTCTCATATATGTAGATCATGGCAGAGGACAAACACCTGGTTACATAATGCAAATTTAGCCCCTTGAGGCAAAGATAGGGGGTTTGTGGGAAGGATGAATTGGTCGACGTTCAGATTATCCATCTTGCGTCCCAGTGGATACCTGCTTTAGCCTTCACGGTCAGCCACACAAGAGATTTATAGATTTCAGATCCTGGGTTTCCGGCAATGAGAGCAAGTTACTAATCGTGACATTTAGACAAATAATGTTTGTGATCAGTGACATGAAAATACAATAGAACCATAAATAATGTCATGTAGTTAATTAACTGAAAGACAAACAGTACACCAACATGAATAATCACACCTAATGTCGACCTTAGAAAAAATAAAAAGCCAATTGCGACTTTGTTTCTCACAATTGCATCTTTGTTTCTCACAGTTGCAACTGTTTCTCATAAGTGACTGGTTTTCACATTTGCAAATTTGTTTCTCAAAATTGCGAGTTTCGCATAATTGCGACTTATATCTCATGATTGCACATTTGTTTCTCAAAATTTGGAACTTTCGCTTAATTACGACTTCATATCTCATAATTGCTATGTTTCTCACAATTGCGAATTTGTTGCTCACAATTGTGACTTTTTCACAATCACAACTTCATATCTCATAATTGCTGTTTTTTCATCATTGTGACTGTTTTTCACTATTGCAACTTTATTGAGACTATATCTCTTTTGTATCTTTATATCTTAATTTAGACTTTCTCATAATTGCAACTGTGTATCTTCCAACAATTGTGACTATTTCTTGTAATTGCTCTCTCAAAATCTTGACTCACAAAATGACAATATTTTTTTAATCTCTTAATTTACATTTTACTCTGAGGCACAAAAGGGAGCAGAGAGCAAAAAACAATCAAATGTGTTGCATTTATTACCTGTTTTTGACACTAACAGATGGATATGAAAGGAAACAAGTAAAATCTACAGATCACAATAAAGCTGAGGGAAAACCTTGAGCATTTCCATCAGGGTATTCTCAGATTCGAATGAAGATGTCACTCAGTGTCATTTTAGTCCCATTGAGCAAAGCTCTGCAGATTTGAGCGGGACCCTACGGGACCACAGCATCTTTATCTGACACAGCTGTGTTCTCGACAGCACGTGGCCCAGTCAATAGGACTGATTGATGTCTGCGCTTCTGGATTTGCCTTCAATTTAGTGGGAGCCATGCAAAGTGCTGTTCGGTGGTGTATAGAAACGTCCAATTATGGTGCCGCTGTGACATTGTGCGGGAGGCTTCCAGCTGTGCGGTGTGGACCATAAGATGAGGTGCATAATAGATGTGAAAGTCAGCACTGTTTCATCATTCAGAGAAAAAAAGAGAAACATGTGGGCAAAAAATATATATGGGAATACTATTGGGAAATGTCTTTTTAGAGAAGATATGGAACCGTATGCAGTTTTTGACAAATTGTACTTTTTTTTTTTTCATGTTGAAGGACTTTTGCTTAGTTATTTTATTGTAAATTAGTGTTTTTTATGGGGGGAAAAAACTTTCACCGAAACAAACATTAAAAGTTACATTTCCAAATTTTCCTCTTAATTCTGAAATTATTTCTTGCAATTGTTTTTTTCCCCGGCAATTGTGTCTTAATTGTTCAGACTTTTCTTCTCAGAATTGTGAGTTTATCTTTCATTTGCGAATTTACATTTCGCAATTCTCACTTTTATTCCTCACAATTTTATATATTTTTTATTTTTTATATTTTTTTATATTTTCTGACTGTAAATAAGCCCCCTTAGGATAAACTGAACGGAACCAATATGAATATATGCAGATATCCTTAATTCAAGATTTTAAAATACAACATAATTCGAGAATTTATTCTGATTCAAGGGGAATCAGAGTGCCATACTGACTGGACGACAGGAGGAGCTGGGGATGGAGGAGGGTAATAGCTCTGAGAAATGCCACAGCTACTGATAATACTGAAGGAGCTTATGCTGTATATGTACACAGTGATTACTGTACCTTTTCTTTTCTTTTTTTAGCTTCCATAGCGTTTGGCTTTTTTGGATACAAAAAAAGAACTTAAACAAATTATCATATGACTTCAGAAGACTGAATATAATCATATTGAACTACTTATTGTGTATTTTATGGTGTTTTTAGGCTTTTTTGAGCTTGAGTGATGTGATTACTATGAATTTCTGTTTAAAAAACATGCATGGCTATAGTGTTTATTATGTTTGTAAGCGTTTTCTCATATTTACAATTCTTTTAATTATAAAATTTTACTTATACACAGATTTTCTCTCAACAATGTGACTTATAGTCAGGTTCTATTACCTTCTGGAAAATATGCTAGTATGCTAGCCTGTTAGCTGTGTAGCCGGCATCCTTTTAAATCATTTAGAATATGCTAGCAATCTAGCCGAGCATAGAAAATATGAGCTGAAAATATCCATATTTAAACTCACTGGCACATACTCGACTCTGTCACACCAAACATCACCTTCTAAGATGATAAGCACCCTGTTATATAGCATGAACGCAATTAGCGCTGCTTGCTAAGCTGCGTGTTAGCAGTGTTAACTCTCTAATTGAATATGTATTGTGTTTGCTAACACACAGATTGCCAAGTTCTTATCCCGTGGCTTAGGGTTAGCACATACCTCCGTCCTTGTGCTGTGCATTTTTCAGAGATGATGGTGGCACCCTGCATGTTTCTGCAGCGAGGAGATAAAGGCCTCTCGTGTCCTGAACATGACATGTGGATTATAATGCCCGCTCCCACCCGCGGCTCGGCAGACCCCCAGTCATCCTCACTCGACGGCAAGCCATGGAGCCTTTTCCTCTCCAAGTCAAGGATGGGTCATTTTATTTTTAGAGCCTGCCAGCCGCTGGGTTGGATTTACCTGGTAATATTTATTTAATGTGAGCCGGTGAATTTAAAATAAAATGGCTTCTCGACTAGAAAGTCCAACCGCTTAAGTGTTTACCAACATCCTCAAGTGCAGGCACTAAAATATGGAGCCCAACCTATTCCCTTAAGTCAATCTGTTTGAATTACACACATAATAACCAACCAATTGAATAGGTTTGTCATGGAAGCACGTGCTTATGCTTCAATTGTTTATGGGTGTGTTTTGCATGAATTTACACTGTGACTTTTTAACGGCGTAATCAGGGATGGGTCATTAGGCGAATGAGTTCGAGCGTTAATGACATTTTGATTATTGCTGGTGCTGTGTACCTGGGTCGTTGTGTCGGATATTCATTTACATTGTTAATGATTCAGCGTCTGGTCGGATCAAGCTAAGGTCAAGAAAGTTATGGAAAACTTTTAGCCAACTGAACACACTTGGTCATCTTGACAAGATCGCAAACCCAAAATATGGACAGTACAGTAACAGTATATGCATTTATGTAGCTTAGACATGAATGATAAAAGCCAATCAGAATCCACCTGACTTTAAAGAGCTTGAGCGTTTAAATGCAACGTAACTAAAGCACGCTTATGACAGAACGTTAATATCAGTGTGGACGCTAATAGTTATCGTAATAGTTATTGTTCTTGGTGTTAAAAGGTTAGTTCACCAAACACCGAAAAATGATCCCATAATTTACTCAAGCCATCTTTGGTGTATATGACTTTCTTCTTTCAGCCAAAAACAATATCCTGGCTCTTCCAAGCTTTATAATGGGAGTGAATGGTCCCTTAGATTTTGAAGGCCAAAAAAGCCTTAAAGTTTATAAAGTTTAAATATGGATATTTTTCTTGCAAAAACGCATTGCTTTGCTTTAGAAGGCCTTTATTAACCCCCTGGAGCCGTACGGATTGTTTTTATGATGGATGGATACACTTTTTTGGGCTTCAAAATCTAAGTTACCATTCACTCCCATTATAAAGCTTGTAAGAGCCAGGATATTTAATATAACTGCGACTGTTTTTGTCTTAAAGAAGAAAGTCATATACACCTAGGATGGCTTGAGGGTGAGTAAATTATGGGATAATACAATTTTTATGGTGAACTGACCCTTTACATCCAAAAAACGATGTCAACGATGACTATATTCAGTGTTTGTTTACTCAAGAATGCTGGGAACAAGCGTCCTTGGACTGTCGTTATCAACTTGTCAGAGGCCAGAGGAACACTTCAACATTAACTGTGCTCAAAAAGTAGTTTGCACCGCATGGGCGAGAAAAGAGGGAAAGTTTTGAATGACTTGGTTGCTCCATGACATTTGCTAATGTAACCAAGTTCCCCTGAGTGTACCTTCAATCTGAAGGTACTCGCCTGCAGCCACACACTCAATTTAGTCGGCGATAAAGTAGGCTGAAGTTATCTAGAATTAAATTCATAATGCAGAATGACAATAAGAAATTCCCTCAGAGGGCACGCTTTTTTACCCCCCGAATCAAACGTTGGGCCATCGGAAGGGTCAAATATTAATAGAGATCTTTCATAGTTTGTGCATATTACATTTCTTAATGAAAGTGACCTACAATGACGGCGGAGCCGGTGACCTCAAGCAAATGGAGAAAAAAAAAGATTCTTTTCTGTTTTAAATTAAATTACTGGATTTTCCTGTGCCACAATTTTCAAATAGGATGAGGTACCACCGTCGGGTTGACCTTCAGATGTGGCCACTTGGGAAATCTGCTTATGAAGAAATGAAAAGAATGAAGCAAGATACAAGTCTACTGTTTAATTTTCAAGCTTAGATGGTCAATTATTTGTTCTTGTTTAGCGCGAAAGATGAACTTTCATTAGATAAAGGTCTCCGAGGGGAAATGATTTCCTTCATCAGGAATTAATAGTCCTTTTGCAGTCCTTTGCCAGATAGTTGTCCGTCTCCATCTTCAGATATCTCTGCAGCTTCACCTGTGCTGATAAATTAAATATCGTATGCATAATTAAACTCTGCTCATTGTTAACAACATTGCTGCTTGTAATAAATGTGTCACTTCTCCTCCTTCATTCACATGTGGGATTGGTCGAAAATAAACCACAAATATTTGTTTAGAATTTGTAACCCTTCTAAATGTTTCAAACCTTGGACTAGAGCCCTCCATCACAGTTCAACAGCCTTTAACCTTTGGCGTCGATATACAATACTGATATAATCATCGAGTGCTTGGTAACTATGCACTGGACGTGTTACAGGGGTCCGTGTGTTTATTCTGATGAGGGCCAGGGCAGAAGGACTTTAATACCCTGTGAATGAATTATTCAGTGTGCAAGGCTTTGCTTATCTACTTCATTAATTTCATTTCCTGAATAATGAGGTTAATCCCTTCTTTCAATGGCTGAGACATTTTTAAAGTGCAGATTGACTATGCAATTGATTACGTTACGAACAAAATCCAATTCATTATAATTCTCAGCCAGGCACTTGTGGAGATTGTGGGCTTTTGATCAAAACAATTTTATTGATGGATTTAGAGGTGTGCCATACATGCTGTAATATGGAGAGCTGTGAAAGGGTTAAATTGTGGAATTGTTCAAAACAATGTGCCGCCATACTGTTGTTCACAGTATCCTGTGTACAGATATGTATATTTTCTATAAGCATATGGAATAGTTGAACTAGATAACTTACTACACGATGCACACTGGACTTACTTCAGGATGCACAGTCCTGAAGTGTCAACTGTCCCTCCCCCGTGAAGGCCTTCTTCCCTTTACCTCTGTTTACTGAAGTCAGCCGGATCCAGGCCGTAACCAGATCAGATGGTGGACTTGCGCCTGGACCCATCCACAACGCATCCCTGAAGTTCCAGCCTCATCAGCCCTCCGAA
This sequence comes from Meda fulgida, assembly GCA_030578275.1. NCBI lineage: Eukaryota > Metazoa > Chordata > Actinopteri > Cypriniformes > Leuciscidae > Meda > Meda fulgida. The sequence goes on along the minus strand of CM060637.1, from coordinate 11,697,149 downwards.
GGCCTCATCGACACGACAGCCATCGGCACTGATCCTCAACAAACTCGTCTCCATACCGGCTTGATGACTCCGACTTCCAACCAGATGGAACTGGATACATATTCTGAATGTTCTGATCCAATCTGACATCTGACCTGTAATGCTGCCTGAATCATAATCATACACTGTTCGTTCGTTGGCCAGAGGAGAACTGCCCCTGACTGAGCCTGGTTTCTCCCAAGGTTTTTTTCTCCATTCTGTCACCCAATGGAGTTTTGATTCCTTGCCACTGTTGCCTTGGCTTTTGGCTTGCTTAGTTTGAGACATTTAATATTCAACAATATTATTGATCTGCCTTACTTAAGGTGGACGATGACGCAATTTTCTTCTAGAAACAAACTTTGTTGTAAACATCACTGTGAAGCTGCTTTGATACAACCTGTATTGTAAAAAGCGCTCTAATAAAGGTGACTTGACACTGGGCGGAATACTGTATCCCACAATGTAGTGCAAACATCTTGACCTTCTGTTTTCAGTTTGATGAATGAATAGAAACTGATATAGATCTATTATTTGACTGGCAAAAACATTTTAACACAAAACTTAAATGCAAATTAACATTGATTTGTGTAGGTATTTAAGTTGTACCAACTATTTGTTTTCCAAAAAGACATTAAATTACTGTTAAAAATTAAAAATAACATATTATCTTATGAGATTTACGTAACTAACATAGTAGTTTACGTATTGTCCTGCTAACTAAAAAAAGCAAGATCATGTGTCAATTAAAAATGCAAAATAGCATAGTTATGAGATTTCGTAACTAACATTCACAAGTTCACACTTACATAAAATTAGAGGGCGTAAAGTTTAATGCGTATTTGGTGTGCTGTCCGGGGGGAGAGCTCTGAGCTCGGAATTCGGCCCGAACCCAGAGTACTCCCCCCGTATGAAAATGGTTTGGACTAGAAGATTGGAGAAGGGGCGGTGGAGGGATGCTGCTAAACTGTCAATGGATTGAGGTGAGACTTCTGAATCTATATACACCTCTTATCGTTGATTGTTGAGTGCTCTCCACTCCTGTTAATTATCTGAGCGTGCTCCTCCCGAACTTTAATTAAACATCATTTAGTTTACAAATTGTCACTAACTCAAAAAAAGCAAGTTCTACCAGAGAGACTCAGGAGGCAAAATGACGTTACAAAGCATACATTTATTAACTGCCCAGCAAGCAAGATTATAACATTCTTTGGCGTAGCTTGCAATTCAACGGAATCTGCATTTCCTACCTGAAAATTAAGGCAGGGGCGCAGCCGACCCCCTGGGAGGTATGGGAAGGGACCATTCTGGTGGTGGTTAGAACACGATTGGTTAGATGAGAAGGTAATAAGTGATGTAACAAATGAGTCTCCCTGGCAGAACTTACGCTAAAGCGTTCATATCATGTGACAATGAAAAATGCTAAATAACATGGTTGCTTACGGAATTTTCGCAACTAACATTGTAGTTTACGAATTTTCCCGCTAACTAAAATAAACAAGATCATGTGACACTTAAAATTGCTAAAAAAATTAAGTAGCTTAAGAGATTTCCAAAACGAACATAGTACAAACTCAAAAAACTTAGCAAGATCATCTGACAACAATGTAGCACACTACTTTTTGAAATGTTTAGCGTTGCATGTAGGACAATTTTAGGTGAATTATAAAAGTTGAAAATACTTGACATTTTTTTATTTTAACTACTTTCAAGCTAATTTAAACAACTGTAGAAAGGTCACATGACAACAATGTAACACTATTGTTTATCATTGCAAATTCTTTGTACTTTGTAAAAATATAAATACTGTTCTACAATGTGGGTGTTTTTATTTAAATTGCATTAAATCTATTTAAAATTATATATTCAAATGTATTTTACAATGAATGAAAAATAAGGTATTTTTCGGATACCACTCACAGATTTAAATCACAGCTGGAAACAGTTTGCTTTCGAGTTCATATTTAAAAGTTGGGAAGTCATAATTATGATGTCAGGTTCACATTCTCTTTAATAACTACACAAAGATACAGCAAGGTTTTTAAACCAAAGATTAAGAACAACGATTTCGCCTTAGGTGTGTTATTAATAATTTATGAAAATGTATCGTCAACTGGAGACATTGGATCCATTGATTCCACCATGTTTCTCTCTGACACGCCCCCAATTCGGAAAACTCGTAGCTCAAAGAAAATTATGACTTTGTGGTGGCGTTCATCTCCATCTCTGTCGATTTTTCTCTCTCGCTCTCTCGTTCTAACTTCCTCCATAATAGGACGTTCGCTGGCTGTTCATCTCTGCCAAATCCGGATAGCCAATCTTGGCTGTTGGATTGTGTGAGTGAAAGTCACTAGAAGTCAGTACTGTCCCACATCAGTCAGGACGTGAGGGGACACACAGTGTCAGCATTCCCACAGCGGTTACAGGGGCGGAGACGAACAGATGGCTTGTGGGTGATAACTGGGGAGAGCAAGTGCACGAGAGAGAGAGAGAGAGAGAGAGAGAGAGAGAGAGAGAGAGAGAGAGAGAGAGGAAATGAGTATTCAGAGGGGATGTGAAGTTTTCGATAGTTAGAACTCAATGAAAAATGGGACGCGCCAACACTGTGGCAACACAAACAAACACAACACAACTCGAACACACTGGCGGAATTTACTGATTTGGCGTTGTGAGGAAATGTAATATCATACAGTTGTCAATTAACTTTTACTCTGGAGAGAGGGGGAAATATGCTTCCTATAACCTTTTCGTCCGGCACGTCATATTCAGCGGTCAACCCTGGTGGCTTTAATGAACTCCAGGCTGCAGCCACGCAGTAATTTAGTGATGAGAATGACAGCACTGCCAGAGCCAACACTAGCGAAGCAAGAAAACAAACATAACATACGACCCTGCAAACAGAGTCTTACGCTGGCAATATGTCACTCAGTGGGAAGCCTTCTCGTATTTTATTCAAACTGTGCAGGTCCAATAACAAATGGCGTCAGCAAGGCATGATTTTGATAAACGTCCTTTCTTTCCCTAGAATGCACTTGAATTACTTGCAAACTTTAAAAATGTTTTAGTGTGATCTGCTGAAATATCCAACTGTGACCAAAACGGTATTTCTATATAAAGCTTGGTTCTTGTGATGACAGTCTCTAAAAATGAAAAAAAAAAAAAAAAAACATTGGCAGGAGCTGTTTCTATGCAATGCAGACAAAAAGAGATAAGAATCGATCGTAGATGAGAAAGGGAAATGCGATTGGGAACCCAGACAGCAACATAGTGTCGGCTCGGATCCGGCCCACATCTGTTACACATGGATTCCACACAGCCCAGATGTGGGCCGGATCTGGGCCGACACTATGTTGCTGTCTGGGAAAGGATGAGTCAGGATGTGAACTCAGGTTGCCTGAAACGTTAATGCTACAGTATACGAGAGGTATATTTATTTTTATTATATTTTCATGTGAGAATTTACATTTACATTTATTCATTTGGCTAACATGTCAGTCCATATCGACTGACAATGCATTCAAGGTCGACATCCTGCCTTTACGGGAATCAAATCCTTGCCATTTTTTCTCAACACACTCGACTCAACTTCTCATGTAGATTAATTAATTTTGCAAACACTATTAATGCAAAGTAAAATTGTATCTTTATATGTGTTTCATTGGAATTGAACCTATGGCCTCAACATGGAGCTTTTCACATACTCTCAATAAAAAGTAAGACCATAAACATTATTCACCAAAAAAAAACAAAAAAAAAACATCAAGGTCAGAACACAAAACATAAAGACCACCATCTGGGAAGAGTTATGTGTGTGTGAGCTTGATGAGATTTTAAGTGATGCTCACTCCACCGCATTCTTATTCCTCTCCTATCATTCCGATATCAGGCTCCGGATCACTCAGGATATTAAACCGACAATAATGAAGGTTCATGTTTTTGTGCAGTAAGATTGGCATGGAAAACAGCCACCTGCAGCCAGAAATGTTCACTGATCCAGAAACCGCAGTGGCGAGAGTATGCGAGGATGGCTTGCTCGTGGATGATAATCAATTAGCACATTGATTTCAAGCAGAAAAGGGCACTTTAACAGTTGGATTTTAGTGGTTTAGCGGCCGTGGCGTAAGACCTCTGACCGAGGGTCGATTTTGAACGTGAGCCATTGCACAAAACAACTTCATTCCACAGTCTCGGAAGGGTTTGGAAAGACTCCGTCTTTAGTAAAAGAATAAAATAATAAAAGTAGAAGCATTTAAACCAAGTGAGAAACAATACAAGTGCACCATTTGCCAAATGTCTTTTAAATGTGTTTTATGGTCTGGATTAGCTTAAAGTAATTATGATTAAAAATGATCAATGTAATTGGGTGTCCCTACAAGAATACAAAGCTTTTTTCATTGCAATTACAAAACTACCCAGAGGAAAGTTTTGTTTTGTTGTTCAAAGTTTGCTCAGCAGAGTGGTCTTTGTCTCGGAAGTATCTTATATACAAGTCCTTAGGATGACCACAAATAAACAAATGCTTTAAAAAAAGACTTTATTGGAAATATAACATTACTTGGGGGGGGGGTGGGGGCGTCTGGTGCTGGCACAGTTTGAGGATCTGAGCACAGTTTAAGACATTCGGTTAATATCTCTTCTAAAACTTGTGAGGAAAAATGTGAGATTACTAGGAGTAAAATCTGAGACTGAGGTCTAATTTTTGTTTGTTCTCCATTTGATCTCATTGCTGCCAAGGAAAAACAACAGAGACATTACATATATAACGTGTTGTTATTATTTTACCAAATGTGAGCGCAGTTTGAGACTTTGAGTCTGAAAACTCAAAGACACATTTCTTTTCTCTCAGGAGAAAAATATGAGAAGTGGAAGGCTTCAGTTCATATGTCAACGTTCTCTAGAAGAAACAATTGAGACATTAAAGAGATCTCATTTGTGATTTTTATTTCTTGATTTGAGCACAGTTTGAGATCTCTTCGGAAATGGGAGATTACAGGGGTCCTTTATCTTAGAAGAAAAATCTCAGTAAATAGTCTCATTATTGTGGTCTAGGAGAAACACTTGAGATATTAAAGTAAACTCGTTTTCCATTTTCCTTTCAAATGGGAGAGTTTATCACAAATAACTAACATCAAGCGATTTATTGATTCCTACAAATGTAAAACTAGATACACTTTATTTATCTTGCATCAATATATTTGATTCATTGCTGTCTACATGATGGAAATACAAGTCTCGTGTGTCTTATTACTTATGGGCTATGTTTTTATCAGTGGTATCCAAACGGTCATTCTCTTTCCATAGCTCTCAACAAATGAGAGTGGTATCACGCTGTGTGTTTTCATTCTGAACAGCATTAATATTGCAGCAGAGTTTAGAGTTGTTCGTGCCCATTAAAGGTTCATTGTGGCCTGTAAATATTAAATTCGCCTGCTGTTTCGTTTTGGTTCGGCTGGACATGAGTGTAATGGATGGATGCTGTATGGAGGCACAATGCAGAGCGCTAAAAGGTTTTTGCTCTTGGCCTTGATTTAATGCAATTAGTTCTGCCAATGAAAAGCACAGCAGGAATGGTCAGTTCTGGCCATGGTTGTTATTGCAGAAGGAAGATTAGGCTTTGATGTTTGGTTGCAAGTTTTTTAGGCCCTGTTTTTGTTAAGTTTTTTACAACTTTTTAATATAAACTAAATAATAGACAATTTAATATGAAAACAAGATGTGCTTTTAAAAACATGTGGTTACACTTTGGGCCCTATCATACACCTGGCGCAATGCGTCGCCAGGCGCGACGCAAATGTTTTTTGCTAGTTTCAGCCCGACGCAGTTATGATTTTCATGTCCTGCGTCACGTTGTTTAAATAGCAAATGCATTTGCACCCATTTGTGCGCCCATGGGCGTGCTGGTCTGAAAATTAGGTGTGTTCGGGCGCATTGTTGGCACATTGCTATTGAGACAACTGAACACTGGAAAAAAAAAAAAAGAAAAAAAAATTCAATGGCGAAATATTTTTTTTCTGTTTTTTTTTTTTTTTACACACCCATTACTCACTAAGAAATTAGAGACAACCCTTTTAGACCAGGCACCGCGTGCGCCGACCATTTTCCCGTCTTTAAACTAGCAAAAGTGGATTCGGACTCTAAGTGCACTTGCGCCGCGCGCTTTAGACCTTGCTCTTAGATCGTTAAAAATAGGGCCCTTTATGTTAATCCTATATCTATAATGGTTTTAAAAAGTATTAACAATGCATAATAATATTCATAACTTTCTATTCATCAAAAAGTATCACGTTTCCACTAAAATAATTCAGTATAGACAACGACAGCGATTATAATGGGTTATATTTGCTTTGTGTATTATAATGTCAGCCATTAAGCGACTGAATGCCAGTGGGCATAAACGTCAAAATAAACGTCAGAAGTTTGTTTAAGAATAATGTCAAAGATCACGCTTTGTTTATAATGAGGAGGACATTGTAATCTATGAAACTCGCAGTATGTTTTAATGGTACAACGACGTCTTACATCTACAAAGATCAAGGCAAATTTGATTTCTTATGTCATGACCCCTTTTAAAAATCAATTTAATTCAGATTTCATTCACTGCTGTGTCTCTTCTCATGTCTCGGGCTCTCAGGTTGAAATATGTGCCTTCCACCTGTGCATGCACGAGACAGAGGATCATAAAATGCAAAGCAGCCCAGGCTCTGTAGAGTTTACTCAAGGGTGGAATTTGATTCCGTGTTCTAAAGGGGATAAAATGATGAATGATTTCAACACGCTTAGAAATTATTGAAGCAGGGGTCAAGTATTAAATGGAATGATTCACACCCTTTTTCTCCATTTCTCTCTCGTATGACATTTTGACACTCCATCCCATTTGATGAAGAGACCAAAACTTCTGATTCTCTTCTAATCTAGAAAAAAAAACATGTTCTTTAGTCATTATATTCAAATCTTCCCTTTACATAACAAGTACTTCTCATCCAGACCTGCTGATTTGGAAGCAAGATAATTCCCCACCTAGCAAATCACTGCCATTCTAACAAGCTGAGTATTTAAAATATTCTAGTGCTTTAGGAGCAGTTCAGTAAAAATGTAGTGTAGGCGACTCACAATAAGACTAAAGAGACCTTTCCAAACAAAATTAAAGTGCATATCTCAGTAGAAAAGTATATTTATACTGCTGATTCAAGGTGATAATGACGAGCCATAATGGAGGAGTATCAGAAAGAAAACTCTCCGGCGGCTTTGTGGTTCCATCCATGTGTGTGAGTGTGTGTGTGTGTTGTCCTTGAACCTCATAATGAGTTCTGAACAGATGAATGCGGTGACCTGCTAGAACTGGGTGAGAAACCACTAGTGTTCACATATGCATAAACACATTTAATATAATGAAGTCCATTTGCTCAGGTTGTTCAATAATTGTTAATAATTAAAGCATGTTGTAAGACCTATCAAGCTTCCCATTTCAAGTCATTGTAAATGGCCAAACGTGTCTTATACTGGATACTGATCGAGACAAAAATGTTGGACAGGACTTGATTTTAATCACAGGAAATGGATTGGATGGTGAAACTTGGCTGTTACATACTAAAATGGCGCCAGAATGAATAACAGATCACTGTTAAGCGCACCAAAACAGGAACAGTAGCACCATGCTAAGATAAACAATGAACATGAACAACATTTATTACATTTTACAGAAGTGTTTGCAAAATGTTCCTTTGTGTTTGCAGAGTATCGTGCGGGAAGATCAGACATGTTTAGGTTTAATATGGCATGTTAGATCAACAACGTGAAAAAGTGAAGAGCAAAATGCTCATAACAGCTAGCTTACTATGCTGCAAAGTGTTTCTCTACTCATGACAACACAAATGCTTCTTGTTATGCTAGCCTGATTTCACATACTAATGTTTCAAGTATGGGTTGTATTCTTAGCATTGCCACTAGGGGCACTATAGTGGGTGTTAATTTAAGCTTACTTCTTCTATGACCTGTTTTCTCTTTCAGGTCAGCTACTGACATGAGCTGTGCCCAATTCAGGGGCTGCATCCCTTGAAGGACGCACCGAGACTCGTTTAAAGGGGAAAGTATAGCCGATTGCGTCAACGCGGTGCGACAAAGGCTGTCCCAATTGAAGGCTCCTTCAAAATGCGGCCTGCAAATGCATCCTTCTTTTCCCGTGAATGCAGGATACATCAGAAGGATCCTTCGAAGCCTTGCCTACCCCAGAATTGCGCGCCAGAGACGAAATTGCCAGATTACACTTTTAAATGTAAGTGTTGGGTTTCAATTTAAACGAGTAATCTAATGTATCTAATGATAAAAAATGAAAAATAAATTACAAAAATAAACAATGCACAGGAATTATTTTTTGTTTCATTTACAAATTATAGATACGATCGTTTAATTTACAAATTTTAATTCACATAACCAAAAGTTTATTTCTCTACCGATCTGTCAAGAAGAGAAAACAATCCGTCCATTCTCTCCCTGCTCTCCTGTGATCTCCTCTCTCTCTCTGAAACTTCATGTCATCCCTAAATATCTTGATCAGCTCATTTTCTCGGTCTCGTTTCTCCTGGTTGGTGCTGTTCCTCGTTCTATCCTTCGCGGCCCGGGGAAAGAAGGACGGTAGGCAGGGTTGGCAGGTCTGTACAGCAAAAGTATCCCAAGAAGCCCATCGGCTCTTCTCCGTCGGGCGTGTTACCCTTGGCAACAACTTAAAAGTAGCCCAATTCCGTGGGAAAACCTCGGACTTGGAAACACTGACTGTAGGCCGCATTAGAAGGATCCTTCGACTTGGGACAGCCTTAGTCTCGCCACTGTGACACAATCGGCCTTCAAATGCGGCCTTCGGAGGATGCAGCCCCTGAATTGGGACACAGCTATGGAGAAGAAACAGTCTGAAGAGAACAAAGTTAGCCCCTTAGCATGTTTATAGCTAGCTACCTGAAAACAGTTTAAAGGCATTTAAAGGTAACATCCTCTCAGCCTTGTGTAGGCCTATATATTTGTTTAAATATTACTGCAACATAAGAACATATACAGTAGATATGTACAAAGGCAATGTGCACTTATAATACGTAAGTGTTTTAATGTGTTAAGCTCAAAGTAAACTTTAGTGTTGATTCAAATGCATAGCCAAACTCATTCGTGAACACAGGCGCACTAGAAAGTTTCATCCTTGTCCGATTTTTGCGCTAATTATATATGCGGTAGTCTTTGTGTTGCATGTATCTCTGAAATCACACAAGCCTCTTCAATGTTGGCATTGTTGTTGCCGTCTATATTAGTTTGTTGTTTTTTCTTCTGTTTTTTGTATTCGATTCTGAAATGGGTTGGGACAGTGTTGCCACCTTGTGGACAAATGAATTAGTACAAAAAAAATAATGTGGGAGTTTAGCCTACAGATTATGCACGATTTGAAAAAACAGAGTTAACTTAAAATTGGTGGGGAAAATAGCTTAATTTGTTCAATAAATACAATTTTATTTTATTTTGAGTTTTCAAAGTTTTGGTTCAGGTGCACTTGTGCTGAAGCTTATTGTAACAATAAAATATTGTCAGAAAATATACATCTTGTATGAGTCTATGAATGTTGATTTAAAAGCTGTAGGAACACATTGAACATCCTCACAAACAAATGTGTCAATCTCCACACTAAGCTGTCAAAATTAGTAGCACTTGCTCCACAAAAACATAAATGCAGACATCCAGCAGGAAACATACTACACCTCCAGTCGTAAGAAACCATCAAAATTACTCCTGCTGAGTGGAATTATGGGACAATAAATGGCCTCCATGTCCATCATTCTGGTAAATTTTTGGAACTGGGACAGACAACATTATTAGCCATTATTACCCTACTGAGAGCTATTTCAGACCTAATAGTCCTCTCAGCACGGGTTTTACAGACTTTCATAAACGACTACTCGATATAGGCTACTCAAAGGGAAATGTCTGTGAAGTCAATCCCACTGATGTTCAGAGATGCTGAAATAATGTAGCTGGAAATAGACCTCACGGGTTTACTGTTAATATGATCTATAGCGGTGCAATTTTTTCGTAGAGCTGCCCTAAAAAGCATTTGGACACTTTTTGGATGTAGTTCGCAGTTAATGTGATGAACTGGCTTCTTACATCCAATAAAAGTAACCTATAGGGACCAGTTGTTTAAATGCAAAGTGAGTTTGGCTCATAGTTAAGATAGTTATTGCAACCCGGCTTGATATTTTGCAATGACATTTCAATTGTGACAACCATTTTAGGGCCCTGTATATGTGATTATTGCACAGTTAGGCCAATATTAGTCATTGCATGACTCATCTGACAAAAACACCGAAGATCAAAACGTGAATTTTGGTGAAGACAGGCTTTAGCAACTATCACAGTTAATTCTCTCCTCAAAGCAACGCTCTCAGCAGGAGGGAAATTGGGGAGCGCGAAACACTCTCTGTTCTCACAGTGAAATATACTTAGAGATCCAATCTGAAGATTGCACATACACGAACACACATTTCAAAAACTTTCTTTAATAATGCTATATGGTAACATTTCAGCTAGTTTTTAAGTGTGTATTACTAAAGCCGGCGTAAAGTATCTCGTTTGCCATTTGTAATATCCGAGACATTGAGACCTGGTGAGCGGATGTTGTTGGTAACCGTCGCGCAGGATTCAAACTGTGCCCTTTCATTCAGAGAGGTGTGGAGGAGATTGAAAGCATTGTGTCGTTAAGGTGTTTTTCAGCATTTGAGTTTATAAAGGCTCGAGCATGATGAAGAAATCCAAGCTTTTGGATCCGAGCGATTGCATCATATTGTAATGGAAATTTTGCCGATCATCAGGGTTAAAAATCCTACAGGCTCGCTAAATTAGTTTCTGTTATGGCTATCAGTTTAACATTTTGATGAATTATTAAGAAATTAATATGCTAAAAAATGAACACAATTAATTATGGTTCTGGCCCATAAAATGCCATTAACATTTTAACCATTTTAAGCTTTAAAGGTTTAGTTCACCCAAAAATTTAAATTCTGTCATTAATTACTCACTCTTATGTCATTCCAAACCCATAAGACTTTTGTTCATCTTCAGAACACAAATGAAAATATTTTTGATGAAATCTGAGATCTTTCTGTCCCTCAATTGATAGCAACATCAATGCAACTTTCAAGGCCCAGAAAAGTAGTAAAAACATTGTTAAAATAGTCAATGTGACTACAGTTGTTCGACCTTAATATTATGAAGTGACGAGAATGTTTTTGTCCGCAAAAAAAAAAAAAATAACAACATTATTCAACAATCTCTTCTCTTCCCAGTAGCACTGCACTGTTTCTGTGTAAAGAAGCAGCAGCATCTTGACATGCAGAAAGAACACTTTTTTTACAGATTAGTTAACAGATTTTTAAACTTTAGTTTTTCAAAAACTTGCTCTTTGAAACACGTTTTCAGGCCCCAAAATGCTGTTGTCATGTAAATGAATGGCCGAAACGTATAAAAAGTTTGACCTTTTAGTTGAAAACGGTGTCGTGTAAACGGACCCTAAATCTTGAATTTTTTCTACCCAAGATGTTTTTTCTTGTTGTAAGCATAAATCTAACCAAATGTTGGTATTCAGTTCCATTCTAACGTGCTTCACCTGGGTTATTTAAACGGCCCCTAAATCTACTCCTGACAGATTGACAAACTCTATTAAATGGATTGCTGTGGACTAAAGGTCGGCGATCAATAAATTGTCTTCTAAAGCTACTTGTTATTATGTCTATACAATTATGTAATGTAAAATTATTCGTATTTTTTACGCCATAATGTCAGATCAGCCAGAATTTCTGTGTAAATAATCTGACTTCAGTTGTTTAGTCTAGACTCCATTCTTTCTCGATGCCGGACCCTTGTGAGAAAAAAAAAAGAAAGAAGAAAAACCTGTGTTAGGCCTTGAGTGGCGTGGATTCTGATTGCTTCCACTTGATACAACCAATTCTGATGGTGGTAAATCCCACATCATGATTGCTGCCAACACGTCACATCAGTCCTTGAACATCGCTAGTGAACTCCTGCTCCGTGAAGACATCTGCCCCAGCCTATATACGGACAACCAGAGGAACGAGGCCAGCACTTCTGCGTCCATCTAACAAGGTTTGCATTCACTGCACTCCACTGCAAGGTTATAGCAAAGCCTTTTACATTTTTGGAAGAGATTTCTTTGATTTTATCTACCTCTAAAATGACTCATGTAAATTCACATTCACATTTATGATCCAATCAACTCCCAATGGATAGACTCATAAAGTCTCACCTTAATTATTTCCAATGGAATACGTTATTTTCTATTTAATATGGCACATTACAAAAGTTTAAACACATTGGGAATGCCATTTAATGTTTTTTTTTTTTTAAATTGAGTCCTTTCCCTTTTTTTCCTCAGCGAAATGAGTTCAAACAGCTGTAGAGTCATCCAGAAATTAAACATAACGGTAATTAAGCTCTTCACAAAACGAGCCTGGCGTGTTTCGTTAATTTTTTATTTTGCGAGTGTTTAAACAAACCTGCGACGTGAATCCCTTGGCTGTCCTCGTTGGCACAGGATTACATCACAGGTCCCTCGTGAGGCTTCCAATTTTCCATTTTCTTTCCCATCTCTCATTTTATTTCTCATACTATTGTTTCGTTACTGAAGAGATGATGGGCCAGGGCTCCATTTCCCGCACGTCCAAATGTCTCTGTTATGGGTGGCCGTGGTGAGGTAATCAGAGAGAGACAGCAGGATAGTGAGGTCATTAATCTGAGACGTTACTTGTAGATGGAGATTGATAACCCATAAAATCCAATATGGCGGCATGGCACTGCAGGCTGAGTGGGCTTGTGTCTAGGGCAGAGAAACTTTGGGCAAAACTAGTGTGCATTGTAAAGAGAAAAATGCAGCATTATAATGATGATATATGGGGACATATCATAGATATTTTTTGCGATTTTGAAACAAGAGTTTGATGTACTGTCACAATATCTATGAATATTTCCACATGCCCTCCACAGCAAAGTTTGACATTTTGTATTTTCAGTGTTTTAAACCACATTATACCAAGGTGTTGCTATGTAGTTGCTAATGTGTTAAGAATATTTTTATTACAGTTCTGTGCAGTTCCTAAAATGTTGTAGGTGGTTGCCAGGGTGTTGCTATGCAGAATCTAATGCATTTGGAATACTTTAAGTATGTTACAGTGCCATTCCAAAAGTGTTGTGGGTAGTTGCCTGGGTTTTGCTATGCAGTTGATAATGTATTGAGGATATTTGAGTATGTTTCTGTGCAGTTCCTAAAATGTTGGTGGTGGTTGCCAGGGTGTTGCTATGCAGATGCTAATGAGTTTGGAATTTTTTAATATGTTACCGTGCAATTGCAAAAGTGTTGTGGGTGGTTGCCAGGGTGTTTCTATGCAGATTGTAATGACTTCTACATATTTTAATATGTTACAGTGCATTTCTTAAAGTTTTGTGGGTAGTTGCCAGGGTGTTGCTAAGCAGTTGCTAATGTGTTTGGAATATTTTTATTACATTACTATGCTGTTGAAGAACATTGCTTTGCATGTTTTGTCTGTTTTAGAGCATTGCTATGTGGTTGTCTTGTAGGTGGTTGCCAGGGCATTGATATGCAGTTGATAATCTGCTCTGGATATTATTATAGCATTTATATATGGTTCTAAGAGTGTTGTGCATAGTTGCCATGGTGTTGCTATGCAGTTTTGAGTCTGTTCTAAGGTTAGCACTTAGTTAATGTGGTGTTAAGAGTGGTTTCCAGGGTGTTTCTATGTAGTTATTATTGTGTTATAAATAGTTTGTGCATTGCAATGTGGTTCAGAGATTGTTGTGGATAGTTGTCAGGGTGTTGCCAATCAATTTTGAGCCTGTTCTAAGTGTAGAACTTTGCTAATGCTGTGTAATGTGTGGTTGACAGGGCGTTGCCATGAAGTTGTTAAGGTGTTCTATGCTATGCAATTCCTAAAAGGCTGTGGGTGGTTGCCAGGGTGTTTCTATGTGTTTGCTAATGTCTTTAGAGTGGTTTTAGTTTTTTCCTATAATGTTGTGGGTGGTTTCCAGGGCATTGCTATGCAATTTGAGTGTGTTCTGAACATTTTTAGCGCATTGCAAAACAGTTATTAAAATGTTGTGGGTGGTTGCCAGGGGGTTGCTATGCAGTTTATATTGAGTTCTTCGTGATTGTCAATAGTGTTTTATGCAGGATGTTATAGATGGTTGTCAGGCCAATCCTCATGCATTGAGAAAGTGTTTAGTCGGATTTCTAAGTGGTTCCATGCAGTGCTTTAAAGTTAGTGAGTCATAACATGGTCATTTATATGTATGTATTACAGCTACAGTAGTAAAGCATCCTGTTCAGTTATAAAGGGTTGAAAGCCATTGTCACTTATTCAATTATGATGTAAGAAATTTGACTATCATTTACAAGGGCTTTGGGCAAAATGCAAGAACACTGTAGTAGACTATGGCCTCTATGGGGGGGGGGGGGGGGGGGGGGTTAATAAATAGAGCGGTTCTGTCTCCCTCTCTCTAGCAGTAGGATAGTCTGTTTCCTCCAAAGACTGCCATATGAATTAATTATGGATGTCACGGAATATCTCTCAGGACTTTTCTGATAAACATTGATTACATACAACAAACACGGGGAACACAAGGGATTGCAATAAACAATACATCAGCAGATGAATATGCAACAAAGAAGCCTTTTCTTTTTATGGGGGAAAACGTAGAATCATCAAATCTATCTTTAAAAGCTAACATCAAAAAAATTAAGATTAGAACTAAGACTCGATTTAAGATTAATTGAGGCCAGACTTTTTCAGAGGGAAACTGTATCTCCTGCTACTTCGTTTGAGGCGCTTTATTAAGAATAAGAGACTTGGCACAGGCATTTAGCACTAGATCTGTATCAAAGTGAGGTTTCGTGAAAGTACGTGTTGCTGAATTTTTTAAGATTTGGAGAAAGCCTTGGAATACAGTCTGCAGGGCTTCCTTTGATCTGTTCCTACACCCTCCTGATATTTATAGTGCATATCAGCTCAGGGTCAACCTTTGTGTAAACTTCTTTAATAAATGCATTTACATTATATTAGGTCTGATTTTTCACTGTTTAATATTCTCAAAGCTCGTTTGAAAATGAAGCCAGTAATGAGATTCCAAAAGAGCATTTAATGTGCAATTCAGACTCTTTGTTAATAAATAACAAAATATTTTTTTATGTATTCATTGTTTTTTCAGTCTTAAGTACAGGGACAGAGATAAAACTTTTTTTTTAACCCTTTATATCTCATTTCATTTTATTTCATGTTCCCTTATTTGGAGACAAAAATTAAAAATTAGTCACAGTAAAGTAACGTTACCTTGATAAAAATCTGCATGTTTTATTGTAGGCTACTGCTCTTTCTTCGTTCAATAGATTTAATAAAAACGTAACTGAGAACTTGATAGAACTTATATTTTAACCATTTCTACCACAATTAAGGACAGTTGCAGCATTGCATACAAACCATAGGGAAAATTAAAATAAGAAATCAAATCAAATAGAAATACATATGTGCAATATGTCAATAATAACCTGTATTGTTTGAGTATGATTGAGACACTTTTACAGTTTGAACTAATATTTTAAGTTAGTTAAAGTTTTAGTCGTTCTGTTTATACATTTTTTCATGTCTATATAGTTTTTTGTATACATTTTTATTTTAGTTTTAGTTATTTTAGTACATTAAGTTAAATGAAAATGAGAACTGTTTTGGCAACTATGTTGAAATAGTTTTTTATATTTCATTTTATTTCAATTTTATTTCAATTATTTAAAAAAACAATTGTTTTCTTTTTAGATTTTAGATTCAGTTTTAGTTTTTAACCCTGACACTATGGAGGAAAACGATAAAGTAGACTACAATATATATGTATATATAATTTAATGAGCACGAAGCCTTTGCATCAAAACTGCATCAATTTTTAAGTGTCATTTTATACTGCATACACACTGTCTTTATTCCCTGACCCGCGTCTCCTGTCAACACTGCTCTGTATCTACATGGACAGATGCCACATCTCAACCAATCTACCTACCAGTAAACCCCTCCTCGTAAACCAAGGATTGTGGGTAACTACTGGGATCAAATTTGGTCAGCATCGACCGTGTCCCTATACCCTCTTCTTCAAAGCCAAAGGCTCGCCTGTCCTTTTGCGACTGTGCCTTTTTTATTTTGCCTGAAAGACACTTTGATGGGCTTAATACATTTAAGGGCCCTCTGCTGGAAAAAGACGGCAGACAGAAAGAAAAAGAGAGTGGAAAGACGACAAAATAAAGCATCTTTTCTAAGAAACAAGGTCCCCGAGGAGAATACAACCTCGACTCCATCTAGCCACACATTTGATTGTCCCCAGTGTGTGTGTGTGTGTGTGTGTGTGTGTGTGTGTGTGTGTGTGTGTGTGTGTGTGTGTGTGTGTGTGTGTGTGTGTGTGTGTGTGTGTGTGTGTGTGTGTGTGTGTGTGTGTGTGTTCGTTGTATTCTGTGGCATCCCACAGTCACCCTAGAGAGTCTTGTAAATGGACACTGCACTGTTGAGATGTTTGTCTTGAGGACAGCGGGAGCTGAGAGATCTCATACAGTTCCACTGCAGAACTGGAGTAATGTGTTTGTGAGGATTGAAAACCCCCCAATGTCAACAAAGATGCAAACAAATCTATGACAAATTATTTGGCTTTTCATTATTCATTACAGCCTACTAATTATTCATTAGTTTCAGAGTTGCTTTTCATGGCGGAAAGAGGAATGTGTGAATTTGACTTCCACATGGGGAAATGAAGACACTCGTGGTAAAAAACAATCAACTTGATATCTTCTTGTGTGTGTGTGTGTGTGTGTGTGTGTGTGTGTGTGTGTGTGTGTGTGTGTGTGTGTGTGTGTGTGTGTGTGTGTGTGTGTGTGTGTGTGTGTGTGTGTGTGTGGGGGGGGGGGGTTGGTTTATGTGATTTATGAGGACATACATTTGTATAATGACATGTGTATTACACTGGTATTACAACTTATAGGTGGTTTATGAGGACATTTCAAATGTCCTCATAATTCAAATAGCTTAAAAAACATAAAAAAAACAAAGTTTTATTAAAAATGTAAAAATTCAGAATGTCTCCTGTGATGGGTAGGTTTAGGGATAGGGTTAGTGTAAGGGGATAGAATATACAGTTTGTCCAGTAAACACCATTACGCCTATGAGAGTCCTCATACTGTTGTTGCACCAATGTGTGTGTGTGGCCAAAAGTTTGGAGTAAGTAGGATTTATTATGCTTTTAAAATAACTTTACACGACACCATTTTCAACTAAAAACTTGAAACTTTTTCTGTGTTTTGGCTGTTCGTTTACACGACAGCAGCGTTTTGGCAGCCTGAAAATGTGAGCTTTTGAAGTCAGGTTTCAAAATGCATGCGTTTTTGTAGTTTAAACAGAGACGATAAAGGTATAGTTAACTTTATCGTCTCTGTGCAAAATACAAAAACACGAATTTTTAAAATACAGCATTTTTAGTCGTTTTCGAGGATCCGTGTGAACTGGGATTGTTTTGACACACGTTGTTGTCTTTATGCGAAAACGCAAAATAAAACGTTTTTTTTTTTTCATTTTTAGGACATACCCTTATGCTCACCAAGGCTGCATTTATTTTATAATAAAATACAGTAAAAACAGTAATAATGTGAAATGCTACAATATGAAACAACGGTTTTCTTTTTCTAATACATTTTCAAATGTAATTTTTTATTCCTGTGATTTTTTTGCAGCATCATTACTCCAGTCCTGTACTACAATAATGATATTGTATTAATTTGTAATAATTTATAATAATAATAGTATTGTTATTTTATGTTATATTCATTCATATAATAATTTTTGAATGTTTTAATATTTCATTATTTTTTAAATAAATTCCAGCAATTTACTGTATTTTAATAAATGCAGCCTTGGTTACCATAAGAGACATGCTTTCAAAAGCAATTTTATTTTATTTTTCTATTTTTACATTTCAACAAGAAATTTTAACCAGTCAAAATAAGTTTTAATATATTAAAAATAATTGATTTAAAATAATAAATCATTACGTAACAAATTTTTTGCATGACTTTTATGACTTGCATTATTTTAAATGTAATACAGATGTGATGAACAGGTTATACTTAAAAACTGATAGACTTTGCATTGACTCAGGGATAAATCGCAAACTATTTTAAATTAGGTCACGGTGCGGTTTGACTCCAGGGACTCTTTTATTGCTACAGGCGTTTCTGACCTCGACCAATCCGACTTACACAAGAACAATAAAGCCGAGCAGCAGAACGGCACAACAGAGAAACTCCTGTTATAAATAAATGTCAAAACTTTTGAGGAAACCATTTATAAACCTGTCATCAATCTCCTTCCAAGGTGCTTTAAACTCAGCAATGAAAACGATAAGGAAGTTATTTTGATGCTGCACATGTACGGCTAAAATTGGACATGGGACACAGATGTTTTTTTGTTTTTTTATGTGAGCGTGTGTGCAAACATACACAACGTGAATCAGATTTTTCACTCATTCGACAAAAATCTGCAATTGGAAGTGTGATAATTGCACACCTAATTTCACGACTACGCCATTGTTTTTAAAACACTTTAGAGCTGGGAAGCAAAACTGAAATGTTGTTAAAAAAGCGATGTAAAAAATGTTAGCTTGGAATTTGTGTTATATGAATGGCGATTACTTGTAATCTGGATTATGTTATCATATTCCAAAAATTAACTACTTGTAATTAGATTATGTTACGTTTTAGAACACTCGGGTTACTTTTTTATTGGTTATATGACTACATAGTATTCACACAATGGCAGTAAAACATTCATAATTTATTTATTAAAAAAAAGCATATTGCTTATATACATTCAGAAAGTCTAGTTCTATTCAATTCAATGTGATAAACGAGTTAGGTCAAAAGTAATCTAAAAGTAATCCAAAAGTATTCCAATTATATTACCTAAAATGTGTAATGGATTACGTTACTAACTATAATTTTTGTCCTGTAATTTGGAATCAGTAATGAACTACTAATTTGTAAGGAATCTGCCCAGCACTGCACTGACACTTGCGTGTGCAAGAAAATGTTCTCTTCAGGATAAAAAACTGCAAGTATTTTGGTTTACGAAGACAGCTCTGGTTGAAATCACAGCATTATACGACCGACCGAGGTCAAACTCGCCGCTGAAATCCTGGCTCTTCTTCTTTAGAGACAATCACATCTACACTTGGGGGTTAACCAGACTCAGCATCCAAAATAACAGCGCACTTGTTTGTCGAGCAAGCTGTAAACAAATATTCCTCTCTGAGACGGCACAGTTATATCAGAAACCGAAAAGCATAATGAATTCGGAGAAGAGCCACTCGTGGAATGCAGAAAACATCATTTCGGCACAAGAGCTTCCCATTTCTGCCTGTCCTGTGGGTCTGCTCAAGCACACGCTGCATATGAAGGGAAATATGTTGTGACGTCTTGGAGTATTGGCCCTTGTTGTGCTGCTCGGTGTGACAGATCATTTTCCGTCATTATTCCGAGCCTTCAGCGACAATTCTTTTTAAAATGATACACCAGAATCTGGTGTAGGAAAAGGTGTATTAGTGTTTAAGAGAAGAGTACAAATGGAATAAAATAATAATGTTTATCTGCATGGGGTGCTGGTGGTGCGAGATGCGAAAACTATGGACAAAATCATCGAAGTATCCACACGTTTACATAGACCAACAAATAAAAAAGGGGTGATTTTGATGAATTATTCAGCATATCATATGACTACTTTTAAATATTTGAACAATTAAAATAAAGGAAATCTTATTATGAAAAGATATAGTGAAATGCTGCCAAAAAAGAGAGATTGTACATCGGAGTCATTTCTTTAAAAGAATGCTAGAGAAGTAGTTCCCTGGGAGAATAATCGGATGGCACTTAAAGGGTTAGTTCACCCAAAAATAAACATTCTGTTATTAATCACACACCCTCATGTCCTTCCAAACCCGTAAGACTTTCGTTCATCTTCAAAACACAAATATTTTGTTCAAGAAATCTGAAAGCTTTCTGTCCCTCCATTGACAGCAACACAACTACCACTTTGATGCTTCAAAAAGTTCATAAAGAGATCGTAAAAGTAATCCATATGAATTGAACGGTTTAGTCTACATTTTCTGAAGAGATACGATCGCTTTATATATGAACAGATTTCATTTAGGCTTTTATTCACATTTAAATATTGATCAGCGAACACAAACAGAAGCTCAACCGAACCTGCTTGACACGCAAGAAGCTCAAATGTGCTGCTAAACACACAAGAATGAACCTCATTGGTTCTTGAAGCTCAACGTGCTGCCTAAAACAAGAATGAACCTCTTTGGTTTACCACAACTGATGTGTGAGTTGATGAATGTTTATATGTGAATAAAAAGCCTAAATTCAATCTGTTCATCATATTAAGCGATCTAGTTTCTTCAGATAATTTGGTCTAGACCGGTCAATACTTTTACAGTCTCTTTATTAACTTTCTGAAGCATTATAAGTAGTTGCGTAGCAGTCAATGGAGGGACAGAAATTCTCAGATTTCATCAAAAATATCTTTATTAGTGTTCTGAAGATGAATGAAGTTCTTAAGGGTTTGGAATGACATGAGGGTGAGTAATTAATAACAGAATTTTAATTTTGGGGGTGAACTATACCTTTAAGTTTGGGCTCTAAGGGGCCTCCCGGAGAGCCGGGTAATATTATATTATTGTAATATATTTAAGTAGATGAATTAATCACGCGTATTTTAAATCTGTCTGAAAGCCTCTTAAAATCAAATTAAATGTAGGAAATCTTTCAGATTTTTGCAGCGGAATCCCCATCATAAGTCACTGTGGAGGAGGGTTAAGACCCCACCTGAGATCCTTATGTTATTGTTGCGGAATAACCGGATTGAGCATAAGTGTGGGCTCCAAGGGGCCTGCCGGAGAGCTGGGCAATTTGTAAAAAATAATATAAACCAATCAGCATCCCACAGTAAAATAAGAACATATTGATGTCCCATTTGACCTCTTCAGATGTTTTCCAGGACATACCGATGTTCTTCAAAAACGCACATAATATACGATAAGGTTAAAGGCCTAATGAATCACTGCCCCGCAAGTAATACTGCAATTAAAATGACTTCCTTTCCGCCTCCCCGTGAGCAAGGGCAGGTGCTAATGCAAGACGGCCCGCTCTCATGGAGGTCACTCACAGGCTGCTATGGGTTATGATAGGACATCTGTTCTCACTGCTGGGGTCTACAAGCTACTGGGGTTACTTTTTTTATCTTACGCGCTCACAGACATATATATGCATGCACACACTCCCCTCCTTCCATCAGGGTGGTCACTAGAGTCGGCCGGTGTAAGTGAGTTAGGAATATTTGCAGGTGAGCTAATTATTCTTGTGCTGTCATGTTTCCAGTCGAGCGTGCAGGACTAACCCCGATATAATCCCCTGAACACAATCAGCCTTTATTTAATTTTGCTTCTCATATCATGTGCATCCATGCAGCCCCAAGAAAGCATCTCTGCTCGCTTCTGAGACCCCTTCCATTTTTCTTCCCATTTAAACAATGAACATCATAAAGAGGCAGAGATAGGGGAGAGAAAAGGGTCATTCTTTGAAACGGGTTATTTGTTGTATCTTCTGCAGCATTTTAAACATTTAGATTTATGGAATAGTTTATTGTTTTAAAGGAGGGAAAATGTGAGGGTAACAGTAGTGATGCGTTAAAAGCGAGAGAGAGAGAGAGAGAGAGAGAGAGAGAGAGAGAGAGAGAGAGAGAGAGAGAATAGAGGCATAATACTGGCTTTTTATTTCCATATTTTCCTGTCCTCCTCCTCAGTCCTCTCCATTTCTGTCACCTTTTGATTGCGTTTAAAGTGCATTGGGTGAAAGTGTTAACTGAACAGTATAAATAACATTTCTAGCTATACGGTCCACATGGGAGCACATTATTATGCAATGCTATATACGTAGATATTTTATATCTAAAATATAATATAATATAAAATATCATGGTCTATAAAATATCCATTGCCGCCTTTAGCGATACACCGATATGAACATTCTGTCCGATACCGATTAACGATAATTCTTTCTATTTGAAAGCCGATAACCGAGATATTGGCCGATAAATCTAAATCCAAATTTTTATATAATTTTTGAGAGCCTGATTACAAAAACAAAAGTCTCACTATTAAAAGTCATGTCCCAAGCACACAATTATGATGTTCTCATTATAATTTTATGTTGTTTTTATGACAGACTTGCGGTGCACATGTTACACTTAACAGTATTTTCCTTTTTTGAAGTGATTCCAATCATATTTCAAGCAGGTCAAAACCATCATGGGGAACAGTACACATCTGAAGTGTCTCAACTAAAAGAAATAATCCATTATTAATAGATCATTTTCCAAATTTTCTTATAGGGACATTACGATAATATTAAAAATGATTGTATATCGGCCGATACTGTTATGGTGGCCGATATATCGTGCATCCCTAGCTGCGTTGTAATAAGTTTAATATTTAAACGAACTAATTAATGACAGGATGCTGAATTAATGTAAATAAATGCAAACCAGACATGATAATGCGACCACGGTGCAAAGCGGAATTACTTAACAAATGTGTAGATGTAAAAACTGTGTCCACCAAACAGCTTCAACCATTTAATAGGGATAGTAGCATTGTCAAATAATAATGTATATCAAATGAGCAAGGTTTTGCACTCTCTGTTGCAGCACACACACATAAACAATCAATCAGTGACTGGCTGGCACTCACGGAGAGGTACTTGCAGTTATGCTGCATCTTGAGGCATCTATATAATCAAAGAAGTGTTTATCCATGATGGTGGATGTCATTAAAACGCCTTCTGTCTGCATCTCTCGCTCAAGAGCATAAGCATAAACAGCATATATAACAAGACTACAGTCACTCAATCCCATCTCTCTCTCTCTCTCTCTCTCTCTCTCTCTCTCTCTCTCTCTCTCTCTCTCTCTCTCTCTCACTCACTCACTCACTCACTCTCTCTCTCTCTCTCTCTCTCTCTCTCTCTCTCTCTCTCTCTCTCTCTCTCTCTCTCTCTCTCTCTCTCTCTCTCTCTCTCTCTCTCTCTCTCTCTCTCCCTTCTTTCCCTTTCAAGTGTTCTCAAAGCTGCCTTGAATCCCTAATGATGGAAAGAAAATGAAAAATCTGGATGATAGGGAAATTAATGTATGTTAATGTTAATCATTGCTCAGAGCTCATGATGATATAATTTCCAAAATGTGTGTGTGTGTGTGTGTGTGTGTGTGTGTGTGTGTGTGTGTGTGTGTGTGTGTGTGTGTGTGTGTGTGTGTGTGTGTGTGTGTGTGTGTGTGTGTGTGTGTGTGTGTGTGTGTGTGTGTGTGTAATGTGATTAATATTGTGAGTTATACAAATGTTATAAATAATTACACGTTTTTGATTTTTTTAACATTGCTGTCAAAACTAAATGTGATGACAAGTGATAGATAGATAGATAGATATATAGACAGATAGATAGATAGATATATAGACAGATAGATAGATAGATATATAGACAGATAGATAGATAGATAGATAGATAGATAGATAGATAGATAGATAGATAGATAGATAGATAGATAGATAGATAGATAGATAGATAGATAGATAGATAGATAGATAGACAGACGTATAAATAGATAGATATGCAGACAGACAGATAGGTGTGACTGTGTTGTCTAAAGTACCAATGTAAACCCATAGTTGTGTGATCATGCCATATCTGTCTATGTTCCAGAAGTAGCAGACTGAACACCTCACAGAACTCTGTCTTGGCAACAAGCCGAGTTCCCAAATTCCCCCCTAAAGTCCAGTCCAATGACCTCATGGGACATTACCTACTGTGGGATGCTAAAAGATGCTAGTCAGACCACACAGCTGGGTAAACACACACACACACACACACACACACACACACACACACACACAAACACACACACACACACACACACACACACACACACACACACACACAAAGCGCCTCATTTGCTCAACTCAGCCAAAGCAATCACCCCGAGGCACTCATCCTTCACTCCAGAAATACTGTGGACACTTATTTTTATCATGCTTTATTTATTTATTTATTTATTCTTGCTTTATTGCATTGTCAAATAAATCCAGTAACTTTATCATATTGCGTCCACTCTCCACACATCTCTCATTTTCTCAGATCAGAGAACGTGTGCTGGCACGGCACAACACTGCCACTTATCGGAAGAATCCAGTACGGCAGTCTGTGATTGGTCAATACTTAAAAGTCCTTCAAACAAACTTGTGTTTGTCTGTTTGGATTCGTAAATTGCATATAAATATCCGGCTGATTTTCAAGCTGCTTAATGTAAACATACTTAAGATGAAGAAGGTATTCTTTCTCAGATTGTGCGTGCATATAATATTTACCATCTTTCAGGGTCTTGCAGCGTGACGATTGATCTGTTAATTAGCACCCGGATGTGAAAGCCTCCTTATTGACAGTTTGTGCTGGGTAATGAGGACACCTGCGGGACATCTAAATCAATAGAAGTCACCAGGGACATTGCCAAGCAGTTGTTTAGAGGCGTCCTCTATAGCTAAGGAAACGCACGTCCGTATTTTTTTTCTAAAAGAGAAAGGCAATTCCAAAGCATTTAGGTAATGATTTTCTTGGTTTATAAAGCCAAGTGAGTGCCAGTTCCTCTTCTCAAATTGCATTTAAATTAAATTTTAAATAAATAGTAGAATTGTTCATTCTGTTTCAAGCTAATACAAAGACATTGGAGAAAATTTACCATGTATCCTGCTACAAATAACATGGTAAGATTCATGGATAAAGAAAACTTGATGTGTAATGATGGGATAAAATTAAAAATAATGATAGATAGATAGATAGATAGATAGATAGATAGATAGATAGATAGATAGATAGATAGATAGATAGATAGAATAAAATTGCTCACGTTACTTGAATTTCATCTGTTCACAATTTTATTTAGCTAGTTTTCATTCCATAACTCTTACAGTTTGGCTTCTGAAATTGATTTACCTCCTATTTATAAAGAAAGACTTCATTTTCACTTTCTAAAGAAACATTCATTCATTCATTAAGTACGATCAAAACACATCTGTGTAAATTGTTCTCATGTAGACTGCTGCATTCAGTTCAACACAATCATTGGCGTAAATAGATTTTTCTATGATTTACAAAGAAAATCGCTTGTGTTTCATGAGTGAGATCTGATGTTTTGACCGTTTGACATTTACTTTTAGCAAATTGGAAACACAATTCATGTACTATAACAAAAAAACTAATCTTATAGTAATGTTTCAGGCAATTAAGACATGAACAACACTAGCTTTGATGCCTCAAACAACATATGTTGGATGGTCATAAACATCATGCTCGTCAGATTTTTTCAAAAGAATAATTTGCTTTTGTGGGTCTTTTTAAAGCACAGTGTGATTTGTCTAAAACCCCGGAACAATCCGTTGTAAGTCAACCTAATAGTCTGAAGCTATTTAGAAAAAAACATTTTATAATCAGTCTGGAATTGAAATGACAAGAGCGCAACACCTGGTCCGCATTTCACTCGATGAGATTTATGATGGGCATGTCTTGGAAAGAAAATGTCTAGGCAAAATAATAGAAACATGCTTTGTAATAAATTATAAACTGGTTTTGATTCTAGCAAAATAAGCCAAGGAAATTGTCATACAAGCAGCGTGTACATTCTGTCCAAACAAAACAACAATCCTAATACGGTGTGATAAAGAACAAAGCCAAATTTAAGAGAAGGAATGTATTGTGACTCATTAAAACTACGGAACATTGAACTTGTTTTTTTCTTTTTAAATCCGACTCATTCGTCTTCGTGGTGTTCGAAAAACTCATGGCAACAAATGGTAACCATGGTGATGAAGGTCATGAACTCCTGAAAATCACACTCAGAGTCGCCGTCGGTGTCCAAGCTTTCCATCAAACTGTCCATTGTAGCTTGATCTTTCACTTGCTGAGGGAGATGAAGAGAAAAACTTAAGAAATACGAAAATAGCTAATTTGCTTAGCATTCAAATATTTAATCTAGTGCTGTCAAATTAATGATTAATGATTAATCACATCTAACATAAAAGATTGTTAATGTATATGTGTGTGTGTGTGTGTGTGTGTGTGTGTGTGTGTGTGTGTGTGTGTGTGTGTGTGTGTGTGTGTGTGTGTGTGTGTGTGTGTGTGTGTGTGCGTATGTGTGTGTGTATTAGTGCTGTCAAATCGATTAATTGCGATTAATTGCATCTAACATACAACAACAACAAGTTTGTTTATTGTATACATTATCATATATATATATATATATATATATATATATATATATGTATAAGTGTGTGCAGATATATATATTTGCATACATGTGTACACACATAAAAGTTTTTGTTTATAGATGTGTGTACATGTGTCTACGTGTGTGCGTCTCTCTCTCTGTCTCTCTCTCTCTCTCTCTCTCTCTCTATATATATATATATATATATATATATATATATATATTTGTGTGTGTGTACACCGTATGCAAATATATATGAAGGTAATAATGAATTCAGACATACATAAATACAGACATATATTATTTAAACAAAAACATTTATGTTAGATGCGATTAATCGTGATTAATCGATTTGACAGCACTAATATATATATATATATATATATATATATATATATATATACACACACACACAACATATATTATATATGTACAAACTTTTACTTAGATGCGATTAATCGATTTGACAACACAAAATTTTAATCGTATATTTTTGAGACAAAAACTCAATTCTGATTGATTGATTGTAAATCAAATATTCTTACGTTTTCAAGACAAAGTATAGTGTAGAAAAGTTTTGTTTTAATTACCTCTGTAAGAGTCGGGAATTCATGCGTGAGCAGATCCTTGAGTTCGCTCTTTTTTAATTTGTACTTGTCGCCTTCTTTCGACGAGTACTTGTGGAAGGTGTCAATGATGGTTCCCAGGCAGGTCTCTAAGTCAGACATCTTAATCTACTGCAGTGTGTTCGACGTTTTCTGGAATAATTACAAAAAGCACAAAAAATGTGAAAATGTTTGAATCCAATTTCAAGCTGTTCAACTTTTCCCCTCAAACGACTGTAAACGTTTAAGAGTTGGAGCAATTTTATGGACCATTAACTTTCTGTCTTTCACTTAAGCAAACACATTTCTAGTCATAATGTAGTTAGTTTTGCAGTACAGAACGCTTGCAGCGAAATAAGCTGTAAAACATTGTAATGATATAAAAACTTACTAGACTTACCAGCAGAGAGTTTGTCAGATTGAAGCGATTCGGAGCCGAGTGAGATGGGAGTGTATTTATAGGTCTGGAACAGAGGGGCCTGTAGCTTTGAGATTCTGACCTGTCAATCACCACAACTGACCAATGAGCTTCTGACTTGTTCTCACTCAACTACACACATATTCAGAGTGAGATACAAAGAGTTGAACATCAACACACACACAAAGTATAACACTCGTCTGGCCAAATTTATAGTAAACAAAAATCTGTTCCATGAAATAATGCCTTTGCTATCATGCAATACTTTCTTCACATACTTGTAAACTTGATATTACGTTTGATTGTCTGCATGTTTTTGATGTTTCTTTGGAAACATCCAGAGTTTGTCCTGTCAGTCTTTTCCAAGGAAATCAGACAGTCTTCTTTTCTATACATTTGTCGTCTGATAGTCTCACTAGGCCATAAGGATATGCTCACAACTTGTTTCACCCTTTTTTGCTCTCCTTTTGATCTTTCCGGGAAGTTCTGTTGCCCATAAGCGCACACAAGTGTTTTGTTGTCAGGCATCTCGGTGGACGACAATAGTGTGTTTGAGAGGAAGTGAGTGGTGTGGCATGTTAATCAGCCGATCCTTTTCTGTTATAGAATTGGCCAGACGTGTGTCCTAAACACCAGTGGACTATTAAACAACTTTGACACCGAGACAAACACACTCACACACACATACACATTCAATGCACTGAATGACATAATGTACACTACATTTGAATACGTTTTTTTACAGATTAATGTTATGTTTGTTACTGTAGGCAGGATATTGACTGAATAATAATAACAATAACTGCTTTTCTTTCTTTATTATAATATATTATTAACATAAATATATGAATAATTTATTTATGTTTAATATATGATTATTATATATTGTATGTATTATATATTCATTGAATTCAGTGTTTGAATAATTATTGTTGTTTTATGAGTTTCTTTTTACCACATCTCAAGGTTGCTTTACAACAGAGAATGAAAATGGCTTGTGAACTTAACTATATATAAATATAATAATATATTGAATAACAATAATAATTATTTTAATATTGTAATTGCTCTTTTAATCTGTTTATTGTTGTTGTTTTTATTATTATTATTATTTACAGGCAGTTTGCATAATAATAATAATAATAATTGTATTTGAGTGCCTTGACAATAGAAAATGAAAACTTCTAATCTGCTTATTTTAATATATATATATATATATATATATATATATATATATATATATATATATATATATATATATATATATTATATGTTTTACTTATAATTTGTAAGTTTTGCAATAGAAAAAAACATTTCATAAATGTAATCACAGTTGCATTATAATTATATATAATTGCATTATTTATATATATATATATATATATATATATATAACAGCAAAAACAGCAAAGCAATATAATTTCACAAGTATCAATATTTACTCTTATAACAATATAACAATAAATATAAATAACGATTATCTAATGTTTAGCATGTTACAATATTATAAAAAATGAAAATATGGTTATGAATAATAATATCATAAATTCTTTGAATGTGTATGTGTTTTATTGCTTATGTTTTAACTATGAATACTTTTAACTACATAAATATTATAATGTACTTAGTTGCACTAATTACTACTATTGTTCTAAGCATATATAAGCAGTGAAATCTGAAGTCATGAAGTCATAGTCCATATTAAAATGAAGAGGTGCATGGGAATGCAGTCACGGGGCACTACGATCCTTCACTCCCCCATCCCACTCCTCCCTGGCGTTTGCCCAGCGGGCCGGACGGTTGGCGATTGCCGGACAGCCTTTATTCCGCCATAATAAATGTGTCTTTGTGGCCTCATATAGGCAGCACAAGCAAACTGTTGTTGACAGCAAACACTGCGTCTTGTGTGGCGCTTGCTGTCCTGACGGCCTTTCTCTGGGGTCAGATAGATATAACGCCCATGAACCAATCAATAATCCATCTCTCTCCCTCTCTATACTCATGTGTTCATTTGTTCATCACATTGCAATCTGGGAGTGGACTGCCTCAGATGACTGTTCAATTATGGCTGCTGAATTGTTTTGCAGTGATGAATCGGTGATCTTGATCCAGTTTAAGAAGTGTAGGCAGGTTTATTTTTATTTATTTATTTTGTTTCATTTTGGGCACTGAATTTCCCTAAACAGTTGAACATTAACTTAAATAATTAGATTAAATTAAATGTATCAAATAAAAATAATACTAAAATAATGAGTCCATTTTATTCATAATATTAAATGGAATAAAATAACTAAATTAATTAATAAAATAATAAATAAATGGAATAAAAAATAATAATAAAATAAAAAATAAATGAAATAAAAAATATTAAAAACTTAATATTAAATGTCCCTAAACAGTTGAACATTAGCTTAAATGAAATTATTAAATTTAATTAAATTAAAAAACTAAATCAATTAATAAAATAATAATTGCGGATTGCAAGGAGCTCTCGGGTCTGTACTTCAGTCCAGTTTGCAGACATTTTTTCGTTCTTTCTTGTATCGATGACGAACACAAACTTTCTTCTAAAGTAACTGAGTCGCACGATAACTACTCATTGCAAAGGCTCGTGCATCATCACGACACACCCCTTATACAGCATTGGTTCTGGCTTTTGTTCACACAGCGTGCGTTCCGGGTCTGAGCACGGCAATGTTATAGGTCCCCAACCCGGCATCGATCCCGGCATCAATCCCGGGTCGTGTTTGCGTTCACACAGAAGGCACTCTGGCAATTTGCCGGGTTCAAAGCGCTGTGTGAAAGGGGCTTGTGTGAACGCAAACACGACCCGGGATTGTTACCGGGATCGAAGCCGGGTTGGGGAACTAATAACATTGCCAGAATCAGTCCCGGAACGCGCCCTGTGTGAACTAAAGCCAGGACCAATGCCGTAAGGGGTGTGTCATAGTAATGCCGCACGTGCCATCGCGCGACTCTGTTGCTCTTAGAAGAAAGTGTGTGTTCGTCATCAACAAAGAAAGGAAATGTCTGCAAACTGGATCGAAGAAGAGACCAGGAGCTCCTTACTATCCGCGCTGAAGCTGAGATCGTTCGCCAGCTTTGTGGAACGCGCGTGTAAATGTTTTCGACGCATAGCCTACGTTACACGTCTCATCCTGACATCATGTGTCTTTACGGGATGTGTGTGAACGCACTCACAGATCCCGGAAAATCACTGGCAGTGTGAATGGACCAAAATCAAACAATCCCGGGACAAATCCCGGGTCACATTATCCGTGTATTTTCCGGAATCTCCTTGTGAAAGGGGCTAAACTTAATCATTGCTCAGAGCTCATGATGATATAATTTCCAAAATGTGTGTGTGTGTGTGTGTGTGTGTCCTAGTCTGGCTCTGAATAATCACCACTGTAAAAAAACAACAGAATAAATGAGCTTTTGTTGGCCGCTGGATTGAGGAACATGTTGCAGTGCCCAGTGCACTCTGGGATACTGGTGGTGGCCTAACAGAGGACTCATTCTGAGCTCCAGCCACGCTCAAGATCACATGCTCTCATTGACTACTGTTTCCTTACTACTGCTATATCTATCACTTCTATCTATCTCGGCTAAAATTAAGTGAAATAAACAAAAATACAATGGTAAAAAGTTATGTAGTGCCAATATTTACTTGCCTGTTTAGTTAGTTTTTAAATGCTCGATACAATCTAAAAGTAGTTATAAAAACTTCCGACCAATGGGATTCCACAGTGGGCGGAGCTACTACTTACATGGTCTTCGAAAACATACTGAAACATAAATATAATAATTTTAGTGCTGTCAAATCGATTAATTGCAAATGATCGCATCTAACATAAAAGTTTGTATATATACACCGGTGAAAAGTTTGGAAGCATTATTATTTTTAATGTTTTTAAAAGAAGTTCCTTATGCTCATATCAAGCCTGCATTTATTTAATCAAAAACAACAAAAAAATGTAATATTGTGAAATATTATTGCAATTTCAAATAATGCTTTTCTATTTTAATATACTTTAAAATATTATTTATTTCTGTGACGCAAAGCTGAATTTTCATCAGCAGCATCATTACTCGAGTCTTCAGTGTCACATGATCCTTCAGAAATCATTCTAATATACGGATTTATTATCAATGTTGGAAACTGTTGTGCTGCTTAATATTTTTTATAACCTGTGATACTTTTTTCAGGATTATTTGATGAATAAAAGTTAAAAAGAACAGCATTTATTCAAAATAGAAATATTTTCTGTGTTAAGTCTTCACTATCAAAACTGAACACATCTTTGCTGAATAAAAGTATTAATTTCTTTCAAAAAATACTTTTTAATACTTGTGTTATATATTAATCGAATGTTTGTGTGGCCTTAAATGTCCATCTATGAATTGAAATCGCAAAGAAAAAGTCCACAAAAATAAAAAAATAAATAACCTAATTTTGAAAGGTCATGTAAGGACACATATATTCCTGCCTTTTTTTTTCTTTTGTAAAGCATGCACTTCAGGGTCTGTGTATTTAGATAGCGAACCAATGTCACTTAATGTCAATTATAGCTTACTCATATTTGTGCACATAATTAAAATAGAAAGACAAAGCAACAGTCACTTTCAACACCTCAGTTGGTAAATCCATTCTCTTCTGAGTTTTAGGCTGCTTTTCACAGGAAAACAGTGAGGAACAAGGATTTACAAAGACAATTACGACCTAATATTTCATCGCTTGACCTTCTCTACGTTAAGGAACGAAATGTGTGTGTTCTGTTTGCGGGTGGTTGATCCGTGAGATAATTTAGTATGTTTGGCCACATTCGTGTGTAAGGCGCTGAAAGAAAGTCTTTAGAGTTATTTTTCAGTCAGGTGAACTTTTCTCTCCATACAAATCACCCTGCGAGATTCACTGGCCTTCCTGTCGCTTTGACTGTTGCCATGGTGATGACCTGTTGCCACGCTGCAGTGGCGGGTTTTCGTTCCCATCTCGCGCTGTGCCAGAAAGGTTCGCCAAAAACGCTGAGTCATCGCCTGGCAACGCGCCACGGCAACGGACAACAGCAGCTCAGGACAACAGTATTTCAGGTCTGATAAAAAAGATATGCTTTTGAACTTGAAAAGATTTTTCCAAAGTATCAAAACTTGACAATTGTCGAAATTCTAAATGTTTTATGTATGTCCACGTGGTGGCATTGCCGAATTTGCCGCTGGTCTGCTGTCATATAATATATTCTATACAAACATTACAAATGCATCCAGCCTCTTTGAAAACTATTCAGAATACTGCTTAAAACGCACTATAAAACATAGATTGTAAAGTAAAGCATTATTTATTTTTAAGGACTGTTTTTGGATATATTTGATTTGTGTAACCGCAATTGTTGTTTACGCCGCCATTTTTTTTAACCACGTACTTACTTAACCACAAGGTGGCAGACTTGGCTTTTTTGTGATTTGTTACTGTCATGCAGGCTTGACGTACTTATACAAAAGGTTTCTATTCGGCCCCTTACTTCCCACCTGTAGTGTTTTGTCTGGTCTGCTTCCACAGATAAACCATCCAGTTAACAAGATCTATAAGCCACTTAACCCAGTAAAACATGCTGTCGTGTTACGGCTCAGAAGTCACGTGACTCCCCTAATGAGGGACTGCTGTGGCGGATATTATAGGCTACACATTATTTTTGTATTATTTATAGGCTACACATTATTTTTTTATTATTATATTTGATATTATAATATTTTTTTTATTGCAATATTTATTTAATATGGTCACGTTTTATTATAAAAACCTCACATATCTCAATAAGAATGTGATCATCTCAGCCGTGCAACATTTTACCATGCTTAATTCTCCCGGTTTTCCTCTATAATCAGCACAGAAAATATAAAAAGTTTGCTTTCAGTTGTGTTTATTGTATTAAAAGTTTCCTATTGTAACCCTTTAATGCATGAATTATGACAAGGATTTTTTTTCTCCTGTGTTTTTATTGCTCTTGGTGCATGAAAAACAAGATCTGGACTTTTGTTTTTACATTTATTTTTTCAAAGAGAAATTTTCAGATGTCCACTTGAGTGGGCAGTATGCGTTTTTGTTTTTAACTAAAGAGATACTGTAAACATAATACAGTAATAACAGGAATACTGTAAATATTTACAAACCAATGAATACAATTATATAAAATCATGTGAAAACAACAAATATATATATAAAACATACTACAGCTTCAAATATTGCAAATAAAATTGCGTTTGTTCCTGTTCGACCAGCATGTCTTTGATATCAGACCATGAGGACGTGATTCCATCACAGATCTCTACAACCGGTGAAGTTACAACTTAGAAAAGAAAACCTAACTCAGAATATGTAGAAAACTCTCACACTCATAATATGTAGAAAACGCTCACACTCAGTCTACCAGAGTATGTTGATTTGACCCTATTAGCTGATAATTCTGATTGTGTTCAAAATGGATAGATTTCTACCATGCTGTCCTTTCTGAGAAAACCTGAAATCTACCTATTGATGTTTTCAGACTGTGGAAAAACTAACGATCAGGTGCGTCAACGCATTACAAGTACAATTGCAACTTTTTTTTATGTAACATGCATTACGTAATCAGATTACATTTTGATATAACGAGTAAAGTAACGCATTACAAGTAACATGCATTATGTAATCAGATTACATTTTTATGTAACAAGTAAAATGCATTATACAATCAGATTACTTTTTTATGTTACGAGTAAAGTAATAAATTACAAGTAACATGCACAACATAATCATATTACATTTTTATGGAACGTGTAAAGTAACGCATTACAAGTAACATATTACGTAATCAGATTACTTTTTGATGTTACAAGTAAAATAACACATTACAACATGCATTACATAATCAGATTACTTTTTGATGTAACGAGTAACGCATTACAAGTTACAACCATCAATGAGTAAAGCAATGCATTACAAGTAACATGCATAATGTAATCAGATACATTTCTGATGTTATGTAAAGTAACTCATTACAAGTAACATGTAATCAGATTACTTTTTTGACTAAGAACAATGTTATATTAATTACATATTAAAAACACATACATTTATTTACAACCAAAAAAATTGACTGCAGAGTATTTTCACAAGTATTTTCAACAACAACAGTCAAATAGTATG
Source organism: Meda fulgida (assembly GCA_030578275.1). Taxonomy (NCBI): domain Eukaryota; kingdom Metazoa; phylum Chordata; class Actinopteri; order Cypriniformes; family Leuciscidae; genus Meda; species Meda fulgida. The sequence goes on along the minus strand of CM060637.1, from coordinate 11,662,478 downwards.
AATTGTAGCTGAAATATAGCTAGTGATTCATGATGTCCAATTTAGTGGACAGATGATTAATCAGAATTTCCTCTAAATCTAAAATCAATATTTGGAAAATTTGACTCCATAGATATTACTTGATGGTACCATTTTTTAAAAAAAATTTATAACCTGTAAGAGTCTCCTATAGAAGGAATGGATGGATATTCCAGAGCAACTTGGCATTTCTGACTGGCCATTTGAAGGAGAAAGAAATCCACATATAATGGCTTGCCACTTTGTGGCAGTGTATGGAATGATGCACTAGAGTTCACTGTAGAGTTTGAAGTGCAACTGTGCAATCAAAACCCATACAATAAATGGCTTTTTGAATAGCTGTCCTCTATGGTGACCTCTATTGCGTGTCTAAGATTTGAATTCTTATGTACACTTATTACGATGAGAACTAATAAAGCATTTTAGTAGCATTTTATGTGACAACAGTAGCTAACTGTTTTCAAAACTGTGCAACTTGTCTATTAAAAAGCTACTTTTTCCAACTAGTAGCAGTTGTAGCATAACAAAATGTTACATTGCTATTTTTGTCACATCGTATTGCTGAGGTACATATTTGTTTCTCTTCAGAAAAAAACAGGCATATTTTTGCTTAATTGCTTAGCTTCAATGCAGCCAGCTATGTTTTATAAATTCACATATTTTTCAGCTTAAATAGCCTAGCTTTTAACTTGGCGAGCTACAGTTTTAAAGCAGCTTCCCCAACACTGGTTGTTGTTAGCGAGTTAGCAAGACTGTTAAATTTCATTTAGTTAACAGCCATGATGGTGGCTATAACACGGGCTATATTTCACATAGCAGGTTTGGTGGCATGCTGCTATAAAAATGAAATGAGAAATATGAAGTCACTTGCTAGGTTCATGCACTTGTTGTATTGAAGCCTGTAATGTTCCGTACAGGGCTGCCAGGTCGATTGGCAGCAATAGGCTCTATGCAAGTCGCAGTTCCGGGTTCGCGTGTACCAGGCTATCAACTTCCGGTTTAACTTCCCGTCTATACACAGACAGATATGGCTCTCTTTTATAGTCGTTGTCTTCAGGACTTACCTCGTCTGACGGTAAATGATGTAGACCGACTCATTAAAAAATCATGTGCTGCTCCCAACAGCAAGCGGGAAAAGGGATTTAAAATGTACATTGGGAGCTATTTCGACAACTATGAGGGTAAGTAGCTAAAGTACTTACTATATTAACCCCTCAGGTTGTGTTCGGGTCATTTTGACCCGGTGAAAATTTTAATTAGTTAATGTTATCGCATTGGACTGAAACTTAGCGACTTTGTTTACAAAGGGTATAACTACTTCTCAAATGTTTTTGAGAGAAATTGAAATGAAATGAAAATTTGACAATTTTTGTAGGGGTGAGCGGGGCACAACGTAACGTGGGGCTAGTTGTAACACACTTGTTTTAAATACTTCCACACATGCCAGCATGACGAAACCTCTTTTACTGTCTATGGGCGAAACAGTGTATTTATTAGTTGTCATATCAGCACTATATAGAGAAAAAAATGCGGTAAAATTCTAAAATAAAGATATCACTGAGCATTTATTTAACCATAGCAAAATTAATTTTCTTACTATGTTAATTTTTCATCTCTATTTTTTGTTTATTTAAATTTATACAAATCTGATACATTAAAAAATGCCATTATTTTAGGCTATATGAAAAAGTTAATTGTATTTTATTGAGAAAATGTTTTGGTTTGACTTGTATATATTTTTTATTAGATCAGATAACATTTTAAGCTGTCATATGGTCATGTTACAATGCACCCCACCTATATGGCATGTTGTCACATTTAACTTCTATTCTTTAGGGGTATATCAAGAAAAAAAAAGTATACACCGTACTAATAAAACAAAACCACATAATTGTACTAGACATGTGGGAAATTAATGTGGGGAAAAATAAATACTCTAAACCCTAAGTAGATTTACACAAACTGAGTAAGTCAAAAAGCGTTACATTGTGCCCTGCTCTCCCCTACTTTTTTGGGGGGATATATATATATATATATATATATATATATATATATATATATATATATATATATTATATAAAAATAAATGCTCTAAACCCTAAGTAGATTTACACAAAGTGAGTAAGTCAAAAAGCGTTACGTTGTGCCCTAATCTCCCCTACTTTTTTTCGGGGGGGGGGGGGGTATATATATTATTATTTTTTTATTTTTTTTAACAAATGTTTGACTTTTTTACTAAATAAAACAGTTTCAAAATGTATGTTCATCTTTCTGCCTAACAGTGTCAATGAAAGACAAGGTGACAGGAGAGGTCAGCGTGAGGGCGGTCTGTCATAGATCCATGAGGAAAAATGAAAAGCAACACGAATTGAGAGTAGGGTGACTAGGGTCAATGTTAGGGTAATAGTTAGGCCTCTTGATAAGTTGCCCATATCAGCTAATAAGTAGCATTATCTAAATGAATATGGCTAAGTCTCTGTCTACTGTTTATGTACATGAATGGGTAGGCCTACATTTTAACATATGTCCCTCTCATCTAGAATACACTATGCTTGTATTAGTTATATTTTCCTCTTGTTAACAGTTTAGGTCTTGAGAGGTATTTGTCATCTAAGCTTCTATTTCTCCCTAGATGGTGTTAAAACACTCAAAACCTGTCATTTTGGCGAGCACCCACTGCTCCTGTGTGGCGGGGTGTGCCTTATGCAACCATTTGGTTGCACTACTGTATCAAACAGCACACTTCTCCCAATTAAGCATCCCTGCTGTACCCCCAGTGCACAGTTGCACAGACACTGAGCAGATCTGGCATAAACCAAGGACCTTGTAAGTCATCTGTCTGTCATGTGAATTGTACCTATGCACATGTAGCTATTGTGATGTTATGTCAAAATATGTCTTTGCTGTCAGGGTGTTAGGCCAGGTCCGGTGGGAGACATGGAGGTCCGCAAACCCCAAAATTCAACCGCGGTATATGTTTAATATGTACGCTGCAGTTTAAAAAAAAAAGTTTTCTCACTTTACCTTTTTCAGAAGTTCTCTCTACAAAGCACTGGACGTAGAAATGCCAGATCTAGCCACATTGAGAGTGGCAGAGGTATACAAGCACTTTCCCCCTTTGCTTGCACCTCTAGTGACCACCATGGGCATGTCAGCAGAAGTCCCATTAGTTCAGTCAGCTTTTGGGGCTGTCCAGGCAGGGAGTGTGCGTCATTTCAGCTAAAACCACCAGAAATGCGGAGAATCATCAACATCCCAGGCGCCCCTGCCCAACCTTCTATTCCCATCCAAAGCTATAGGCTTGAGCCAACCGCATGCACTTATGTGTTATCAGAGGAGGAACATGTATACTGTATATGAAATCGCTACAGGTGTCATTCGACATGGCCCACAGGGTTGAAGCTGCAACACGGCAGCAGAGCTCATGCCAGGAATGGCATCGACTGAGAAAGATGCGAGTCACATCTACACGCTTTCACGAGGCATGCCATGTTTGCTGTCATACATCTGCTGAAAATCTGGCACACAGAATTTTGAGGGGGACTGTCATGACGAAGGACATGAGGAGAGGAATCGATATGGAGCCAGTTGCCGTGACAGAGTACTGCAGTTTAAAAAATGTGAATTATTCACCCTGCGGGTTCATCATACACCCTGATGCTCCATGGCTGGGATGCTCTCCCGATGGAGTCGTTTTCGATCCTTCTGACAACCCACCATTTGACCTGCTGGAAATAAAATGCCCCAACATCCAGAGTTATGTTGACTGTCCCTACCTCAAAATGGCAGATGGTTCATTGCAGCTTAGGAGGCAGCACAAGTTTTAATGGCAAGTACAAGCTCAGATCCTCCTAACAGGTTTCGAGTGGTGTGATTTTGTTGTATGTGCGCCGGAGGACATGCTTGTTGAGCGTATATACAAAGATATTGATGTAATGCGCACCATTAGAGACCGAGCAGATCTGGGGTTTTTTTTTGTTGTTTTTTTTACCACTACCTACTGAAGTGTTTGCGTGTTTAGGTCATTTTTAGATAACCAGTGAAGTATTTCTCAATTTCTACAATTGTACAAATGTTCCTTTATTTAATGACTGTGTGTTACAGTGTGGCCACATACCACTGGTGGTCCATTCAATTATAATATACAGCATTATATTTATTGTATTCTTATGTGTTATTTACACTATAAACAATATTTACATATATACACACATACTATATTTATACAATAAAATATATATACACCTGTATCTATTATATTACATTAGACATGTGTATGTACATATATATTTAGATTTGTATAGGCTAGTTAATAAATAAATATGTTATGCATTATGAAATTATAATAAAAAATGCAAAAGGAAACACTGTCTTAGTTTTGTCAGTTGATCAGAGTTATGAACAGAGTGTGAAATCCATAGTTTTTACAAAAGTATATGTACAATATTTACATTTACCTTGGCACATTAACAAGGATGAGGGTTTTTAGACTCAGTGGCTCCATGCCTTGACAAGTGGTCCACATTGGTAGTTCACAAGTAAACATGCCACTGTAAACAGTTGGTTTATGCTACCAGAAATGGACAAGGGGATGACTGTGTCAAACAACTTATGCTCCTTCACTCGACGGATAAGACGTTCAACGTGTACCCTGAGCCTGGCCACAGACTGAGTGTGTGTCACTTCATGAGGTGGCATTTGTTTTCCCTTGGTCAGGAAAACAGGCCGGTGAATTTTGCATGGCACTAGGCTGTCAATTAAGAAGCCCTTATCCACTATGATGGCCATGTCAGGGGTAAGAAGGTTAATGATCACTGACTGTTTGAACAACTCCCTGTCACTTATAGACCCTGCATAGAGTCCAGACACAAATGTTATTGCACCATGAGGTGCCATTCCTATTAAAGCCTTGAATGTGCAGTGAGACTTATAGTTTGAAAAAAAAAAAACTCACTTTGTAATAGCAAAGAGGAAGGTGTTAGGCAGCGGATCTCAGTACAATCCAGGATAACCTGTGTGTCTCGGAAAAGATGAAATTCTTCTGGCAAATGGGCTCGTACTCTCTCTTTCAGCATCCAAATGCACACTGACCCCAGGAAAAGTACAGGAAGTTGGCCCAGGCTGTTATGATGCGGCTCACAGTTGCCTGATGTACATGAAAGCGATGACCAAGGTCCTTTTGCTTGAGGCCCAAAGCAAGATGCATCATGAACAGGAAGAACTTGTCTATTGCAGGAAGTGCCCAAGAAATAAACGTGCATTGGTTCTCACATGGCATAAAAGACTTAAACTTAGCTTTATAATATAGTCATTTTCAGTTTAGGAAATAAGAATGGTGAACTATAAGTAATTGATACAACAATCTTGTAATACATCATGAGTCATAAAAATTATGGAATTCCTTATATATGATTAAACTAACTCTGCTGTTGAAGACAACAGATGTTATTCATACTTATAATTATGTTAGCCTATGTTGTTATTATTTTGGTCGGTGTTTTGTACGTGCAGCTAGCTTATACAACTCAAATAATATTTAATAACAACATGAACTAGTGTTTTCAAACCAAAGGCAACGCTATTACAAATGCTTATCACAGGCAATATAATTTTACCTTGTATAAAAGTGTATGTCCTCATCGGACCCAGCAAATCTCTGGAGACCGAAGCGAAGTATGATCTTGGTCTGCTCCAAATGCTTCCGTAGATCTTCCATCTCCCTCGTCAACTCCTCATTTTCATGTAATACCATGTCCACAGCTGCAGCTTCGGGAACTGAACAATAATCGTGTCCAGTCCTCTCCACGTCAAAGTCCATATCTTGCTCTGCGTCCGAGTCAGGATCAGGGGGCAGCGGTCTCTCTCGCCGTTCCCAAACACTCGACCTCGGCGGCTGCACTTGGTAACGGTTCCACTCAAACAGTGTAGGGAAAGCACCTTTTTTCAGACGTCTCAGTCTAGTCCCTTGCATAAAGTCATCAGGTTTGAAATGAACGCTACACACCTTTGTGTTTTTGTTGACTTGGAAGTCATCCCTCCTGATCTTAACGATCCATTTTTTTCTGAGATCCTCTTCCACGGGAAATGAATGAAAACTCACCGTCGAGTTGTATCTTGCCGACACAACGCACGACGGCACACAACAATGTTCCGAACTAGGTCGCATTAGCTTTTGATATCGGAAAACCTTTTTCCTCCATAGTTAAGCTGCCAAGATAAGAATAACAAGAATATTTGTCGTTGTTAACTTTCGCGCGTCAGATCTAATACGGAACCGGAAACTGTTTGCCCAGTAGAGATTGTAGTCGGAAACACGTCACAATCCCCGCTGCATAGAGCCTATAGCTCAATCAATATCTGGCCCTTTTGCGCTACTTAGTGAAGAGAGGTTTGATCTATGGCATAGAATTGGTTTGGCTATAGGCCTATCAAGGGTCATATATTTGTAAGCGGCCTTTATTTGAGTCAGTCACCTGCTGTGGTCATTTGAAACGGATGTAAGACTTCCGCTCAACTTCCCTGAGATTACCAGATGAAGATCAACATGAATCCCTTTGCGCAAACAAACAAACATTTATGGTCACCTATAAATAACGATGGTCCCGTGTAACAGTTTCGCAAAAGTACAATTTAAATGTTACCCTCACGACTTCATTACCCCAGCCAACATTTTTGCTGACAGATATGAAATGAAGATGAAGGTGTGTAGTATTTGGACATTCAACCAGACGTTGTTTCATAATTGTTCCGTAGTAAACAAGCTTTGCGAACTGGCAGAAACAAAGCAGGTGCAGTAATTAAATTGGATTAAGTGGATTATGTGGCCCTTGTGATGAATTGGCAGTTTGGCACCGGAAAACAGTGTGGCTTGTCCTCACCTTACCATGTCAACCCACATTAAGACACACATATATACAAACACTTTTGAAAGATATTTTTGTGTTTTCTGAAAGGTAAACATCTCTTCATAACTATTTGATGAACTATTTAATGGACCAGCAACTGTTTGGTTACCCATTTTCTTTAAAACATCTTATTTTGTGTTCAGCAGAAGAAAGAAATTCAAACAAGTTGAGGGTGAGTAAATTGTGACAGAATTTTTATTTATTGGGTGAACTATTCCTTTTAAGTAATATAAAATATTATAAAATATAAAATGATAATACAATTTCTAAAAGTATGAAAAAAGGGGTGGTTGATTATGATTTCACTTTCACTAACTTTAGTTAGTGTGTCATGTTGCTGTTTGAGCATAAACAACATCTGCAAGGTTACAACGCTCGAAGTTCAAAACAGAGATCTTTTTTTTAAAGAAATTGCTTTTTAAGGACTACAACAAACGTCCCTTTTTAAGGACTACACGGTATTCATCCCGGGTTAGTGACATCACAAACCCTAAAATTTACTTGACAATAGATTGTCAAGACATAATATGCTAATCAGTGACTAGAAGATATCACATAAGCTACATAAATTCATTAACTAACCATTCAGAAATGTTGTCTACACGTTGTCACTTCTTCTTGAGTCTCTCCATCTTTGTTTGACTCTGGTTTGAACATAAGAGGCTAAAAGTTCTTGAAACTTTCAGGACACAAGCTGTTGAAGCTCCACCCTCTGAGCTGGGAGCAGCAGCTCATCTGCATTTAAAGGGACAAACACAAAAACGGTGCGTTTTTGCTCAAAGAAAAAGTATGTTCTAAATAAAATGAATATGGGAAGTATGAATGAAAATCGGATGTACTACCATTCATAAATCCTCTCCCATGCATGGCCTCATGGAATAGTAAATTGTCCATTGAATACACACTTCAGTATCTCACTTCAGAATCGTTTACCTTCTGTTTTTCGAATTCTATGTATTCGGACATACTACTTTTTTGGTGTACTGTTTTTCGCATACTATATAGAAGGGATGTAATCGATTTCGGGCGCAGCAACGGTGTCTGGGGTCACAGGGCCAGGGCACATGTCAGCCTTTCCTTTGGGTAATTGACAGGAACAGGAATAGTAAATCCAGGTCACCAGGCTGCTTGTAATGTGAGGTCAGAACGCTGGACGGACATAAGCTCTTTAGCCAAGTTTCACCTTACTGCGACACAGACTGCTCTCCCACTCACAGAAAACACAGCGTAAAATTAAAGGAGACCCGTATATTTTTATGCTTAAAAAAGTTTTACACCTAAAGAAATTAATTGTACTTTTTTTGTGCAATTTCTGCACCACTTTAGCGGAGAGGTTAATGCTAATCAGTTGTTTAGGAACTGTAATAAGAGCTAGCATAAACATCTGCATTGGAAAAGAAAGCTATAACAAACTACTACTGTTACAAAATAGTAACATTTTGGCATAGAATTTTGGCAAATGTAGAAGCTAAAGTAAAAGAAATGCACAGAAGAAATAGTGCTAGCATGCTACTCTGAATTTAGCCTATAGCCAAAACATTAGTGGACACTATTGTCTGTATTCCACAGAAAAATAAGTAATACAGGGTTGGAACGATATAAGAGTGAGTGAATGATGAAAAAGCTTCATTTTTGAGTGTTCTATCCATTTAAATACTGAGTTTCCACAGTGAAGAGGACATGTTCAGGCATGTTTCCTCTCACAATGAATGAATTATCCTTCTTGTTCTATAGCAAATGTGGAAACGGTTCAAGAATGTGTAATCCTTTATTAAGTCGATACTTAATTTTAACCTTGGAAACTTTATCAAAACATAACTGTAATTTATTATTTAACAGAAGAACTTGTTTAAACAGAAGCACAACCAAGCAGACTTTTGATCTCAGAATAAACAACTAATTTGTTTGGAATTAGTTCTGAAGGGAAAAATATTCTTTAAAGAATTGTTCAGGGGGTAGATGAGGTTTTGGATTTTTATTAATTAATTTATTTATTTATTTATTTTTTGTTATTCGTCTCATCGTTTTTAATGACTGTTCCCAGTTTCAGGGGGGGGGGGGGGGGGGGGGTAGAGAAAGAAAGAAAGAAAGAAAGGTTTACATTATTATCAGCTGATGTAAAAACTTACTACACAATACAGTATCCGAACAGGATTTCATTTAATGAAGAAGTTCAAATTAATTAAAATAAAAATTGAAATTGAAATGACTAATAAAATGTGAATAATTATAAATAATATGTAATAAAAACAATATAAATAAAATATATAATAATCAAAATAATATCGTAAATGTAATCAAAATATTGTAAAAATACTTATAATAGTGTAATACTCCATATACAAGTGTGTGTATATTTCAATATAAATATATTTATAATCATCTAGTTATTGATCAAAACCAAAATTTTCTTTAAAGTGTCTATATTGAAAACCATGGCCCCCATTAATCTTATAAATAGCAGATATACCATATAAATAACATAATACCCAATAGATTCCTTTGTTTCCGATAATACAGTGCATAGTAAATTAGGTGTCATGGTGTAAACCACGGATTTAACCTGTAACCCGCTCATTCTCATTTGGGTTCAATTTCTTTTAGCTTAAATCCGTAAGTTCTGCGCTGGATGACGGGATTTTAATTTGGCTAATTTAATTTCGTCATGTTTGTTTAATGGCCCGTCATAAAGAGAAACAAATGGCCGGTTATACTGTACACCTTTTGGAATCTGTCCAAATGCTTGATGAGTTTCCAAAGCCACAATAAAGGAAATGTGCCTTGCAAGACACAATGTAAGACAGACAGCTGACTTCATCGTAATTACTGTACTGAGATTTAATATTGGCCACTTGTCATAAATCCATCCACATAATGAAGTGATATATGGGTATAAACCCTGTTACGTCTGAGAGGAAGATTCATCACTGAGGCATGTCAGCGTGTCACTTCCCGCCTGTGTCGAAACGGCGGGAAAGTGCACCATAACTTCATATGATTAGCCTTTCATCTTTATTTAGCCCTGCACACACACACACACACACACACACACACACACACACACACACACACACACACACACACACACACACACACACACACACACACAGAGAGAGAATCTTTCTATTTTAATCACAATGAGTGTGATGTAACAGCACCAGATGTCTGGGTTTTCTTTGTTTGGAAGCTCACTTGTACATTCAGCAAAAACATTATTTTTATCTCACCAGAGTATATTGTATGTTATAAAAAGAACAGTTTAAAGTGACATTTTAACCGAAATATAGCCTATTATTTTTTACCTGTAAGGTGATAAGGTGGTCCACCAATGCATGTATAATGTTATTATTAAGATTCTTAACATTAATATATTGTTATTAAACAAAAATGGTGAATTTTACATTTATATAAAAATATTTTTATATTGTTATTTTATATCTTATTTACTTATATTTTATTTTTTGCTACTAACTATATTATATACTGTTTTATTTTTATTTCATATTATAACTTATTTTATTATTTGATAGGCTACTAAGTACTAACTGCAATAATTTAATATACAATAAATACAATTATTTTGTTATAAATGAATTATATGTATTTATTTTATTGGCCATTTGTTATGGCATAATTATGTCATTATTTTATTTTATGTTACATTTGATAGATAGATAGATAGATAGATAGATAGATAGATAGATAGATAGATAGATAGATAGATAGATAGATAGATAGATGATTAAACGATAGTTCATTGAAATTAAAAAAAATTGTAAAAAAAAACGAAAGAGATTGGTTTAAACAACATAAACTCAAAATAATATGTTATCTGAACCCCATAAATGATCTAAGTTTATTTGACAAAAGAAAAATTGTTGTGATAACAAATCACGAAGTATTACAGTATATATAGACAGACAGACAGCTTTTTATTTTGTTTGTTTGTTTGCTTGCTGTAGGGCCTCAGCTGCAGAAAGAGCCTGAAATAAACCAACAGTGTCAAGCAGAGAAAAGACCTCTCATCTCTCTGTGGAAAAAGAGATACAAGCGTTTTACCATGCGTCTGCCAGACCTATCAGTAAGGCCTGTTTTATCAGGTCACATTGTCATGGATTATGGATGTTACTGTAGCAACCTGACAGGATGGAATGCTTTGTCTCTGTGTCTCTCTGTCTTTCTCTCTCTCTCCTCTCCTGCATATGAGCAGTGATTTCTGAAGGGTCCTTCTAGCTCTGAGCAGTGCTTTCAGGCCGCTTCACTCCATCAAACAGCTGATAAAACGGTCCAGGGAGAGAGAGAAAGATACACTGCTTTGCCTGGCGTGTATACCGGAGCTTGTGAAATGGACCAGATAAACTCCAGTAAGTGTGAATATATCTCGCTGCGAATAAATGTTGTTCTTTAATATCAAAAGACTACATTAAACAATCTACCAAATGCTTAAGTGATTCTTTGATTATAGCGTGGGTTTTTAAGCAAATCTGTTTTATTTTCTGCTCTGCGTGCCGGCTGAGTACAAATAGTCTGTTGCGAGAAACCATTAATAAACAACGTGTAATGATGCTTCGATAAACAAAATTTGTCAACTATACTGAATGGCTCACTATTTGCTAATATAGAGAACCCGCCAGCAGGGGCCATTTAATAAGAATCCAAGAGTCCTAATAGCTTCTGCTAATGATTTCTAATATCTCTGGAAAAAGCTAACTGTTAGCATTCACATTCATCTCAATGGGAAAATATGAACTGGAAATATGCGATTTGGATGGACCTCATAAGATGGTTTTTTGTAATGCCTATTTGAAAACAGTTCACGTTTATTTTTGTTTTAGCAGTGTTACCTACAGCTAGCAGGCAGGGTTATAGATGTTACCTATCCACTAGCATGGTATCTATCTGAAACATGCTAGCAATGTGTGATAATACGTAACAGTCTAGCAACCACTCTGAGTACCCTAGCAACCACTTAGCAACCACCCTGAGTACCATAGCAACCGCATAGCAACACCCTAGCAACCACCTGAGTACCCAGCAACCAAATAGAAACCCCCTTGAAACTCCCCAGAATGCCCTAGCAACTGCATAGCAACACCATAGTAACCACCCGCGTACCTTAGCAACTGCTCAGCAACAGCCTATAGCAAGCACAATATATTCTCAAAATATGAACAAATGAACTATTATTAATTTACAAATAACCTATTATAAATTAAATATTAACTATAATAGTATATCAATGATACTAAAAATAACACTGCTAGCCAGCTAATCAGCCGACACTCTGCTAAAATTGTCAACTAACCATCAAATATAATATTGTATGTGCCATATATATGTATATATATATATATATATATATATATATATATATATATATATATATATATATATATTTATACAAAATATATTCTGGTGTGTATATATTAAACATTTAAACAATATTACATATGATTAAACATACAAACAATAAAAGCATAAAATAAATAAATGTTATATATTTAAATAATACAATTTTAAAGGTTTAAAAACAATGATTTTGTAGGATTTCTAAGAAAACAGTTAATAGTATACAATAAAAATAATAAAAAACTGAAATATATTTAATATTATTGATTCGCAATACATTTCTGGCCATTGTTTGTATATTTAAAATGTATTTTATTGCATTTAATTACTGTGTGAATTTGCAGAAAACTGATTGAGGTCATATTTTTCTCAAATACATTTCCCATAATTCTCTGTTGCAACATGAGACACTCCACAGCTCTTAAAAACCTCCTCTGCTATAATATAATGACATTTTTACTTTTTTAGGGCCTGAGCACCAATGGCGTGAGGACCCTCTTGGAATTGCTCCGTTTATTTGTGATATAGTTGTGTAGATGTATATAATGTATAGTTACACTGTAACACAGACACCTTAAAATAAAGGGTTACACTTTATTTTAAGGTGTCTGTGTTACACTGTAATTAAATTGTTATACTGTAATTATACATTTAAGTATGGAGTTATAATAATTAACATGTACTTAATATAGGGTTAGGGCTTGGTTTAGGGTGAGATGCATGTAATTATGCATAATTTACAGTTATTACTATAGTAACTACATGTATCACGTGTTACAAGGACACTAAAACAAAGTCTTACCAAATTATTTCAGCAAAATATGGATATTTTTTTTTGGAGCCAGAATAGTCTAATTACAGCATCTACCAAAGAAAACCAATGACATTTGACCCCCTGGGTCCAACTGAAGTTTTGAACTTCTTCCAGTGACTTTTGTCTTTTGACATTTCTACAATACACTTTTTTTAAAACACTTAACTCTCCGTTTATGTTTTTACAGCAATGATCTGTAAGTACTTCACTATCTAACGACCAGCAGATGGACAGCATGTGGGAATCATCTGGGCCACACGCACAATGCGGTGATCGGAAGAGCTTTTGTCATCCAGTAATTGTTGCCATCTCCAGTCTCTAATCTTTCACCGAGTCATTCCGGTCACTGATCTGAGACCAGCTTTACTGTCTCGTTAAAACGTTGTGTTGTGTCTGAGATACACGTGACGGGAGATGCTCGTAAATTAGCTTGACGTTTCTACTCAAGCTAATCCAGCCTGTTCAAAAAATATTTCACATTGGTATTGTCTATAGCATTTCTAGTTACACTTTTGTAGTGGTGGTAGATAAACCAGCAGGCTAATCAGCTAGCATTATGCTAATCTAACCAGATCTGAGACCACTCATACAGTAGAGTCCGCTTATTTTTAGTGTGGTTTGACATCTCAACAAAAAGTGGGAGTAGAAAATTAGCTTAGAGCATGTGTTGTGAAATAGCTGTGAAATGTTTAGCTATTTTTAGCAAGATTTATGTGCACGTACGGCTTAAACTCTGAATCTAAAGTTGCATCTGAGTCATCCCTGTGTCTAATTAAGATTGAGACAGTCCCACTGAAGCTTTAGCAAAGAGACAAAGGCTCAGTATCATGACATATTCACGTTGCCATGGCAGTCAATGGTCTTTTGAACGTCCCTGGACGAATAGCGACTCAAGCGCTAATTAGCCAACAGATTGAACAAGAGGCTCAGGCTCCACATGTTTAGAGCAGCTTTGTGCCCACTGTTTTAGGCTGATGAAGCGGTCATTTTACGCACCAAAGAACCGCATGTGGTTGTGCCGACTTCTTACAGTAGTTGAAGTAAATCACTCATAGGCTAGGCTAGTCTTAAAAGTACTGTTTATTATATGGATGGTAAAATGGGACCTGTTATGCCCTTTTTCAAAGTCTTGAGTCTAGAATAGATTTTCTTGCTTGATTGTTTAAAAAAACATTATTTTTCACATAATTTACGTTGTTGCTGCACCTATCTTCACTTTCTGTCAGTAACGCTTTGTTTAGTGACTGTCTCTATGAAGCTCCTCCTTCTGAAAAGCGCAATGTGCTCTGATTGGTCGGCTGGACCAGTGTTGTGATTGACAATGTTGATGTTTGGGGAATATCATGACCCTTACCATAACCGTGAGTTTCAACACTTTACTAACTAACTCAAACAGGCCTTTTCTCCTTTTTTGTGTATGGCTTGGGTGGGAATTATTTAAATGAGGAATATTGTGACGCGTACGTTCCCAAAAGAAAACTCAAGACTACAATCTTCAGGCGCTTCAGGGAGTTGGTATAGAGAGAAACAATGTTTGTTGGTATAGAGAATAACTGCCTTTGGAGTGACTTTGTACTTTGTAACTTTGCAGGCCTTTTTCATGCTCAAACAGCAACATCACACACTAAAGATGGTTTAAAAAATAATAAAAAGCATAATAGGACTCCTTGAAGGTAAAGAAAGTACCTTAAAATCAAGAGCATCATTGTGTGTACCTGCAAACTGGCCTGACGATCCATCTACAACAATAACATTGACAGTTATTCTTATGTTTTTGTGTACAGCCTGAAGGAGAATGAGCAATGCGGAAAGGCAATTCATTTCGCTTCAATATAACCTTGCTTCCGCTGAGAGTTCACGCCTCCCAGGAAGCTTTCAAAATGTCAGCGCATATCACGAATGCAAAAGGACGACACTAAGCCATCAATAAGTAAGAGATCTAAAGTAAAAAATCTGATAACCAGAGATTGATTTTTTTTCTTCTTTTTTTTCAAATGTGTCAAGTCGAACGTCACATTTCATGGAAATCAATTACATTCTGGTTGGCTAATTTCTCTCAAGAAGGCAACTAAATTTAAAGCACCAGGCTAAAACTTAAGACGTTAGCTGCAGGGATTAGGCCATTTTCCAGACGCTTTATCTGAAGTCATGGCCGCTGAAATGGAGGCTCATATCTATCAGAAGTGTGTGTGCCTCTCTGACAAAGGGAAATTAAATGGCACTGAGGGCATTCAAATAAATCAGCATGTTCATTCCCCAGCTTGCACAATGCATTTCAACCTTGTGCAATTTTGTTTTAATAAATAGGCACTTTTTACTCTCAGTCTGAGGCTTCAGCTCTTTTTAAAACCTTAATAAGCTACTATTGCCAAACAACGTCCTATCTGAATATGGAACCCCATAAGTTTCAGATTTAGAACTTTATGTGTACATGCGCTCACACTCTACAACTCAACTCCCACTCACTTCACCAGTGCTAGATGTTAACATGTTGCTATGCTAACTCAGAATTTACATTCTGGCGAATGAAGTCATATGAATTTGTACGATCTCATAAGTGTTATGATCTCCTCATGCCTAACTGACAGTGAGGTTTACGGGTGGACGTTCATACTTACTTTTTTCCAAAAAAACGTATTACTATTACTATTACTCGTATGTATCACTACCTCGAGGAATTGCCAACTCGTAAAATCGCTACATTTTTCTCATAAGACCAGGTTGGTGATACTCTAACAAGCATATAAATGTGTAAAATATTGAGTTAGATTGAAGTTTGTCAGGGTTGAAATATTTTTCATTGAGCATGCAATGCATTCTGGGATTACTTCTCATTCATGAAGGATGATTGAAATTCTGACTTACATTTTGGCCGAAAAAAGGTATCAAAACTCATTTTACTTCTGTAATGTGATGTATTTCTGAATGCTATATATTTGATGAGAACAAATGTAGGGAAGCAGCTAATTTTGTTGGAAATTAATTGACGGAATAGCTGATATGACAGCTTCAGTTTAGTGGAACACGACTATAGGCTAAAATTTTGCTGCGTTCAATTTAACTAAGAAGGAAGATGGACACGCCCAGGCAAACCTTTGTTGTAATTGCTCTTTTGGAATACAAACACATAAAAAAAAAAGTATTTTCCACAGTATCATGTCCACAGATAGAGGTTACAGAGTTGGAGACAAAAGTGTAATAAACAATATATTACTATTGTTTTAAATGGTTGATGCACTGAGCAGCCATATTGGATTGTGATTACCCTATACAGTAAAGCCATCTTTCATTCTCTTTCTTCTTTTTAATTGTGCCCAGATGTGACACTGTTCTCCATGTGTGCCAAGCCACACACGTTTTTTGAAGCACACACCCTTGCTAAGCAGCACTGGTTCTGTTTAAATTGTTTATTACAAAGCCTTGCATCATTGTGCCTGTTTATGTGATTTATGAGGACACAGATTTGAATATTGACATGCTTATTACACTGGTATTACAACTTAAACGTGGTTTATGAGGACATTTCATGAGTCCTCATAATTCAAATAGCTTAAAAAAACAACGTTTTATTAAAAAATGTAAAAATGCAGAATGTTTCCTGTGATGTGTAGGTTTAGGAATAGGGTTAGTGTAAGGGGATAGAATATACAGTTTGTATATAAAACCATTACGCCTATGGAGAGTCCTCATAATGTAGTTGCACCAACGTGTGTGTGTGTGTGTGTGTGTGTGTGTGTGTGTGTGTGTGTGTGTGTGTGTGTGTGTGTGTGTGTGTGTGTGTGTGTGTGTGTGTGTGTGTGTGTGTGTGTGTGTGTGTGTGTGTGTGTGTGTGTGTGTGTGTGTGTGTGTGTGTGTGTGTGTCTGTGCCAGTCTATTTTATAAATTTGCCGTTGCGCTTGTGTTTTAATGGTAACAGACCGTTGGAAATGGCCCAAACCCCTGAAAAGAGCTGCCCACTGTTTTACAGCTTACGCTGGCTTCGGATACATTTCCAGCTCGACACTTACGCAGAAACCGCCACTAACTGGTCTGAATATTATCATGTGATCTCCTGAGAGTCAAACTGCGATACCTTTATTCTCAAATGCCTTTACTTATTTTCAAAATTCTTTTTTTGTGTGTGTGTGTGTGTGTTTATTTTGCAGCCACGTGCGACAACTTTCTACACAGAATCACCGTGTGACCTTGGAGCTCAAACAGAAGTCCAGATAAGGATGTGGCTGCTTGAATACCCCTGTGTGTTTCCCATAGTTCAGTTCCCAGACAGAAAAACCTCTGAGTCAATGCCTGAGAATGCAGTGCGGGCAATGAAAACTACTGCAGCCTGCACAAATACCCTCTGTGTGACGATATATGCAGATAATAACAGAAACAGCCTGAATCTTTCTCGCTGGTTTACAGAGACACGGCACATACTTTTAAAGGAACGTACTGTGTTAAATACAAGATGTGACAAGCTGTCAATAACCACAGAAAACCATTTCAACTCCTCCCTTAGTTTCAAAAACAAACCATCATGTTTACATTAATTCACTTACAATGGAAGTCAGAAATGTGCTGGTAGCATTTTTGTTTTAAAACACTATAAAATTGTGTAAGTTGTGCGTTATTTGAGCTGTATAGTTGTCTAAAACATCCTTCAGCTCCAGGACTATTGTTAGGCATATTTTCTCATTTAAGTAGCCAGTGTGAAACACTAGCATGTTGCTATGCTAACAACAACTCTGTCTGTTATGATTAGCTTTTAGTAAACCCAGAAATATTAATTTAAACGTATATGTCATTAAAATTTCTGTCATTTATTCTCAGTGAATGTCAATGGGATCCAATGTTGTATTTTTGAATGCCATTGACTTGCATTATATGGATACAACTGTTGTTCGAAATATCTTCTTTTGTGTTACACACAATAAAGTTATACTATGGAGGCTTGTATCTGTATTGCGAATTTATATCTCACAATTCTGACTTTATAACATGCAATTACGACTTTATATCACGCAATTCTTACTTTATAAGTCGCAATAGCGACTTTATGTCCCGCAAAGTCAGAGTTGTGAGATGTAAACTCGCAGTTGTGAGAAAAAAGGTGAAATTTTATTTTATTTTTTATTCTGTAGCGGAAACAAGCTTCCATATCATTCAGGTCATACATGACCAGATTGTCATGTTTAGGTGAACTGTCCCTTTAAGACCAAAGTAAACCGATCGAAAATGACTTGTGAGTTTGTGAGCCAAGTGTTTTGGACATAAATCGTGGTAATACTATGTTTTTGGACATGTAACTTGGTAAAAAAAATAAAAATAAAATAAAATAAATAAAAATCCTCAGAAGTAGCCTACTAAAAGAATAATTTAGGAACCATAATTGTTTGTTTACGTGTGATTAGGCTATATCCCTGAATATAAGATGCAGCCATATTACTGTTATATGTATTCCATGTCTGCATTATGGAGTTGACATAAAGCTTATGCGGAAGGTAGGCTATGATACAAACATATTTGGCATGCCATATTTTTCATTTTGTCGGCATGCACCTCGGGCTAAAATTCAGAATATGTAAACAGTTCAATGCGGAGACCGTACAAATGTCAACAAAAGGACGCGCACAAGGGGAACTTCTCCAATAATGAGCTCTCTGCTTGTACGGCTGTATGCTAATTCCGCACAACCTTTAAACCTGAACGGACGTGTATTTTTGCGCATTTGAGTCTGCTTTTAGATTATCTCCTTTCAAACGCGGGGCTCTGAGAGCAAAGCTCAAATTTTGACACCGTGTCAGAGACTAATGACCTGTGTATGGCTTTGTGCGTATAACAACTGGTGTCTGTCAAATCAACATGCAACTCAGCTGTTTGATCCAATTTGTCTGAACAGAGTACATCACCGTCTAATGATTGTATTTCGTTCATTTGCTGCTTCTATGCCAGATTTTTTTTTTTGTCCAAGTACTGTGAAAGCTTATATCATGCGGCTTTTCATAGGTTTTTCAACTTGTTCTATCTCTGTTTTGCCTTTTTAATGTATTTTTTCTCCCTCTCTCACAAAACAGATAACAAGCCCTCACCACCCCCAGAGAACGCAGGGCATGATGCCCTCGCTGAAGAGGAGTCTTTGTTGCAGTCTCAAAGATAGCAACGCACTCCCTCCTTGAGACTGCTATCATATTATTGCACCGGCCCCTTTAGCGTCACCCCACAGACCTCCACGCATTTTTGTGGATATTTATAAAGGTTTTTGTAGCTTTCTGAAACTTCAAACTCTAAGCTGAAGGCTGTTTCTATGTAGCTCTTCTCTTCTTGGTGGGTTTTCAAACAACTACATATATATAGCCTACTTTTTGCCTACTGTTTTATGAATACTGTGAACTTAGTGATGTATGATTCTTGAACGAATCGTTATTATAAGTAGGTAACCTGTTGAGCCGGTTCATTGAATCAACCTCATTCAAATTTTAAGGTGTGTTGTGTTCAAAATCGCCCCCTATACCATCATTCACTATTCCCTACATCTGTCCACTAAAATAGTTCACTTGAGAGAGTGAATTCGGACACTGAGTGCTGTCTATAAGGGGGTCAGTATTGACCAGCTCCAATGTCAGTTTTTCATCTACTACAGTATGCTTATTCGGATGTAGCCACTGTCAGGATGGCATAACAGGAGTCTTTTTTTGTGTTAGTCATGTTGGTTATACCCAAGGAGCTACTACCTAAAATTTGCAATTTTTTTTTTGCATTCCTATTCATTTCAATCGCACTTGTTTGGCTCGGTTGAAATCACGTTCCTTTGTCGCCCTTCGGTTGAAATCGCAGGGGTCCCGAGAATCATCACCACCTTTCTCCCCTCTAGCGACGGCCCTGTCCTGAATTACTGAATACTACCCGGAAAGCTTTTGACCACTTTATAGAACCACACTGACTTGGTGGAGAAAGATCAAATTTATAATTCTTTAAGATGCTTCACCTTTTCTGATTATGGAAGAAAACATGGCAATTTTTAGTAAGGGTTTCAGGCACTATTTTAAAAGGTTTTAATTTGTTACAGTGTATCAGTATACCACTATGACATTTTGACTGTATGCTCAATAAAATAAATTAATTAATTAATTTAAATTTCGAAAATGAAAACATCATTGATCATTGAACAGGTTAGCCTTTGTTATTTGTATGTACTTTTAAATAAATACAAAAATAAATTCAGTATACATTATATTATTATGTTATGTTAGAAATTAATAGAGTATTTGGTTACACTTCATTTTAAGGTGTCATTGTTACAATGTAATTTTAGCTACATTTAAGTACTGAGTAATATTAATTAACAACATGTACTACTATAGGGTTAGGGTAGAATTAGGATTTGGTTGAGGGTTAGTTGCATGTAATTATGCATCATTTACTGTTATAACTATGGTACTACATGTAACAAGGACACTAAAATAAAGTAAATATTTTTAGTCTGTTCTTGGAAGTATAAGTATGTAAGAAAAAGATGGAAATCTTGATGCAGGGTATAGAAGGAATATCATCCGCATCATCACTCAAAAGAAAATGAATAATTGATCAGGCAAACTCTAGACGCCAGGGGAAAAGTGATTTTCCTTGAGGGGCCATGGTGACAGATGGCGAACCACCACAGGATTCCAGTCTCCGCCCAGTCGTCTCATATTCCCCGCCCCTTTCTGTGACATCACCGGCGCTCCGGCCCCGCCCAGATGCGATGCGAGACGCTTTTGCCTAAGAACCACAAAGGAGCACAAAGTGACCAACTCAACACTACAACTGCGCGCTGCTTTGGATAAACATAACCGGAATGCAGAGGTGAGTTTATGCCATCTGTGCGCTTTTGTGCTGTTAATCCTTCTGACTGCTTTTGAAATGATTCGGATTATGTTTCCAAACCTCCGAAATGTTTGTGTCAGCGCTCAGTGTTAAGTAGAACATGCGTTTCTTGTAACATTTCGGCTGCTTTTACAAGCCTGAAGTTGCAATGATGCACACATATCAGGTGTATTCAAATTTTAAATGCATAAACTTAAATGGGGTATATTAATAAGGCAACACGGACGCGGATATATTATTTGAATTAACTAATTTACTTGTGTGTGTATGTATACATCATTTGTGCATATTTAAGCTACTTGTACTAAGTAGTAGGCTATTAAAAAGCTTAAACTGTTTTATAAGTGATATTCCCAGAATTCCCTTTTTGAACCATCAATTATTGTTGTAATTTAGCCCTCCATTCAGATATATGCCTGCCAGTAAAATGTCTTTATTTTTTGAATAACTGGTGATTTCTTGAAATGGCCAAACTGATTTAAAACCAGTATAAATACAC
Organism: Meda fulgida; assembly: GCA_030578275.1. NCBI lineage: Eukaryota > Metazoa > Chordata > Actinopteri > Cypriniformes > Leuciscidae > Meda > Meda fulgida. The sequence goes on along the minus strand of CM060637.1, from coordinate 11,641,051 downwards.
CAGTTTATTCCAAAATACCAAAGTACATGCAGTTTCTAAAAAATAATGAATACGGTATGAATTTAGTAACAGTGTCTAATTTTAAGTACTAAACTACTGAAACTATGGCTACAATAGTACAGTTTCATTAGGAACGACTTGTTCTTGTTTGACAGTTGGTTATTTGTTACCGTGGTTATCAGTGTTTGATAGTCACGACCACCCCGGTGGTCATTTCTAATGGTGAGGAGGACATCCTATACATCCCCCCTCCCTCTCCGCTCCCATTCCCAGCCGTCAACCCCCTCTCTCCTCTTCCTCCCTCCCCTTCCCACATTCCTTTCAGACTTTGAATGGAACAGGATTGACCTGTGGCATAACTCAGCCTCGTTTTCCTACAAGACCTAAGCTCCCCCCTGTTATATTAACAATTTATTGTCAAGTTAGGTGGTGTATTAAATATTCATGTGTCGCAGAACAAATGGCTACTACTTTAGATGTGTGTGTGTGTGTGTGCGCTTGTGTATTTCGAATAACAAAGTTATATTCTATATTCAAATGAAATGTTTTAATTTTAGAATATAACAGTAACTTGTTTTAACAGTAGCAGTAACAACGTTTGTTGAGTCAAGATATAAGAGCCTTTCCTTCAAGGAATGTTCCAGGTTCTATACAAGTTAAATGTGTCGACAACCCGTCGTCGATAACCGCAGAAAAAATGGTCTTATTTGATTTGGAATTATAATTCGGTTTGTATAAACAAATAAAAGATGCTTTTACAGTAACAGACTTACAATGGAGCTACAGCTTTGCTTCAATATGACAAGTCATGAGTTTTAAACCATTAAATGTGTTAATGTGAAACTAATGTGATTAACATAACTTACTAACCTTGTATGTTCTAAAGTATGGGTCTAGAAAAGATCAATTTAAGGAACTTGTCAGCACAAATAACAGATTTTGCGAAAAAATACATTTTTTTTGCCTCAAAGACAAATTGGACCATTTTTAACTTGACACATTGTAATGGTCTGGGTGTATGTTCATTTAAGACCCATGTTTGGGGTTTCTCAGAGTCTTGCAGTGGTGGGGAGAATAATGGAGGCAAATATATGCTGTGCCGTTCTGTTCAAAATACAATTGTTAACGGTAACCTCTGTCATGTGGATCATTTACAACACATTACAACATCATCAAACAAAATCCAAAATCGTCCATCTGAAAGAAATGGATGGATGCACCAAACAAATGCATCAAAACAAATGTACCAAACGAAACAAAGCGAAGTGAACTACAAGTGTGTTCACACTTATAGTTCGGTTCTGTTGAATTTTTTGGTCTGGACCGAAAAAGAAAATAGCAAATTTAGTCCTAGTTTGCTTAGTGTTCACACTGCCATTTTTGAGACCGAACCTAAAGATATAAAACCGACACCTGTACCGAACTCTGATGGGCAACGTAACTCCTATGATGAGAAACAATCAGTTGTCCTTGAGCAGGCTGTCCTTTTTAGGGTCGCATCTTGTGACATCACGGTCTGTTTTTGGTACGTTTAGATGTTTTTGGTCCGTGTTGCATTCATATTTCAGTAGCATCGCACCAGAGTCTGTTTTGGAAGCGGATCGAGCGACTAGCGACAAATCTAACAACTTTTTGGATTGCTGGTTAGCATGTAGTGAGTCAGTACATCATACTCGCTCTGTGGTCCAACAGAAAATATGTAAATGAGAAGAGCTTTATTGGACATTCAGCTATATTATATTAAAATGACAGTATGCGAGCACAGATTAGGAGAGGAAACCAATGGAAACTACTGACAGTTGGCGCATTACGTCATCTAGTTTCCCTTAGCAACTTTTTGAGCAGGTTTTCCATTGAAAATAGTTGGCAACACTTTTCAGGGGTCTCGGTCCGCTTGTTTGGTGCTCACCAAGGTTTGACTGGCAGTGTTCACACTTATTCAAATGAACCGCACTAACAGAGCAATCACACCATGGTTCGTTTTAATCAAACCAACCCCCCGACAAGTGTGAACTTAGGTAACTTTTAGCACAGCACACTGATTCACTAATTTAAGAATCACCACTAAAAATGGCAAAACTACATAAAAAATACGTATCTAACCTGTCAAATAAACAATACAATAAATCAAATAAACAACAGATGTTGTCCATACAGCTTAATTTGGATCAAAGCTGAAACATTCCTTTCACAGAAATGCCTATCAGCCAGAAAACACTCTTTCTATTATTTGTGTCGTGTCCACTGTGCATAAAGCCATGTTAGTCCAGCTTAGAACAGCAGTGTTAAAATCCCCCTCGAGTCAGATGGCAGTAGACTGTGAAAGACAGAGCATAAAATGGCAGATTGTTTTACGAGGATTTAATGTTTCAGAGTTGGCCATCAGGAGAGATTACATTGTAAGTATATTGTGGCTTTTACAGCGTTTATCCTGAGGCAAGCAGGCCTGGTCTAGAAACGCTGTGCTCCAACTCCCATCCAAACAGGCCTTTCCATTCCCGTAGCCTTTGGCTGCTCTTCCAATACGAATGCGACTATAATAGGGGGCCTGCGTTATGATGCTACATTTAAAGAAAGCCACTAGTTTCAGTTCAGCTAAGGGTAAGTATTACTCAGAATAACCTAGAATTATATACTCTCTTTTGCTTTTTCTGCGTGTCGGGATGAGGGAGTGTATTGTTGATGGTATCAGTGGGTGTCTTTAGCTGGGATCAGGACCAAAACCTGGGCGGTTTGTTTTCAGGACTCATGAGACGCTCAACGGTCTGAGGCTCCTATTCAAGCCTGTTGTCTAACTCTCTGATTCCTGGTGATTCATCGGCCGCAGATGTGTTTATATATAAACTAGCCATCTTTGTTCATTTTTCTCAAGTAGAAGCATGATACGTGGCTCATATTTTAAACCTAAAATCCAAATAAAGAATAGATAAGAAATTGCTTACTTGGAGAAAAAATTGGTCTTTATATTTATTTATTGCATTGTAACATTGTTCATGACAATTAACCACATTTTCTCCAAAATTCTCATTACTGTAAAAAAATTGTTTTTACTTTGTTTTAACTCATCAAAATAAGTTAAGCAATTTTCAACTTTATTATAAGGGGGGGGGGGGGGGTCTTATTTTTATATATATTAAAAAACCTAAGGATTTTCAACCGTGGGTGTGTGAACTTTTCATGACATTTATAGATATCAGTTACTTTCTAATTTCATTGGGATTTTTAAATCATGAAATATGTATTGTCTTTAAATTGAACTGATTATTAAATTAAAAAATTACAGGAATAAGCATCTAATGACAATTTCCTTTGAGAATAATGTGGTTGCAAAAAAACTAAAATGTCTGGACATATGGTAACGAGAATGAAAATATTATTTCTTTATTTTGCATTTGTGTAATGCATGCTTAACGATCATGATTTTTTAAAATTAAATATTGTATTAAATTATCATATTAAATATTAATATATTTTATTAAAAAAGATATTATATTAAAAGTTATAAACTTTGTGTGTGTGTCTATATATAGATTTGATGTTTGTATGTGTTAGTCATATGTAAAATTTAGCATCTTCGCTGTAGATTGACCTAAATCACTGATTCAGCAGACGGACATGTACTGCTTGCCATCTGTAGTTTTTCTGCGTTCTTTGGCATTTCTGCATCCTATATTTGGCCCAGAGGAAGCTCAGGGTTATGAGTGAGATTTTTGTGCTGTTTATGTTCTATCAGCTGAGGAATGATATTACATTCCAGTCTGTGGCAGCCCATTTCCAGCTGGAGGGCTTCAGCAGGAGGAGGAGGAGACGGGGAGGGACGCGAGCTACTCATCAGCCAAGCATTTCCTCTCTTTCTTTTTCTCTTTTCCTCTCTTGCTGTTTCTCCTTTACTCTGTCAGTCTCTCCAGAGCACTTCCTGTCATAGTTCGGCCACTTCCTGTTTCTGTAAACAAAGTCGTTGTCCAGGAGAAGGCTTTACCCTTCCCAAATGTCTTATATTTCTGTAGTTTTCTTTTTTTTATTGGCAAAATATAATTTCTCTTAGTTCTTACTTCTTAGTTTGATTTTTAGGGTAAGTTGTGAAATTTTAGACAGATTTTGAGATATTTACCCTTAATCCTGTTATAATCAAGAGCATTGGTTACTTCCAACTTTCTTCAGGAGAAAGGCGCTTTCTTATTTTGTGTTTGATAATAGTTAATTTTGTTAATGAAAGCTTTTGAGTGTCTTAACCGACTAAGTACATGTTAAGTCCCATTTAATGAAGTGTTTCATAGATGAAGTCACAGCAAGCTGTCGGAGATGTAGAAATTCCTTAGTCAATTTCTGAATGATTTTCTTTAAATCGAAAGATTTAGTCATTACCCTTTGTGCTTCCATTTGTTTTCTAGCCAAAGGGGCCTTCAGGAAAGTATTGGCATGTGAGAAAGACTCTGCGACTGAAATGCAGACGCGCTGTACAATACATGATGCATTTGAGATGCTGGCTGTCTGATATCTGAGATGAGGAATCTGATTGGTCCTTGCTATTCTGGAGTTTGGCCAATTGGGTGTTTGATTCTGTCTGAATGACTGAGAGAATGAAGTGTCAGCTTGAGTTTCAATAATGCTAGACTGAAAACACAATTTATTTTTAAATTTCTCCAAGAAAACCCTGATACACCCTGGCCTAGAGTGTTTAAATATCCAAATTTGTGGTTGACCGATGTGGATTTCTAAATGGCAAATCTAGAATTGCAGATAGTTTGGCTTTCCAGGCTTTTTATAATATATATTAATAATGCAAACGTAATGTAATATAATATATTCTTATAAATATTAAAATACATATATATATATATATATATATATATATATATATATATATATATAAATATAATTATAAAATATGAACAACTGTTTTATATTTAATATATAATTATATAAATAATTAAGTAATTATGTCAATTAAATACGTTTTTTAAGTAACGCTTAGATTGTTCTTAATCTCATAACAAATAATAGACCAAAAAATGCACTATAAAAACTAGATCTTAAAAATAAGAACTTTTTCATTGCATTAGACACCTGATATTTTCTTATCACAAATTGTGGTTGCGTCATGAAACCATGTGATGATGCGTCTGATGTGAAGACTGCACTACCCTGTAGTCAAACAGACACTTGTGAGAATATACACAGACATCCTGCGTTTCAGGTCTTATTTAATTTCAGGCCACATTTGGTGTGTAATGTAAAATATGATTCCATTGCACCATGAACATGTTAAATGATGAATATGTAGGGATGCTGACTTCCTGTCATTGCTCTCCAGATAAGTGTGTGTGTGTGTGTGTGTGTGTGTGTGTGTGTGTGTGTGTGTGTGTGTGTGTGTGTGTGTGTGTGTGTGTGTGTGTGTGTGTGTGTGTGTGTGTGTGTAATAAATAGGTTTGACTCCATGGTTTTGCTCTGGTTAGTCTCTGCAGGGTTTCTCCTCCCACCAAGGACTTCACTCTCTCTCAAACATGTGTGTGCTAAACTCAGAAAAAAAATGATTATGCTCTTGCTGAAGCGCTGGAATCACATCCTGTAGGGGGGTCTTGAGTCCAATTACTAGAACTAATATAGAAACTATACAAATACTCTACAAAGTACGCCAATGTACGGTCTTGTTTTGTGTTCTGGATAGGTTGTGATGGTTGACTAGTCGACTAGTTGCCCAACAACATTCATGTTGACTAGATTTTGTTCTTTAAGTTGTTGTTGAGCCAGGGTTTATTATAGCCTGCTTTGCTTTAGCTCTTAGCGTTAGCTTAATCGGTTTGCTTGCAATATGGGATTTTGGCCAGCTTTCTTCGTTGTATGCTTTTATAACTGTTGCCCTGCAATGACAGTAGTTGACCTGAAAGATAAACTGACTATAGAAGAAGACAATAGATGCTAATGCTCGCTATAGCGCCCTTTGTGGCAATACACATGAATTACAGTCTGAGACATTTCAGACTATGAAGCATGAATTTGCACTTGCGTAGCTAGAAATGTAGCACTCAAATGATGAACATACCTACATTTTTAACCAAATGATTGTTGATATATCTACTGACAGCAGTGCAATAATATTTAGCAAATCTCCTGAATCAGACTCTAAGTGGCTGAAAGCATGACTTCTGCAGCATTGCGATCTATACCTTGCGAATCCCTCAGGAATAGAACAAACCCTAAAAAGCCCAATTGTCATCAGTTTCCACAAGCACAACTGTGCTGCATTGTTTCATAATTAATGGGGACTCAGCACATATTCAGTCCTTGTAATCCCCTAAATGCCCCTGTAACTCTTGTTGTCAGTCGGCATGCCTCCCGAGGTAAATTTTCACTGGCTTATGGTGAATGCAGTAAGGTTTATGTCTTTCAGAGTGTGTGGTGGTGTTTGTGAAGATGGACAGGGGTGAGCAATGCTAGGGAAAAGTCTTCATTGATATGTAGTGCGTTTCTTGAGAGACGGCCCGACCGGATGCAAAACAACACGGTTCATTTACAGAGGACTTTGTTTAAGCCTCTGCTAATCCAGACCTCCCAACAGGCATGACACTTGGCATCGTTTTCTTCACTTTTTCGAGAGATACATTTGGGAACATAGTTTACTAGCCTTAAATGTTTTCTTTTTGTGTATTCATGTATGCAAATAAAATTCTGAGTGTAATTGGAACAACAATATGAGGTGTTCTCCTTTGACTTTTGGTACACCAGAAATAATAGTGCACATGCAGCAAAATGACCCAGCTATGATGTGCTTGTACATGTGGCACAAGTTTGAATTTGGCTTCTTCTGTGCCCTTTTCTTCTGCAATCCAGAATAACAGCACAGCTGAAGATTTGTTTGAGCTGCGCCCTCTACTGTACAGGTGTGAATTTGCACTTCCTTCAGCTTGAGATTTCTTCATTTGACTTTTTTGTTGTGAAAGGGCCTTTACATTTGTGGAAAATATAACTTTTTTTTCTTTCTTTTTTTAGCTATTAAAAAACAAAAAAGCAAGCCCAGCCTAGATGAAGAAAAGTAACGCAAAAATAATGTAATGCATTGTACGCGTGTGTGTGTGTGTGTGTGTGTGTGTGTGTGTGTGTGTGTGTGTGTGTGTGTGTGTGTGTGTGTGTGTGTGTGAAAACTTTACAAATAAGTAGTGGGCTGTTTACTTCCTTAGTACCTAGATCCCTAGTCAGAATGATCCAGTTTGTATTGAGGAATATGTTTGAAAAAGAGGTTAGTAATGTCAGACTCATTTGCGTTAGCTGAGCCTTTTCAGGTAGAATGACCTATTCACGTAGAGACGATAAATGAAGTCTGTCATTTAATGGACTCCTGAAATTAGCCTCTTATGGGTACTTTGAAATATTATCTTCCAGCCACACCCCTCTGCACTTTACCTTAGCAAACCTTTTGTTTTAGAGTCAGTGGTGAAGTATGGACTGGCGGGGCAGTGGAGGGAGAAATTGCTTTGTCCTCAGCTATATATATATATATATACACGAGGTGGTCATATTTACCAAGTGATGAGAAATCGGCAGAAATCACACTTGTCTTATTCACCCAATTAGCTTGTCAAAGTAATATAAAATTCCTCCCTATCATCAATAGAATTTTTTTTTACATTTAATAACCACAGGCTGCAATGTGCCTCGTTATCTCAGTTACCCACGTTTTGGAAATGTAATTTAAATAATTCAGTTGAAATGATAGGTGTTTTAATGCGAGGTGGAAGGATAATGCCGCTCTGTGTGAATTCATTAATTCAGCCAAACACTGTGTTTTATCTATATGAAGCTGTCTGAAGGGCGATAATTAAGGAGTTCTTGAATTGAAACCCATGAGGTTTCTGCAGTACTAACAATGTATATAAGAGCATCTAAATTCCCTGGCCTCCAGCTTGAAGTGCTTTCGACTCATCTTCTGTTAGTTACGTGCTGCATCTGAGATAAGTGTTCTCTTGTCTTATGGGACACCCGAGAGTCGTGGTTTACAAGTGTTTCATGTTTAAGATGGATGGTTACAAATGTCTCTTTGGCTGAATTTTATGGGGTTGTGACTACTTGGGAATTGCAAGATTCAGTTTTTCGATTTCAGTTCCATTAATGGTTCTTGTTAGCCTGGATGCCAGCCCGAACCCCGCCCACAACATTTTTTTGGTCGGGAAGTTCGGTCTGGACTCGATCCATTGAGGTGTAATTATGATTGGTTCAGAAATCGTCGGGCCAATCAAATTGCCAGGGCGGGCTTTATACGATGATGGACAGATGATCTGCAGTTACGTATTCATCACGTCATCAAAGAGCGCTTGGTTTGAACTGGTTTACAACAAAGATGACTGCAGCTGGAGAATTGAGATGTATAGATTCCGCTATCGCGTCTGTTATAAAAGAAATCGACAGCACATTAATTTTAAAAGACAAATAGAGAACTGCAATCAAGGCATTTGTCCATCGTAAAGGTGTGTGTGCCGTCCTTCCTTGCCGTTTGCTTGCTCTGATTGGTTGTAGGTCTATCCAATTGAGTGCAGTGGTTTTTTTTATTCCTCGTTCGGTTAAGACACGCCTCATAATCAAAGCCCTATGGAGCAGTATCAGACTCACATTCTGACTAGAATATGAGTATGACGAAGTCAGGTTAGGTTCTTGTAGTACTTTTGAGGAAGTATTGAGTGTTGTTTTGTATTGCACAGCGCCATTCCATCCATGTTGGTGGAAAAAATTGCATGTTTTGAATTGTTAATGGAACCAAAGACATTTGTCTTTTTTGTTTTGTTTTCTTTATAATTTTTTTTAAAAGTTGCCTTTTCGTAACCAACAAGTTGCACAATTGCTAATGTTTCTAGCTACACAAACACATTTTTTCAAAGTCTGGTCATATTAGCGCATTTCAGTGAAATTTCGTGGACAAAAAACTTGGGATGCACTGAAAAGAAAATTCTTAGTCCTACAAAGCTATTATTATCAGAGCATGTGTACAGGAAGCGGATCAGTGAATGAGAGGGTAGCGTCATTTTACCTTCGTTCCCAGCATAGCCACACCATGCCACAGTACAGTAGGACTATTGCAAACAGAAACAAGTCTACTGCTACATAGAAATTTCATGATGGCTAGATCAAGAGTGAAACCTGAGCGCTGAACACTGCGGGAGGCATATATTTTCGGCTCATATTTTTGGCCATTTTTCTCTTTCAACCAAAAACAAAAAACTGCCACTTTCGATAATTATTGGCGGCCGAAATTATCCTTACAAAAAAGTGTAGTAACGTATGAAGCACTTCTTACAAAGAAGTCACTTTCAAACCAAGCAGCAAATTTATGCAGCAAAGTTTTGAGACCAATTTATACATGATAGAAATCTGCGTAAGTTTTTCGCCCCCCCGTGAAACTCCTGGTTGTGTGGATTCCTATATAAATGATTGGATATTGCCCACGAAATTTCACCAAACTATAGTTAAGTGTGACTGTACCCTTAGACCGTAATTCATAATAACAAGTTGAGTCTGAGATTCTCAGATCAATGACTAAATAGTTATCACCAGAGTCTGCGAAAATAGACACTGGAGGGTTGGATGATAGAGGGATTATGGGAAGGAGACACTAGTCTTCAGTCATTTGAGTGCCCCAGGTGCTGTTATCAGTAACCATGATTACATCCTTGTCAGACCACTAGGTTTCTAATAAACTTTATTTGTTGGTGCTCCTAGTATTAGAAGAACCATGGACTTTGAAGCATTTCTCCAGCTCTGATAGAGTTGGTGGAGGTCAGCGCCATCATTTTTTACAATTTTATGTCATCCAGGAATGCACTTTCTCCATCAACTTCTGATGGCCTGAATTATGAATAAAATAAAAGCATGGGGGAGCTTTTTTGAGGGTTGGACTGAAGGGAATGAAAGACAAGTGGTTTTGCTGACCTACTTCAGCATCTTATGAAGATAAAAAGAAATGGACATTTAAAAGGGTATGAATCCTTCCACTATCTTTTTTGTGAAAGGCTTTAAAACATACATGCCAGAGATGCTTTCCTTCTTTTGAAGGGTTCATTAAGCTTTTGGATTTCCTTCCAAAGAGCCTTCTAAAAGTATTTCTAAAGCATGTTTCACCACAAAATTCATATAAGTAGAAGTAGTACTCTGCACCCTCATGTCATTTCAACCTCATTTATTACTTTCTGAGGTTAACTTTTGTGTAGAAATTACATTATTATCAGCTACTTGGCCCTTTAGTCTTGTTTGATATTCTTTTCATGCGTCTGTGATTATTTAGTCCAATTAATTATAGCTTGTTTTACATCTCTGTGTTGTTTTGCATGTCTGTCACGTCAAGAGCAGATTAATAGCGCTCATCATCTCAGACAGAAGTTGAGGCAATCATGCATGGCAATTGAGTCTGTTTCCTCCACCACCAAAGAAAAACTGTTGCTCATCTTAAGAGAGCATAAATCATAACAGGAAAAATATCTCCTCTAATCCACAACAAACTTCAAGTAATGATTATTTTATATAGCACTATAGGAGTTTGCAAAAAGTCTGTACTTTGTTTTGTTTTTAATGGAACCATGCTGACACATAACATAATGTATTCACTTTTAGGATGGTATTTATTCAATGTCATCAGCCAGCGGGGTTTTAGTTTGTTTAAATGATGGAACCCCTGCTGCACCAAATGCATGTGATTTTTAGTTCAAGGTGTCCTTTGATATGCTTTGATATCTTTCTTTCTGAACCTGGCAAATCAAACGCTCTACCAGTGATAAAAGACTGTTTCATCCAGATATCAGATCTATAAATTAGTACATTTTACATTGTTGTTGTTTATTGATGTTGTAAATGACATATCTTTCTAATCAAGTTATTTTATTGCATTGTTATAGGTAGTGTGATAACTGTGCAATAATATTTTCCCATAAAGCCTTATGCATCTTTAAAAGCTACAATAATAGCTTTAAAAGCTACAGCCTTTTTATGCTGAATTAAACTATAGTATATTATGTATTATTATTATTATATTATGTACTCCGTCATATTCACAAATGAAAAAGAATATTCAAGATGACAAAAAAATGTTATTGGGATTAGTTACATTAGCTGAAAATAAATGTTGTCTCTGAAATGCAGCAAGGCATTACATTTGAATAAAATACTTGATGTGCTTGATGTTGGGGTAACGTACACAATAATACCAGGAATGAAGCAAATTTGATACATTTTGATTTCATGCTGGCTTTAAGCTCTTTTAGCAGTGAGACGTCACTAAGACATTTTCTGAGTGATAAAAAAAAAGTTGAAGTCAAATGAAGGTCAAAGATTAAACACATATTGTCATATCTGGAGCTGGCAGCATCTTGCTATGGTTTTTTACAGTTTTATTGATTGTTCATCTGCAGTTACCTCCTTCTTTGTCATCCTTTGGCCATAGATATTCCATCAGTTAAACCATGATGTAACAGGACTGAATGTTATGAAATTAGCAAAGAGCATTAAAAAATATTGAGATTTTACCAGGATCTTTTGTTTGTGTTCTGAACTAGCAGTTTCTGACTCAAGTTTTCATCTTCTAACTAGACAACAATGCATTAACCTCTTCCAAGATAGATTAAAAGTAATCAATTTTAAAGATCTTTTAATCTCATGCAGTGCATTTTGAGTTACATCTCATCCCAGTTTGTCCCTTTAGCTATACCACACTAATCTCTGGGAACAATCTCTCAGAAGAGTTTTGCCTTAATGATCCAATAATCTGATTGCAGCGTGTCTCATTATTCTCAGTGCATCAAGCATTTGTCCTGCCACACAAAGCTAATCAAGATTGACCCTGTAATTTTTTGTTTTCCCAGCAGGAAAAAAATGGAAAACTGCCAGTGTGTGATTGTCAGGATTGGAGCAATGGTAAAATAGCTTAACCAATGCAAGATGGCCGCCCACAGGATCAGAGTAACCAACAACAACAATGTGCTCCCTAGATGTAAATCAGAGGGCACTCTTATTGACCTTGATGAAGGACTGACTGAGGCGAGTCTCATAGATGTCAAAGGTCAGTTTATTGCACTGCAAATAAATAAAGGGGACATCTGATATGGTTGTGCCATGTACATCGCAAATCAGTAATTCTTATTAATATGTTTATCTTTACAGTGCCTTCTCCAAGTGCCTTGCGTTTGGCCCCCTCAACGTCATTTGGAACTGCACGGGAAGTGGTCGCCATTAAAGATTACTGTCCATCCAGTTTTACCACTCTAAAGTTCTCCAAAGGTGATCATCTCTATGTGTTGGACACATCTGGTGGGGAATGGTGGTACGCCCACAACAACCGAGAAATGGGATACATTCCTTCGACATATGTCCAACCGATCAACTACAGGAACTCATCTCTAAGTGACAGTGGGATGATTGACAATCTTGGGGACTGCTCGGAGGAGGGAGCAAAAGAGCTGGACCTGCTGGGGGAGTGGACTGGAATGTCGCTGAAGCCCTCCATGCCTTATGACAACAACAACCCCTTCTCCATGCTCTCCTCAACCAACCCATTCCTAAATGGATCCATGGATGATGTCCTCGATCAGAACAGCAATGAGAAGACGAACCAATGCAACAGCATGGATTTGCTTTTCTTTGACTTGCCTTCAGACCCCATCTCCACCACCAGCAACACAAAAGGGTACAGCAATAGTGTTTTTGATGCAACATCCACCAGTGCTGATCTTGAAGCCTTGCAGATGCTTCGCAAGGACAATCCCTTTTTTCGGAGCAAGAGATCTTACAGTTTATCAGAGTTATCAATCTTACAAGCTCAATCGAATCCTCCATTGCCTTCATCAGGGTTTTTTACAGGGCTTAAAGCTCCCTCACCGGAGCAGTTTCAGAACAGAGAGGACTTTAGGACAGCATGGCTGAACCATCGAAAGTTGGCACGCTCTTGCCATGACCTTGAGTCCCTTGGGCAGAACCCAGGCTGGGGTCAAACACAACCAGTAGAGACTAACATTGTCTGCAAGTTGGACAGTTGTGGAGGGGCAGTCCAGCTCCCAGATACGCATATCAGTATTCATGTTCCCGAAGGCCATGTTGCTGTGGGAGACACTCAGCAAATCTCTATGAAGGCTCTACTGGATCCTCCCTTGGAGCTGAACAATGACAGATGCTCGACTGTCAGTCCAGTGGTTGAAATCAAACTGAGTAACATGGAGATTAAGTCATTTATTACCTTAGAGATGAAGGTATCCGTCACGACTAGGACAGAAAGTCCAATGGCTGAGGTTTTGTGTGTAAGAAGTGACTGTAAAGAGGGTCCTTATTCTTCTGTCCCACAAGCATACATTTATGGTGATACGATTCAGGTTCAGCTGGACAACTTGGAGCCCTGCATGTATGTAGCCGTTGTTGTCCAGACCCAACATGTTTCCTTAAATTCATCTGTTTGGGATCATATGATGAAGAAAGTTACATTGGGCCTCTATGGGCCTAAACACATTCATCCATCTTTTAAGACTGTGGTGGCAATTTTTGGCCATGACTGTGCCCCTAAGACTCTACTAGTCAGTGAGGTTGGGAAGCAAGCAAAATGTGCCCCTCCTGTTTCACTACAACTGTGGGGGAAGCACCAGTTTGTCCTTGTCAGACCTCAGGACTTGCTGATAGGTATGTACTCTAACATGTCAAACTATGAGGTCAAGGCAAATGATCAGGCCAGGGTTGTTCGTGGGTTTCAGATCAAACTAGGAAAGGTGAGCCGGCTCATCTACATGATTACGTCTAGGAATGCAGATGAGATTTCTGACTTCACATTACGTGTCCAGGTAAAAGATGATCAGGATTGCATCCTTGCACAATTTTGCGTTCAGACACCACAGCCGCCCCCTAAAACTGGGATACGGAACAACGGCCAGAGGCGGTTCCTAAAGAAAAAGGAAGTTGATAAAATTATTTTGTCTCCTCTGGCCATCACCACCAAATACCCACAGTTTCAAGAGCGCTGCATTACCAACTTGAAATTTGGCAAACTGATCAAAACGGTTATCAGGCAGACCAAGAATCAGTACTTGCTGGAATATAAAAAAGGGGATATTATCGCCCTACTCAGTGAGGAGAAGATCAAACTCAAAGGACAACTATGGACCAAAGAGTGGTACATTGGATACTATCAGGGAAAGATTGGGCTTGTTCATGTAAAAAATGTGCTTGTCTTGGGAAAGGTTAAGCCTATATATTTTTGTGGGCCAGACCTTACAACCACAATGCTGATGGAACAAATCCTGAAGCCCTGCAAGTTTCTAACTTACATTTACGCCTCTGTGAGGACAATACTTATGGAAAATCTGGGAAACTGGCGAGCATTTGCTGATGCTCTGGGCTATGTGAATCTTCCTTTGACGTATTTTTGCAGAGCAGATCTGGATAGTGAACCAGAGAGGGTTGCCTCAGTGTTGGAGAAACTAAAGGAAGATTGCCTCAACATTGAGACCAAAGAAAAGAAATCTTTTCAGAAGGAACTGATGATGGTAAGCCTATGTGTGTGTTGGTCGAACTGCATCGTTTTCAAACTATTGTGGTTGTGTTTGCTTTTTGAATACAGTAGAAGCCCTGTTCTAAATGGAGAACTATTGGAAATTTGGTCATAAAATACTTGATTTAAACCTGTTTTTATGCAGTTCTGCTTATCTGCCTTTTCTCTTATTAATGCTTGGGGTTAATTCTGATGAGAGTGCACTTAGCTGCTCTGTGCTGCCTTTCTTATCTGTACAGCTGTGGAAACCTGCAGTACAGCAGCCGGATCCCTTCTTGGCTCACTCACATTCTGACTGAAAGAAAGATTGCTCTTGTATTAGTTTTTTATCACTGGACACAGGATGTCCAGGGTTGGTAATGTACAGTACAAACTACCATGGTTAAATCCCCATAATGTCCAGAAATATATACTATTTGGTGTCCTTAAAAGATTAGTTCATCTAAAAATATTTTTTTTACTCACCACTTTTGCTCATGTTGTTACAAACCTTTATGGCTTTCTTAAATGTGAAAAACTTCAATTTAAAGTAATTTTTATGTCTTGAGAAGACGTTCACAAGTCATATGGAACACTTTCATGATATGTTCATGGAACCTTTAAAATGTTAGAGCTTGACAGCCCCAGACATCATTCACTTTCATTCATTTGAAAAGAAAAACGTTGTACTAGATTGGAAAGACATTAGTGGGTGATTTTTATTTTTTTGGGTGACCTACTCCTTTAGTTGTTAGTTACTGCTTTTTTTACACTATTGTGTTACTGTCAACACTAGTGTGGTTGAGTTACTGTCAGAACAGCACAGCACATTAGAATATTTTTTGTTGTTGCCATTTCTACCTTACATACTGTCTATTAGCACCGACCTACTATCCCATTCATAAGTAAACATGTTAGCGCCCCACTTTTGTCAGCTTGGGTCTTGCAGATCTGAGGAGACGGTGCATTGAGAAAGATGTGTTTTCACCTGTTTAGACCGGAGAGCAAAAGAGAGAACAGATGTAGTAAGTATAGTCTTATCTTTAGCAAAATACTAGCTTTAACATCTTATCTTGAATAAAAAATACTAATGCAAGTTTTGCTAAATTTCTAGTTATTTTTGATGGTCCAAATAGACATTCTGAATATTCTCTGACCTTATTGTTAAACTGATATATCCCCGGCTGGGATCTTCATTTGATCTTTTCCTCCACAACAGACAGAGCTTTTGTTAAAGTTAAATTATTCAAGACTTGAGTGGACTGTAAGCGCCTGTTATACCTCAATAATCGTTAGTGTCTCTTTCATAGTGTTTCTGCTGGCTGAGAGGGAGCTTCATCATTGTTTCCCTGCCGTGCTTCTAGTGCTGACACATTTATCAAGTGGAGATGAGGCTATTATTCCCAAGGCCTGACGTCAGAGGCTAGCCGATTGTCTTTTGTGGTAGTGAATCGATTTTGAAATTGCAGCCTTTAGTCCCTGATGGACGCACGGCCTTTCCTTGCCTCGCTCTTGCTATTATTTAGTGATTTGTCTTTTTGAGTTTGGTAATTACGCCCAATGCTTCTGAGCCTGGTGACATTTTGAGCTGTGCAAACAATGAGATGGAAGAAATTTTGCTCAGCATTAATTCTGACAGGCCAGCTATTAAGCTTAGCATAGCAATTTATACGTTTTTCAAGTACCGGGCCGTCGGTATTGTGATTTAACAATTCTGTATGCTGCCTCAGTATCCTAATTTACAGTTAGCATTCCACACACACATATGTGCTTAGCCTAAATCCATAAATATTTGACTTTCCTTATTAAGCCAAGTTTTATCGAGTCAAATGGCAGCTCGCCACCTTTACTCAGCAAGTGGTGCTTTTCAAAGCTTGTATGCTAGGAGGTTGGCTAGGCCTTCTGGAAACTGCTAAAGACTGAAAGAGCTTGGTAGTTGCCTCAGCCATATCTAAACACTCCTAAAATAAAACCAAATAGCAGGGGGGCACTCCAGGGCCATCAGGATAGTAAAGAAATCTAGCTAAACTGAGCCATTTTAAATGTGCTTGGTTTAAATATTTGGAGTGGGCAAAACTGGGGTTATCACCACCTCACAGTCAGCCACCTGCTTTGGGCTTGGTGCAGCTTTGTGTAAATGTCACTGTATTCACAATAGCCAAAGTGTTGTAAGATAGCATATTTATATTTGTTTAATTGTTTAACAAAACATATATCTGTTACATCTAGCTATTTCTAAATAGCGTATTTTATCTCAACTTGCTGACAGCAAGCTGACAGTTGTGTCTGTCTGTCTGGTTTAAACTGGCTATCTATGCCCCTAAGGGTAAATAATGCATTTATAAGAGATTCCCAACTGCTTGTGCCTGAGGACTGGCTGAGCCCTGACATTTTTCTCAAATAGCCATGGCGTGGTGGGACACATTTGACATGCTTCTTTAGAAATCAGTGTGAAACATGACCTTCACCTCTCCCTGCCCTCTGGTAGCATAGCCAAAATTAGATTATATTTTCTGTAGCTGTTCGACCATAACCGCAAAACTCATTTTACAGTCATTATTGTGAGTGGAAGTAGTATATTGACGCATTATGTGCCTGTTGCTGTATTCAGAAGTATCATTTAGCTCTATTGAGTTTCAAAGTGAAAAACTGAAACTTTGCACTCGCCTCTCACCTACCTACTCACATTCTAATTTGCATACTATCTGTTCAAAATAGTATGGAGAATTGTAGATTCTAAATGATAAATGTAAGGTGCCCGCATGGACAGATGTTTGTAATATAGAGTATATATATAAACTTAAATGTTAAGAAATAATAAAAGTGAAAAGTTTAGCTAGTAGCTAGAATGTTTAAACATTAACACAGACGTTTTGTTAGATTTTAGCTAAATGCTGACGCTCAAATCACAATATAAATATGTATAAATACATGTGTGTGTTTATGTTTGTGTCATATTTCTAGCATGATTTGATCATTGGCGTATTGCGTTAGCAATAAAATGTTTATTTCTGAACTGTTATGAAATAATACAAATGAAAGGAATTTAGCTAGATGCTAGAATGTTTAAATATTAACACTAAAGTTTTATTAGAGTTTTGCTTGATGGTAATGCTCAAATCATGCTAGAAGTGTGTGTGTGTGTGTGTGTGTGTGTGTGTGTGTGTGTGTGTGTGTGTGTGTGTGTGTGTGTGTGTGTGTGTGTGTGTGTGTGTGTGTGTGTGTGTGTGTGTGTGTGTGCGTGTGTGTTATTGATATACAAATTATTCTATATATTAATCATTACACTGATCCAACTAGTGCATTTGCATTTTCTAGAGAAAAGAAAAATTATATCTTAAAGGCGATTGGCTTTGTTTTGCTATATACATACATACATGCTTGAGTGGTTCGCTGTTCATGCTTTTAAATGCCTCATATAAGTATCCATTGTCCCAGTCTTATAGCTCAAATGTGTTAGCAAGACAAATTAGCATTCATCACAGTAACCTTTTCAGAACCGCATTCCAAGACTTTGACTTATGCTAACGTCACTGCTGCATGAACAATTCAAAATCAGTTGAAAGTATTGCTAAAATATATCATGTGTTATCAAGACCTTACCTAATAAATAACGTCTTACAACAAGACAATGGTCTTGTCAACAGAAGTCATTCATTTCCTAGAGTTACTTCCCTCTGCACAGTAAGTTCTGACAGCACACATTTGCCATAAATTAATTTCCTTAACCCTGCAGACTGCAAACCACCTTTACCTCACGGCTCTCAGTCAGATCTGTCAGATCTATGTCGTGTGGTGCCAACGGTTGATCTTGGCAGGTGTAATCTATCTGATGATGTGGGAAACCAGGTAATGGGAGTATGCCATGGGAGGTCAAAATAAATCTAGCAGCTATGATTCGTTTTCCATGGCATGGTAGATTCCGTGATGAATCACTTGGTAATTGAGTGCTTGAGATATCATCCCGTCATTCCCTGAAATTAAACTTAATGGGAGGGAGTCAGCTGGACCCGAAAGTAAATTTCAAATATACAGTAAATCAAATTTTGGAAAGATTGATAAAAATATGATATAGTTACATTATAAAGTTACAGTGTAAAGAAACATTTAATAGTATTTTTATGTAATCACAAACATTTTTTCTAGACCTGAAAAAAGTTCTAGAAGTTAAAAGTTATGGAAAGTTATATAGTGAATACAATCCAAAAGTCTAAGATCACTTGTTAATTTCATTCTGTTTTGTATTTTTCTAAGTTTTCTAATCCAGATGTGTTCATTACAAATTATATTATTGGCATAATTTGGAAATCTGACATAATGAAAATCTTAAATTATTTGCTGGTTTAAATGAATATTTTCAATATGTTCTCAGACTTTTGCTATTCTTGCTAAATCATGCTTGAGCGCAGTGGTCCTCATTCACTTTTTTATTGCATATTCCACAAAAGAAAGAAAGTCATACAGAAAGACATGAGGGTGAGTAAGTGATGAATTGTCATTTTTAGGTGAGGTATTCCTGTAATATGTTGGCCAGAATGCAGAACAAATCTGATATTAAACATTCTCCCGCACAGGCAAAAAGCCTTTCAACTAGAAAATAAAACTCTGCTCATTATTCTTGTCACTAGAGAGATAGAAAATCCTTGGCGGGTTCATTTTATTCAGTTTTACAACGAAGAAAGAAAATCTTTCGTCTTCCTCCCACTCATCGGCTTTCCTCCCCCCCCCCCCCCCCTGCTGTTTCTTTTCTTTCCATCTTTTTAGCTTCCCATCTCTTTCTAAACTACCGAAACGCAGGATGCAGGCACACAGCAGGCATCTAAACTGTAGAAAACGAGATGCCACCGTTCCTAAGCTCACAGGTCAGTTTCATCTGTCCATCATTCCCGTCAGGTTGTCTCAGATGAAAGTGGACGAAATTGTGCCAAAGACGAGTGGCTCGGCAATCCCATTTGAGAGCATGTCTCTTATAGTCAACTGTTCAGCCACTATTCCGACACCATTAATGTTTTTTTTAAGTGAATGGAACTTTCCTGTAAAACCTGAAATTGGTTTCAATCCCACTTTCAGGTCTGAGTCCCTAAAGACCAGTTTGCTGCATTATAAAACTGAAGGCTACTTTAGCCATTGATGTAGTGTTTTCATTCATATAGATAAACCA
The DNA here is from genome assembly GCA_030578275.1 of Meda fulgida. NCBI lineage: Eukaryota > Metazoa > Chordata > Actinopteri > Cypriniformes > Leuciscidae > Meda > Meda fulgida. The sequence goes on along the minus strand of CM060637.1, from coordinate 11,621,405 downwards.
GAGATTTTCACATCTGTATATCTGACAATGCAAGTCTGTTAGAAGTCCAGCCCAGTCCTTGAGCTTTTCAAAGTGAGTTAGAGTTAGCAAACATGGTTAAATATCTATGGAATCTCATGCTAGCATACTTTTACTTTGCATGTGGCATAGAGCATTGTAGCGTCCCAGCTACGTCCCAGTTTGTGCACAATATCAGTGTAAATAGATATTTATAAATAGGAAGGGTAGTATGCAATTCTGAATCCAGCAATAGGCTTCTTAACGGGGTGGTTGATTATGATTTCACTTTTCTAACTTTAGTTACTGTGTCATGTTGCTGTTTGAGCATAAACAGCATCTGCAAAGTTACAACGCTCAAAGTTCATAGCAAAGGAAGATATTTGGACTATAACAAACGGCTGGTTAGGCTACACGGCTACACGAGATTCCTCCCAGGTTAGTGACATCACTAACCCTAAATTGTACATAAACCCTGCCCCCGGGAACACGCGGGGGAGAACAGGAAGAGAAGATAAGCGGAAGAGTTGTTATAGTACAGCATATGTGTGAGTCTGATCAAGCTGTCGCATTATCTTTTCACATGCAACACAGTACGTAATACAAATGTAATAGCATGTCACTCTGTAGGCATCTTACAACAGTTCCCACACAAGCAATTTTATAGATTATTATGACAGAATATGCTAATCAAAGACTTGAAGATAGTTAACTCCACATCAGGAACAAAAATTAATCAACTAACCCTTCAGTCGTGAACTTTGATCTTTAAAACTTTGCAGACCTTTTATATTCACAAACAGCTATATCACACACTACATGAAAGGTAATAAAATTCAAAAAAGAATAAAAAGTGTTCTCTTTGAATTGACAAACCTTTGAATTTAACCTCAGATATTTGCCTACATAACTACACCTCCCCAAGTCCAATCATCTTCTTGTTTGTACATTGAAGCATCGTATTGAGCTTGGCATCTGCACTCTGATATTTTGTTTGACTTCGATAACGTTGTGTTAGTGGCAACAAGGCAGTTTATTCAGATGCATACGTTTACTTAGAGTTCTGTTATTTGCTCATTTCCAAACAGCGTCATCCATTTTAATCTCATTAAAACGGTCGCATTCCGAACAGGTGGCCTGCTGGCCTACGGAATGTTCTGGGTTCTAATTCCGGAACATTCCTTTGTAATGGATAGGCACAAGAATTCTGATCATGCCCGTGGTCCCATTCCTTCACGATTCGTCATTTTCTTATTAACCAGGTAATTCAGGAGGTATTCTGGTCCAATTGGATGCATAATGCTCTTGTTACATTCCAACCACATTCCAGTAGGGACTTTACATTCCTGTGAGTCTGGAATCTGGATATGTATTCTAGCGAGGTGATGTTGTAATTCAGGCTCTGCATTTTCAAGTCAGATTTTAATCTGAAAGACGGATTGGAAGCCATTTATGCTTTAGCAGACATCTAATTGTTTTTCTTTAAACCAAATCCAATCAATTATGCTTTCATGTTCTTTTTTTGCCTTTTTTTTTTTTTTTTTTTACTTTTGGGCCTGAGTACTCTGTTAGTAGATACTCTTTATAGTCTTGTTAGTAAAACCAAACAGTTCCCATTGTGTATAGAGTTCATTTCAGAAAGACTTGAAAAAGCTCAGGAAGTGAATACATAAATACACATCTATACAGAGAGTGCCAGTTCATCTCTGGAAATAGACGCTCGACCTGGAATGACTAGACACATTCAAACAATAAATAAACCATCCATTTAAGAGCTATCCATTTCTTTCTGAGAAATGCAAAAATTGCGGACCAATTGTAGTACAATTCCTTAAGGAATGACTCTTAGAAAGCAATTATTTTTGGCAAATTAAAATACTACAGTCTGTATGTAGTCTGATTCCAGAATGAATGACTCTTATGAGGCAATTCAGTGCGACAGGTGTAGTTAAATTCCCCAATGAATTACTCTTATGAAGTTAATCAAAAAACATACAGCGCTACCCGTTTAGTTTAGATTCCTGAACGAATGACTCTTATGAGCCAATTATTTTTTAGTGAATCAAATGTGCAGTACTGTGTCGCCAGTGCACTCTGATTCTCAACCAATGACTCTTAGGAATCGTTTCTTTTTAGCGAATCAAAAACATACAGCCCTTACTTCTGAAGCAATCTGTTTTTAGAAAGGTTTACAATATGTTGTAGAGATTATGCAAATGTAACTGGAAATTTGAGATCTTTGCAAGTAATTAGCTGAAAGACTCATCAGTCATTCATTAAAGGTTAGCTGGAGGTGTTGTTAGGAGCAGTAATGAAACTCTGTGCATTTCTTGTGAACATATACGTGAATTGAGCCTTCCAAAAATAATAAATTGCAGGGCTATTTGGCTAGAAAGAAAATTACCCTGGCTGTTCAGCTGAACATATTTTTCCCTCTAATGACTGTGACATTTTGCCATCTCATCCCAAATGTCAGGAATCAGCAGACCTCTTGAGTGCTTTCAATAGATCCAAAACGAGAATCTCTCTCTGGCCAGGAACGCTGCGAGTGCGTTTGTCTGGAAGATCAGGCGTGGATCGGCCCGCAATCAATTAAAGTGTGCAAAAAGAGAAACCGAGAAAGAAAGATGGAGAGAAGATGCGGGAGAATTGATGGAAATTGCTTTTTCAGAAAAGCATTACCACATTCATATAAAAGGCTATTTGCATCCTGTGCTGTCAGATACTGTCAAAGCAATATATATATAGACGCAACTACAAGATGTGAATCTCTATGAGTCTCCATATATTATACATAAAAAAGTGTGTGTTTATGTATGTATGTGTGCATATATATAAACACATAGCCTACACTTGCAGTGGAATGTTTTTTTTTGCATTATATAATAAACATAAAATGTGTGTTTATCAGATTTTTTTTTTAATTTTAGATTAGGATTTTATTTTTATAGGAATAGTTTTATGAATTTATAATAATAACTAAATATATTTATATATAAAATGATGTAAAAAATATAAAATATGGATTAATACGAATAATATCTATTTTATTTACACGTTTTAATATATAATTAAATTACATAATTCACATTATGTATACACAGTGTTTATGTATATAGATATAATTATTTAAATATATTGAATATATATATATATATGTATATATATATATTCATATTCATTATATTTATAAAATGTGAGTGTATATACATATAAATAATAAACATAAATATATATTTATATGATTTCTGAATAAAAGTCTCAATTTAGTTATACTATGAAGTAGTTAACTATTTTGTGGTTATTATTTAAAAAAAATAAAGTTTTTGTAGGTATTCGCTTGTTTTTTGTTCCCCAAACTAAAGTGTCTGTCCTTTAGGTTTAGATTTACTAAAACTTTCTGTAGTTGTTTCATATCGAGTCGGTAAAGAATATGAATGTGTCCTTTAAACAAAAGATCTCTCAGCTCTGCTGGGGAATAAATCTAAAGTCGCCTCACAGCTTTATCACGCTTTTGAAGCTTTACTCCCCCGTCCCGGAAGTCTCCACCTCCCTCGTCTCCCTTATTGATGTACAGTGTTTGACTACATTGGCTTTATTTACCCAACAGGGAGACTGGATATGTGCGGTCGTTCTCATGATTGTATACATCTTAAGTTATCGTCTCACTGAGATTCTTCCCCGGCTCTAGTTGTGCTTTTCTTTCCTCTCTTCCCTTCTACGGCAGCAAGCATGGAAGAGAGAGGGGATTACCACTCCGTTCTGCTGGACCCCAGGGGTCCCGTCTCATTCCAGACATTGCTGTGTGTGTGTGTGTGTGTGTGTGGCAGGAAACAGGGTCGGTCGGGTCCTCTGAAGGTTTCAGTCACTCATCCATGGAGGGCTGCACAGAAAAGAGTACACATTCCCGACCTTGCATTTTTGTCTTACCTTGTCCATTCTTTCTTTATGACGGTATACACTGTTGTACTTCTGCCATACCTGAGCATTCTTTTAAAACGCATTTAACTTCACATTAGTTTAATTTCCTTTTCTAAGGGAGGCCAGATCACTCTCTATAGTGTGTGTGCTGGGAGGATCATGTGTCGCACACAATTGGATTTAGAAATACGTCTGTCATGGAGAAGAGTGTCTAATCTCTCACACTATGTATATGTGTGTGTCTGTGTGATAGTTATTATTGGCTGGTTTAATTTAAGCTGTTTTGCTTGAATGTGCTTGGCATTTGTTTTCACATTATATTATTTATATAGTATGTATATGTATATATACAACTGTTTTCAACATTGATAATAATAAGAACAGTTTCTTGAGTACCAAATCATCATATCAGAATGATGTCTGAAGGATCATGTGACACTGAAGACTGAGTGATGATGCTGAAAATTCAGCTTTGCCATCACAGGAATAAATTACATTTTACAATATATTCAAATAGAAAACTTTTTTTTTCCCATCAAATAAATGAGAGACGTCTTTTGAAAACATTTAAAAATGTTGCCATCCCAAAAACTATTTAAAAGTATTGTATATTGTTATTATATATGCCTGTTTTATAATATATCAGAACATATTAATACATTTCTATTATAACCATATTTTAATGCCTATTTTTGGGATATTTAATCAATTAAAAAACAAATTAAAGGCATCTCTTAATTTCTCTGTTGATTGGGAATTTGAAGACCATTTTGAAGAAAAATTTAAACACAAACCAAAATATATGATTATTTATAAAATAAAATAAATGCCAAATCTGGAAAATGTAAAAAACGAAACAAAACAAAAAAAAACATTGACAATCCCATGATATATAACCTCATACTTGCGTATGTGAGTCAATAGTACGCTATTGTGTATTATGGCTCTAGAAAGATTTCTAGTCATGTTTTGAAGAACTCAAAATATCACCATATAGAAACTAGAGATATCCTAATAACTTCTAATGAAACTCTATGGTGTCATTATGAGATATAAAGAAAATTTTAAGCAGGACCAGAGGGCAGCACTAATGTTATTAGTGTTGCTTGTGAAACATTAAATTAAAAGAACACAAATCTCTAGGGTAAAATGTGACTGCAAACTCTGTATGAAGGTCATAAAGATTATATTTTTGGCCTGTTTCAATTCTATTATATTTGTAGACATTTAAACTCTTCTAAAGCATTCGATGTTTGAATAACTTTGATTATGGGATATCAAATTAAAGAGGACCTATTATGCCCTGTTAAAAAGTCTTGACATTGCTTTTGAGGTCCTCTATATCTTTTTATGCTTGAATGTCCAAAAAAACACATTATTTTTCACATATTTTACATTGTTGCAGCTCCTCTCTTCTTTCATGCTCAAACAGCAACATTAAACACTGAAGATTAAAAACGTAAAAAAAAAACAAACATAAGAGGATGTCTTTAATATAATGTTTCTTCATTTGTCTCTCCCTCTCCCAGGCTCTTCTGAAAATAGATTGTCAGGGTTTAGTGGCCCGGCTCATCATGGACTTTGTGTTGCTGACAACGGCAGTGGAAGTGGCTCCTCGCTGGAGGGAACTTGCTGAAAAACTCGCTCATGTATCCAAACAACAAATGGAGGCCTATGAGGCTCCGCACAGAGACAAAACCGGGATGGTGGATAGTGAAGTAAGGACACATAACCTCCTTTTCAATATGGAAGAGTACAGTTTACATTTGTGAGTTCAATCACAAGATATAGCCATTTACAATTATCTCATGATTTCAGGCCATGTGGAAACCAGCCTACGACTTCCTGTTGACGTGGGCCGCTCAGATTGGCGACAGTTACCGCGATGTCATCCACGAACTGCACATGGGCCTGGACCGGATGAAGAATCCCATCACCAAACGCTGGAAACACCTCACCGGCACCCTTATCCTAGTCAATTGCCTCGAATTGCTTCGAAGCTCCGCCTTTAGTCCCGCCCCTCAGGATGACTTCGCCATTTAGCTCCACCTCCTCACAATCCTCGCAGATTCCACACCTCAGAATTTCTGTTTCGACATCACCTCGGAAGACTGCTGAACTTTTAACGGATACACACTTTTCTATTTCACCGTCAGCTGTGAGTTTACCTCAATCCAATAACCGCGAGGACGTCCTGTACCCGCCCACGTCCATATAAGGGCACGCGGAAAGCCAATGAAGCCAAAACACTGAGTGTTTTAAGTGTAGCTATTTTTTTTTTTTTTTTTTTTGCAGTTCTGAAGCCGATATCTATATTTTTTATATTGGATGGCACAAAGGAAATTTATACAATCATGTTTTTCAAGAACGATTTTTTCTGAAAAAAAAAGAAAGAAAAAAAAGCAGATTTCGTCTTTGTTCGTTACTAAAAACTAAGGTCTATTTTGTGACGTCACATTTACCCGCGTTTGTCTTGGTCTAGCCGTTCTGTAATTTGTTGCCAAATGCTCGAGCCTTCCACGATTGTGATTTCTATTCCACAATCTTAATTTGTTGCGTCAGATTTGATTGGGGAAAAAGACGGATTAGTCTTACTAGACTTAAGAAAGACCACAAACTGGTTATGTGAGGGGAAGAAGCGTATGGTGTTAATGAGATGGTAAGTTCAGACTGTGGGAAAAAAAGGAAAGGTTCAGACTGTGGATTATGCGTTTCATCCTTTCAAGCTTTTTTCAAAATTTGCAAAGTTTGCTTTTAAGAAACCAGATATTGCACCATGTACTAGGTATTAAATTGCAGTGCTTCTTTAGTTTCAATCATGAGTCTTCATTCAGTATTTTTGTCGAGAAACAAATGCAGTCAGATGAATAAATGAATAGATCATAGCTTGATTTTATTTATGACTGATGAATTTTTTTCTTTTCTATATTTCTGTACCTGATAAATCTGCTCTATATTTTTTGTACCTGATATACAATCTTTCCAATTTTAGACATTTTTATGTTTGCTGGTTTATTTGTTTTGAATAATAATCATTTCACACCCTGTACATATCAATGAGATTTTGTGCTGTTTATTGTAACAGCATGTAGGGAATATGTATGTATATCTGTGATTCAGAGTTGTCACATTTATAACTTGTTTTTGTGTTAGCTCTTTGAGAGTGACTGTTTGAAAAGCTATAATTCACACATTGTCTTAGTTGCAGCCAAATGTTTAGCACGAAAACAAATTAAACATGCTGTCCCATGTTGTTCCCATGGATTCAATAAAGCAGCTGTAAGTTGAGAAAATGTTGTTGTTAGATTTGTCAGCTCCCTCTTTATTGTGACTATTTCTCATAATTGCAAATTTGTAATTTCTAGTTATTACAACTGGTTCTTAATATTTCAATTACTTTATATCTGACGATTATGACTTCATATCTTGTTATTGTGACAATTTCTTATGATTGCGACAGTATATCTCACAATTGCAATGTTTTTTTTGTTTTTGTATTTTTGCAATATTGAAACTACCTCACAATGAGGACTTTACTTCTCGTTACTGTTCATAAAACTGACTTCATTTTCTGTTATTGCGACTGTTTCTCATAATTCTTATTAAATTGAATTAAATTGTTATTGACTATATATCACAATTGCAACATAATTTTGTTCTTGCAACTATCACACAATTGGGAATTTATTTCTCGTTAATGCAACTGCTCATAAAACGGATCATAAATTTGACTATTTGTCACAATTACGACTAAATTTTGTTATTTCGACTATATCTCCATAGCGATAGTATATCTCACAATTATGACCTTCCTGTTATTTCTACTATATCACGCAATTGCAACATCATTTTGCAATATTGTAACTATCTCTCAATCAGGACTTTATTTCTCGTTACTGCAACTGTTCGTAAAACGGTACATAAATTTGACTATTTGTCACAATTGCGACTAAATTTTGTTATTGTGACTATTTCTCATAATTGCGACAGTATATCACAATTGTGACTTCATTTCATGTTATTGACTAAATATCACAATTGCAAAATAATTTTGTTCTTGCTACTTTTGAGAAGTTATTTTAAACGGTCTCACAATTACCTTTTACTTTTTTTACTCTGAGGCATAAACAGGCTTACATAGTGATAACATAACATTACATAACTTAAAATAGAAATTAGAAATGCTAATCCTCTGTTAACTCTGTCAAACTTTCATAATAGCACTTATGAATTGACAAAGTTTTGTTTATATCATCCACCCCTAAGATATTACAACCACTATAACTATATGGTTTGAGTTTTAATGCATTTAAAGAGTATATGCCCTCTAGAGAGAGAGAGAGAGAGAGAGAGAGAGAGAGTGTGTGTGTGTGTGTGTGCGCGTGTGTGTTTGTGTGTTGCGGTTTTTGTGTCTGACCTCTGCCCAGTCTGCTAGCAGCTTTCTGCACCCCTAAGCACTTCAATAGAGCTGACTGTGAAAAATCAATTAACACTATATTTAAATTGCTAAATTAATTACAAGCTTGCAGAAAGTCGAATGGGCACTATAAAATCAAGATTGTTTTATTGCGATCATAATTAACAAGGGCAAAGCACAATGACTAGAATCATAAAGACATAAATGCAGAGCAAACACATCAAATCACAGCTGGAAATGCTGTATCCTTTATGATGAAATGGGTAGATCCAGTACTGGATGCGGATTGGTCGATACAGCATTGCATCTGTGCTAAATTAAACAATATAATAACAGCTATGAGACAAAGACAGTTTATGGCAGTTAATTTGCTTAATATTTTAAAGAACATTTGAGCCCCTAATATTTTTATTTTGTACAATAGTTTAATAAATAACCATCAACATACAGGCAATTACTCTATACTCAAAACTTTGGAATTTGCAGTGTTTTAAAGAACTAAAATGGAAACAAATTAAAGAGAACAACCCTATTGCAAATATTTGTCAAGGACTCTGATGTGTTTGATTTCATTGTTTGCGATGTCTATAATTATCATGTCAAGCGCCACTGACAAGATTTGTTACGGCTAGAAACCGAGGATATTGATAAATGTTCCCTTGGGTCTTTCTTTCATCTTCATCGCAAGTTATTTGAAGTTAGACTGCATGTGTTGTCTCAAGTTAAAAAGATACTTTGGCTTATTATGTTTTTCCTGTACTAAAAAACAGGTGAATCTCACAAAACCGCTCAAGAACATGTCCAGGCCACGTTATCATGACAATTTTCATGACAATTCAGCGCAGTTTCCCTACAAATTATTTTTAAATGCACATGAGCCTTTTATAATAATGTCCAACAATAAAAATGTAAAAAATCAGGACACCTTACAAAGATTCAAATTTGAGGCAAAAATTTGAGGCAAAATTACATAACTGTCATGAAAATGAAATGTGATGTTGGCATTTTTGTGAGATTCACTCAAAGCCGAACTTCTTTGAGAAATAATAAAATGGCTGTTCTTTAATGAATAATTGAACTTAGGAGTGACTTAAAGGTGTCTTCTACTGAAATATTAAGCTTTAAGTTTGATACGTTTTCTTCATAATTTAATGGAGTCTTTTCATGTCGGTGGATTCGAAGCGTGAGGACTCTCTGAGGAGTAAAAGTTCTCGAGAAGCAAGAGAGGATGAACCTCCAAAGCACTTCCACTTTTCAGTTTATTTCACACCCTTCACTTCTCATCGACATCAGATCGAGACTGAACTTCAAGCACACAAGTGGCAGAAATGGAAAAGCAAATGAAAGAGTGGGACAGAAAAACATCAACCAAACAAACAAACAACATTCTTGTATTCTTTCACACAGAAACAAAAGCCCCATCATGATGGTTTTGTTTGTAAAAGGCTCGCAACACTCTTTTTATTCGTTCCTTTTATTAAGCTAGCATTGCAGCCAATGATGAAATGAATGTATCATTCTGATGACATAAATGCCTGTCTCAGGCATCCATTGCAAAATTAGGTTAATTAAACGTTCCAGCAATGCATTACGCATCACAATGGGCAGCCAACACTGAGAGCTTTTTGCATGAGGCAAGACCACACAGCAGGAGATGCAGGGAAACATTCCAGATGGTTGCCAGGGAACAAAGAAATGCCTCAGGCTGATTGGCTAAAGGGGGAGAGGTCAAACAAAATCAGTTGAAATATATATTTTTATATATAATTGAATTATTATGAATAATATTATATGGATAATAATATAAAAAACATTTTTTGCACTATTTTGCACTGGAAATCTCCTTTGACTACTGGACTGGTTGATCATGTGATTTCAAAATGGCAGCCTCGATGAAGCAATCCACTCCATGTAAAATAAATCCGCTTTTATTAGGGTGTTTTCACACTTGGTCCTTTTTTAGGGCTCTGAGAGCGGTTCGCATAATTTTTAGCCCATGTGAACACTCCAAATGATGTCAGACCCCTTTAAAGCGAACCAAACCGAGACCATCTAGGGAGGTGGTCCCAGAGCGGTTCGGTTTCATCTCATGGTACGGTTCGCTAGGAAACTCAATCTGAACACATACCGCTCTGTGCTCACTTGATTTTTTCCGTTCGCGAATCCCAATGTAGTTTGGTCACCAGATGCCTTCTGCAACATTACCATTGCCTTCTGCAATAAAAAAAAACATGATGCAAGGAAAACAATTCAAAATATTTTTTTTTACGAAGGTGGATGTGTGATATAGTGCAAAAATATGGATGTAGTATTGCAAAAACATTTATTTTTTGTGTAAAAGATAAACAACTTAGAGTTATGCTCATTTAACAGCATTTGTAGCAATGTCGTTTTACAAAATAATAATAATAATAATCCATACAAACAAATATATTGGTTAGTGAGGCACATTATGTAAGTAAATGGAATCAAATAGGGCCAAAGGGTCAGCCATCAAACACTGAACTGAACTAGATCCAAAAACAGTATGAACGTAAAGGGGTCGGAGACCACATTCCTAAGTGGAACAAAGAAGGATCAGAGTCCTCGCAGGGACAGGGACAGTGTGAACGTAAAGAGAACTGGGTTTTCACTTGGTTCACCTCTTGGTCTGAGTTTGACTGAGAAGTCTGAGTTTGGTTCTTTTAAAGAGGACTCAAGTGTGAAAACACCCTAACTACTGATATGCTGGGGTTATGACTTTATGGTATATATATATATATATATAAAAGTTTTAAAAATATTTTAAAATCATATTGTAATTGATTTAAATATTTAAAATTATATGTACTAAAATGTAATGATTTATCTTTAATTTAAATGTATCTTTTTCAAAAGAACCATTTTATGGTTTAATGTATCTTTAGCCTATAAAAAATTTATTTGGGAAGAAAATGACGGAATGTGCGCGTTTTAGAGTAGGCCTAGCATGTTGTTTTAATATAGCAAACTTGCACTTTTCGACCTTTAAACGGTGTGTTTATGTGTGTTTGCCTCATAATTTCAAACATAGGAATTTATGAGCTGCAGAAAGTGATTGTTGCGGGGAAAATATGCTGCAATAATTGCTCTCTGCACTTTTTCTAATGCGCTGTCTCTATGACAACAACCACTAGGCTACACACAGCTGTAGGCTATAATGTAGAGGACAAAAGCGCGCGCGAACACACACATACATTACACACAAAGCCTGAGGTAGGGGACGAATTTAAATTTCCTTTCTTTGAATTGAATACCCAGCATCCTGTGAGTCATTAACACCCGTTTGTCTCGTAGCAGCAATGAAAGGTGAGTAAACAGCCTCGTTTAGTAGCTAATCTAGCAGTAAAACGGCAGAAATGGCTCCTGAGGGAGCTCAGCTAGGCCTATCTAATTCATATTCCTGTTCCGATGGTTCAGACCTGCGAAGATGAATGATGTGCAGGACAGGTGGAAGAAACGGTTTTGGAATGGAAAGTTAATAGGAAAGAAAGTGAGAGAGCTCGAGCTGACTTTGCTCTTGAAGTAAAGTCCTTTAATTAATATCTCCCCATCCCGCAGAGTGCAGTGGATGGATAATAGTTAGAAGAATAAATCAATATCTCCTTCAGCTTAACTTTGCAATGGATGAATCCAGCCTCAGTAAAATGTGCAAACATTAACGATACGACTTAAAGGTAGCCTATACGTTCTCCCAAAAATGACAATTCTGTCATCATTTAGCCTACTCTGTTGTTTAAATCTGTTCCAAATTGTCATTTTCGACAGTCATTGCGATTTATTTATTTATTTACATAATACAATAGGCCTACTAGATAAGCACAGTGGTAGTGTAATGGTATAGGAAATGAATAGCTATTAGTGTTAGAACTGTTGCCAAACATATAACATGCTAGAAACATAATAATCTCTGCAATAATGATCCAATCATACGCATTTGCCTATTTAAATCCAAACAGCGAACTTTTTCTTTCTTTCTTTTTTTTTCTTTTATTGTATATGTATTTATCGTATATGTATTTCACTGCAATAAAACCCGTAAGCATCTCCCCTTGGCTTTTGGCATCCTTTTAACAGAACTCCTATCTCCTAAATCTGTGGCAGGCAAGCGACACTTCCTCATTTCCAATTTCACAAGGTGTCCAGATCGTGCTCGCTGAGTTGGCCCGACAGAGCTCATTTCCATAATTACACAGTAAATGCAAAAGCTCGGTGACAATGGAAATTCACCTCGAAAACTGCATCAGTTCATCCATTGGAAAACAACCTTTTGAGATGGAAAAAGACTATCTTTACGCAGAATAATGCTATCAAGTTGAGGCTAGATAAATCTAAATCTCCATTTCAGCTACAAAATATCTAACAAACAAGACATTTCGATATTTTTATTTGGCTTGAAATACATGTCCCCAGTTCATTTAATAGAACCCTATTGTAAAGCATTAACAGTTTAAAGAAAATTGTTTCATTTCTAAATTCACAAACTACATCAATCGTAATATAAGAAATATCCACCAATCAGGGAAGCATTTTGAATTGATTTGGTCTTCTCACACTTTCAAACTACTCTACAAAAATGATATGATCAATGAGTTATGACATATGTTTGACATTGCTTTAACTCATCAAAATAAGTTAAGCAATTTTCAACTTTTTTATGTTATACAAGAACTAATTTATAAGTCAGTTTAATGTAATTTAAGTTGAATTGACTTAAACATCCAAGGTGATTGTACTTAAAATGTAAGGCAAGAACTTATTATTATTATTATTTTTTTTTTTACAGTGATAACTGAATATTTTGTAGTCATGACTTTAAGGGTAATGCATAGCCTAATGATAAAATAAAATGTAGAATATATTTGTTTTAAATCATTCTAAATTAAAATATGTAAAAATGTAGCCTATTAAATTTGACAATTTTAGAGTAAATATTGTTATTTTTAAATATATTGTTTTATACTTATATTCAATTAATTTAAGTGAATAAATTTGACAAAATACATTTTATGAATAAATATATAAAATAAATTATATTGTTTGTTTTTATGATTATAATTTTATTAACTGACAAAAAATAAATTTCTATTTTTTTAAATAAATTGAAATATTTTGAAAATATTGTTTTTCACTTAAAAAAAAATAATTTTTATGGCTTCATGGAATGAGTAGTTCATTCCCCACAAAAAATAAAAACAAGAATACAGTCTATTTTCATTTTTTTAAAATGTTTTAATCCTTTTTGCTCCAAATTAAATGTCTCGGGGCTTGTTGGTTAGTTCAATGCTTAAAACTCTTTATTGAAATTTGTTTAAAACCATGGAGAAAATAAATGAGAACAATACTTCTATTATAGAACCAAAGTCGCTGAAAAAGTGAGTGTTCACTGATGCTGTCACAGTGTCTGGTTGTGTTCCCTTGTCTTTCACTAGAGGTCCTCGTTCTCACGGTGTCCTTCACCTTTCACTTCAATTCCCAGCATTCTGTCCGTCACTGTCACTCATCAGTTCATTGCACTCAGCTGTACCCCGTAATCATTGTTCCCAGCTGTTCTGTGTTAGTCTTGTTAGAGTTGTGTATATATTCCCTGTCTTTGTTAGTGTCTGTTACGGAGTCCTTGTTTAATGTCCTAACGCTTCTGTGCCTTGCGTGTTCCTGTTCTATGTTTTGGATTGCCCTTATTGGATTTGGACCCCTGCCTGAATGACTATGAGTTTTGGATTACCCTATTAAATAAAGATACTGCGATTGGATCTTCCTGTTACCCGTGTGTGTATCGTGACAGATACGCTCTATTGCAGCAACAAAGAATTCAGTCTCATTTCATTGGCTTTAATTTAAGAAACACTCCCCAAGGTCATAAGGCCGGCAGAATGATGTAAAAAATGATCTGTGAAGGACTATTTCTTTAAATTCCCTCGATCTGTGTGAGATAAATGAGCTCTTGTGCCTGCAGTTTGTCACTGGGACAACCCTTTAGGCCACTCACAGATCAGCTGATTAAATATGTATTCCATGCTGGGTTTAGTTCCTGCATGATGGGTTTTGGACTGATGTGACATGCTTTGATTTGTCAGACGCTGTGGGGAGATATGGCACAGTAGTGTCCTGTCCTTCAGAGTTTGACTTTATGTGTAGAGATGATATTTCACAAAGATCTGAAGCCTGTGTGCCTCAAACAGAGATTGTGATATTTGACTTTGATCACATGGAAATTGATTATGAACAAAACATTTACCTTAAATCACTTACATGAACCCCATCTCTAAACTTCTTATGTAGTCACAGTTTGTAAAGCAAGTTATCAATACTAACCTTAAAATGCAACGTTATTTCAATCTTGTTGCAGTAATTAGCCTAACCCTTAAACCCATACCTGGGTCTTTAGTGACCCGGGACGTAACCTCCTTAGTGTTCAATCAATTCATTATAAACAATATAAGGGAACAAAGGTTACTTAAGAGTACACTGTCCCTGTCCCAAATGGCAGAGGTGGAAAGTAACGAATTACATTCACTCGCGTTACTGTAATCGAGTCGGGGTTTTTTTCTGTTAGGGTACTTCTACTTTTTTTAGTCGTTTTTAAAATCTTTACTTTTAAAGATTCTTAAATCTTAAATTTTACTTTAACTTAAGTATGTTTTGTTTGAAGTATTGTAATTCGCTACATTTTAAATCATATCCGTTACGGAGTAAAACAATATATATTAAAATAATAAAATACTTTGGGTGAAAAAATCGCGCTCTGGAAACTACAGCATTGATTGATTGAAGGGCGGGAGAACAGACGCGCTAAAATCACAAAACAATATGGAGACGGTGACGGACAAGACAGACGCCAGTGATGCAGACCCAGCTGAAAGCGAAAGGCTGTCGAATTCTTCGCACGCACGCACGACAAATATACAAATATATTACTATTGTAGGCCTACAGTAGAATGTACTTCTCATAATAATAATAATATTAACAACTACAATAATAATACTAAAATTTATTTAAACGTTATTTAAGGAATATATATTGTTTGTCCATGGTTTGAGTAAATCTGTTTTGCAGCACTTTGCCAAAAAAAAAAAACGTTTGCTAAACTTTTATCTGATTACCACTTTTATTTGATTTGATTTTTATTTTATTTTATTACTTTTTACTTTTACTTGAGTAGATTTTTAGACCGGTAATTTTACTTGTACTTAAGTAAAATTTTATTGAAGTAATAGTACTTTTACTTGAGTGGAATATTTTACTACTCTTTCCACCTCTGCCAAATGGCACCCATTTGCGGTCTTCATATGAGTCTGTACTTTCGTGACGTAAGGCCGCTTTGACGGGAGCGCCCGCGAGCTGTGCGAGCACCCTTCTGAAAACTAAAATGAAGAATGGGGCGCCCTATACTGCCCAAGCGGGTAATCCATCAGCCGGAAGTTGAAGCCTCGCGGGAGCCGCCATTGTAGTAGAACTTCACCTGCTGTTAGCATTCCATTGACTCCCATTCATTTTGGCGTCACTTTGACAGTGAATAACTTTACATCTGAGGTGTCCAAAGACTTCATTTGTCCATTAATTATTTCTAAAGAAACACGACAATGTATAAAAGGCTCCATTACTTTGTATCTTACGTTATGGCCCCGTAGAAGCCGTTTTTGTAAAAAATAGGCTAACGATTGCGACATAACCACGCGACTTTCTGTCGCACAATAGAGACATTACCGTTGAGACAGGAGGAGAAGCTCGCAGGCAATCTTTTACTGTCTATGAGGCAATCGGGGGGAAATTGAGGCATAAAGTCAAGGGAGAAGCCCATAGATAGAGAGTCCATAAAAGCAACGGGACAAAATATTTCAACAACGTTTTTGAGGAACTAGGTGATTCAGATTTGTCTTGCCACAGCTACTAGAAGATTTACAACTGTCAGACTGTCGTCACGCTCAGTTTGAGCCTGCGCAGTCGCTCAGCCATCAGACAGGAAGTGCAATAATCGGGCTTCAGTCTTCTCCGTTGAAATCAATGGGGTCGCTGTGTCCATTTCTTTTACTGTCTATGATACGGCCTTGTGGACTTCATGATCAAGTGCACCTTGTAAATGTCAAAATAAAAGTTTTACTTTACATTTTTAAATCATTATGCTTTTATTATCTCTGGTTGTGCTTTAAAGGACACTTACTTCAATGTGTTGAATAACATACTAAAGCATATGTATGTTAAAGTATAGGATATTTGATATTACATTTAGGACCAGATTTACTAAACAGGGTAAATTAGCGTATAGGAACGCTATTCCACAAAAGCGTCGATGGGAGTGGAAAGATCTGCACGTGATCTACTGACGACACGCAAATTAAAGAACACAGATCCATAATGACCAACGCAATCTACCAAGAGCAGCGCAAATTAGCATCTGGTTTTGGGGCGGTAAATAATGGCTCAAATACCAGTAAATTCAATAGCATAACCCTTAGTAAATCACCTTGCATGATTCATTTAAATACTCTCCTCCCACAAATTTTGCGTCCAGAAAAGAAACTCCTACAAATGCATATGCAATAAAGTCAGCCGCAAAAATAACTGTCCACACTTTTCAGCGCTTTTTTTTCCCACTGCTTGTCTTTAGTAAATCCTGACTGGAATTTTTTTATGGCAAAAGAGGGTTTGCGCTGGCGCAAGCTGTTAGTAAATCCGTAAATTTTCTTTTAATTGAAATGAACATTACATTAATTTAACACTTAAGCATTTGCAAATATATTATTTCCATTAGTATAATTTTTTTGGCACGCATGGACAAAAAATGCCATTGTTTCCCGAGAATCGCCCTGCCTCGGTCGGATTAGTGCTGATGGTCTCATTCCAGTTTTTGGCTTGATTCATTACAATTTGGCTTCGGCAATTAAACATGATAAACCAAACTCTAATTCAGTTTCGACTTAAAGGTGTGTGCCAAGACAGTGAGCATGCAGAAAATTAATTATGAAGTTAATCATGGAAAAGTCCCAAGACACCAGCCTGTTATAAATCAGTTCCAGCTTTTGATCATGGATGTTGATTAGTCAATACAGAATTATGGGCATGTTAAATAACATATTTTCCTTCTTTTTCCACGTTATGTATTTCAAAGCTCTTTATCTCTATTCACTAACAGAACGGTTTCAAAGGCCTTAGTGCATAAAAACGTGTACAGACGTGCTTTATAACTTTCAGCATGTCACAAACAAACAGGATTCCATCTGTTTCAAAGGCAGGATAATGAGTTTCAGAGCGATGAGGGGTAGACTGTGTCTCTGGTGTGCGCTTGCATCTGTTGTGAAAAACATGAGTTTCCTGCTTGGCTGAGCTTTGTGGATAACAGGTGGACTGTATTTCACCTGAGCAAGGGAGAGAACGAGATTATCATGGTTTGGGAGATGCTGGGAAAGAGAGAGACGGAGAGAGAGAGAGAGAGGGGGGGGGGGGTGTAATCAAGACAAGCGGATGGAGTGTCATTTGCTTCACTTTATAGCAACTTTGTCTAAGATGTTGATCCTATAAATCCCTGAAATAGGAAAAAATAAGTCAATAGTTTTAAAATGAACGTGCATCGCATAACAAATAATTCTGGAAGAATTTGATGAGAAATTTCGAGTTCCCTCTTTAGATTTAAACAAAATATGCAGAAAAAGAAAAAAGTTTCACAATATATTTCCAACTTTGATACATCAGGCTTTAATGGTCATTTATGGATCAAGACAAAAATGTATTTCATCATATTTACAATGTTTGAAGAAATTATTTTATTCATAAAGAAATTCACCAAATAATTTTGCTTTGTAGATGTAAAACTAGTTTCAATTCCAACTAAGGATGAAAATAAGGTTATGAATAAATATTATAAATAAAATATAAATGTATAAATACATATTTCATTTGTATAATAAATCATATTAACATAACATCTATACATTAACTTAACTGGTCATTAAAAAATGTGTTTGCAAGAACATTAGTAGTAGAAAGCAAGCAGAAGTTGCCTAAATCCACAAAATATTCGTTTTGACATCAGTGACAATATAAAGTATATTCTTGCCTTTACTTTATGAAAATCAGCAAAGATATCCCGGTAAAAAGACATGCATCGTGACCAGTGTTGGGTGTAATGCAATACCAAGTAAATTGAAAAAGTAAAGTAAGGGATTACTTTTACACTAATGTAATTTAATTTCAGTTATTTCTGATTTAATTGCGTTAAATACCATATAGACTATAGAACAATTCTATATTAACCAATTGAACATCAAAATTTTAAAATGTAATGTAACCTTCTCCCTTTAAATACTTTGGTCAGTTCAAGAATAATTTATGCAATTATATAGTGTCTATTTGAAAGATTTAAGAATAATTTATGCAATTTTATAGTGTCTATTTGAAAGATTTAAGAATAATTTATGCAATTATATAGTGTCTATTTGAAAGATTTAAAAGACCAGTTTCATATTGTTCAGCTTTCCTAGGCTGATATGGGATTTAGAAAGTAATTACAAACTGAGTAATGCAATACTTTTAGAGAGAGTAATTAGTACAGTAATCTAATTAAACTTTTTAAGATGTATTCAGTATCTAGTAATAATTATTTATTTAATTTTTTTACCCAACACTGATTGTGACACGTAGGCAGGCATTTTGGAAATAATACACTTTTTTAACTTTGTGAAGAACATGTAATAATCCACTATATAGTGGACAGAAGAGACTATATACAAAAGACTGTATCAAATACATACAGATATTTTATTCGGTTAACATAAGTAGCCAAGCTCAAAGTAGCTTCACAAACATCGCTTGTAGAAACAATTGAGATACAAAAAAAGATCAAATTTGATATGCCAGTGGTTCCA
Organism: Meda fulgida; assembly: GCA_030578275.1. Classification (NCBI taxonomy): domain Eukaryota; kingdom Metazoa; phylum Chordata; class Actinopteri; order Cypriniformes; family Leuciscidae; genus Meda; species Meda fulgida. Next base: position 11,602,189 of record CM060637.1, on the reverse strand, counting down.
GAGAGATGATCACCCTGATCTGATGTAAGAACGCTGATCGTGTCTTGGTTGATCTTACAGCATCATTGAATACAAAACCAATGAACCTCACGGGAACAGAAACCAATTAGCAGCACATTCAGGCCTGTTGCTCGGTTACGCACCCTCTCTGCATGTTAATGCGGCTACTCATCTACCTGTTCCTCACGCAAGAGCTCTTGTGGGTAAAACAGAAGGAGATGAGAAGATTCTGCTGACAGCAAATTTGTACGCCAAAACACATTAACGTAAGAGGCCGCTTAGCATTCGAGAAAGTGAGAGGGTGTCGTAAGGGAGTTAAATATGAAATAGTAGGGCTGTTTGCTCACTGTTTTCCGGAGGAACCTCAAAGGAACTCCCCGAGGAGGTCTTGGTCTCCATAGCAAACAAAGAACGCTAGATGTTCTGCTGCTGGAGTTAGATTAACCCTGAGGATTACGTCCCCTTGGCATCTGAAAAGTTCTCAAATATTCAGCTTGAAATGTTTGTAAGAACCAAAATCCTCCACTATATGCAAAATTTTGCTTTATTCTGAGGAAAGAATGTGAAATAAAGGGCTAATGAAGTTCACAGAGTTAAAGTTTTGTTAAAGTTTTGTTAAAGTTTAATCCCCTTCTTTTTTTTTTTACATTTAACACCCTTCTGAAGTGAAGCAATGCGTTCGTGTAAGAAACATATCCATATTTAAAACTTTATCGACTAAATAACTAGTTTCTGGCTGACGGACGTATACGCATCGATTTACGCCGAAAGAGTAGCCTTTGACATGACTTATAATGCATTGATGAACGCGGAAGCGCAGAGGATAGAGCAAAACAAAACACCAGTCACGAATTGATTGTGTGTGTGTGTGTGTTGTCCTATTCTCCTGTTCTCTGTCCTCCTGCCGGAGCAGCTGTCGAAGTGGACAGGAAGGACTAAAGGCCAAGGACCTGTTTTAGCTCATCTATAACAAGGTGCAACCTCAGCGTCCTCTGGCTTAAAACATTGCCTCATTAGTTCACTTCCTGTAGGAGTCAATACCTCCTGTGAGGAACGGATAATAAATACCTGTGAAATACTGTGCCATGCCATTTTTAAGGTATGAGAGGCTGTGCTACAGTATCTCACAAAAGTGAGTACACCCCCTTAGTACACACCATTTTAGTATATCTTCTCAAGGGACAATACTATAGAAATGAAACTTGGATTTTTTAACAGTTAACAGTTTAACAATAACAGTTTCTAATATTAAGGACTTAATTTTCATTATTTAAAACATTATTGTATTAAGCTATTTCAGCTAGAAAATGTCATCATGGACATTTAAAATGAAGTTAATAGTTAGTTTCAACAGGTGCTGCTAACAGTTAGGCTACAAGCTGTTCTATATCTATCCATCCATGATCAATTAGCATCTAGAACTGTCCGTTTTAAAATGTACAAAATCATACTGAATGTAGTCCATATCCTTTGCAAGTTTAAAGCCTGCTACAATTATTCAATAGCGCATGTTAGCATGTTGCTAAGCTAATGTGGAACTCAAAACTTAATACCACACACAAATATTGGGTCGTTTCTCTCAACTTTCTGAATCTGTCATTTTGGACTTTTTCCATCAAAACGAGGGAACTTAAAGCAACAAAATATTGTTGAAATCTTTTTGCAACATTCTTCATGTCCGGAACATACATATGATCCCTTTAAATGTTGTCTAGTAGGCAGCATGCTAGGCATAACTAAGTTGCGGTCTTCTTTGAGGTCCATTTGAATGTGAAGCAGACTTTGATCTGGATTGAATTGTTCGGCCACAAGAAACCAGTTCCTCTGTAAGACCCACGTACTCCTTCCTGAGCCCTTTCCTTCCTCTTGGAGGACTGTCAGAATGGCAGGAACTCGCTATTTTGTTTTCTTCTCTAAATCTTTTTTTGCATTGACATTCTTTCACACACACTTTTTCCTCGAGACAGACTGAATCCAGTCGAGTTAAAGTCTTCGCGCTGACATTGTGTGGGAAACTAGACTTTGTAAAACAATCCACTAAAAACATGTCAGACATGACAGTACTAATTAACATTATAAATATGAAGCTGGATAAGAATAAAGACAAATAGAGATTAAACTAATTGACTTTTTTTTTTTACACAAATTGTATTTTATACTGACCCCTACTGATGTGGATTCAAAAGTTTTTGTTCATTCATTTTTGTTCAAAACAGGAAGAAATTAATGTTCACCTCTAGAAGGGATACAATTTTTGTAAACTTCTGCAATCCTGACATCTAGTGATAGAAAGGCAACATTACATTGTTGTATCCTGAATAAACGCTTAGATGCACAAACAAATAAAAGTAATCTTAAAAATATTTAAAAACAAACGCAATTAAATACTATTACAAGGCTTTAATAATTTTCTTAAAGCTTTGGTGTTTGCTATTTACCTTAGTAGCAATAATAACAATAATTATAATAATAAGAAACTTTAAATAAATGTACTACAATTAATAGTTATGTCACATTTGAGTTGTTAAAATTCACTATATATACACATATACTTATATAATTATTTATTCATATATATTTAGGTATATATGAATGTATAAACCTTTATTCATAAAACCTGAGCCAAATCCAATGTGTGTGTGCAGATAATTCCGATGAAACTGTGTGTGTGTGTATTTTATCAGTCATGTTATTTTAATACTAAAAATTTGTAGATATTTAAAACTTATTTAACAGAGACTGTTATACATATATTTTACACCAGGTGTCAGCAGACTCACAAAGCAAATTCTTAATGAGACTCAACTGCACTGTCTCTTTTTAAATGATTCATTCTTTAATTGTTTTTTTTTTTTCAATCTATTCACTCGATATGGGAAAAAAAACTCTCATAATAATAATAATAATAATAGAAAACATTTTACAATTATACATTTAAAAACAAAATGTAAGATTTTAAAATCACAACTATATATATGTGTGTGTGTCTGTATATATTCAATTCACAGTTATTCGTATAGTGGTTTCACAATACATATCGTTTCAAAGCAGCTTTACAGAAAATGGATGTGTCTACATAAGTATTAAGAGTGATCTGTTGTCAGAGGTGACTGTGTCCATGCAAACCCATATAAAACCCATATAAATAAATATATGGGTATATATAAGCACCAAACTTTTTTTGTGTGCTGTATCTCATGTTGTACTTGGGAATATACAAGCAGTGTTGTGATGTGACTTTCTTAACTGGTGTCTCCGTGCTTCTGCTTGCCTGTGTGGGAGGAGTTCTCACAGATTTGTATTCCTCATGCACACGCACAGACAGCAGCAGCAGCGCTTCAGTGTGAGGCAGAGCACAGCGGGAAACCTCCGTCTACTCTCACTGTCGGCATGGTTTTATCTCCACTGAGGAAACGCCTCGCTCCCTGACCTTACAGTCTCGGATTTATGCTGTGTGTGGAAGAAATCTATTCGTGAACTCTTCATAGTGAGGCCAGCGGTCTGCAGTACAACATATCATCAGAAAACAGGAGGACCCAACGCCCTTCCCAGACCGACCATGCATACCTGCCTGGGTTGATGTGCAATGGATGCTTTTATGGGTTTGCATGGATAAGTATGCACCATTGACATGCTGAGGTGCCTCTCCTTTTATGGATTGCTTTATGGGATCATAACCTGGTGTTTTTTCCTTCAAAACTGAAAGTCATCTCAGTTTGGATGCTAAATAACCAATGAATCTGAAGCCTGGAAGCCTCGAGATCAAAGAGGCGAGATAGGCGACGTTGCTATGTGATTTATTGATTGTTATATATTTATCCTACGATGGGGAACGGTTTCTCCAATATCGCAGCATTCCAGTCCCTGCACATTGTGATGCTAGGCTTGGATTCGGCCGGTAAAACCACAGTACTGTACCGGTTAAAGTTTAACGAATTCGTCAACACCGTTCCCACCATCGGCTTCAACACAGAGAAGATCAAACTCAGCAATGGCACCGCCAAAGGGATCAGCTGTCACTTCTGGGACGTCGGCGGACAGGAGAAGTTGAGACCCCTATGGAAATCCTACAGCCGCTGCACGGACGGTATTATTTACGTGGTGGACTCCGTAGATGTCGACCGGCTTGAGGAAGCCAAGACAGAACTGCATAAAGTCACTAAATTCGCAGAGAACCAAGGAACTCCTCTGCTGGTGATCGCCAATAAGCAGGACCTCCCCAAATCCCTAACAGTCACCGAGATCGAGAAGCACCTGGCTCTCCATGAACTGAGTCCCTCCACCACGTACCACGTCCAACCGGCCTGCGCCATCATTGGCGAGGGTCTCCATGAAGGAATGGACAAACTATACGAGATGATCGTCAAACGAAGGAAATCTCTTAAACAGAAGAAGAAACGATAGACTATTGCAGAATCGCAGAGACATTTAAAGGGATAGTTTACCCAAAAACGGCAATTCTGTCATCATTTACTCACCCTCATGTCCCATGTCCCCATTGACTCATTGTGTGACCAGACATTTTTAAAAAATATCGTGTATTGCAGAAGAAAGTCGTACAGATTTAGAATTACGTGAGGGTAAATAATGACAGAATTGTCTTTTTTTTTGTGTACTAAATGTTTCCATGAAAGATATGATGGGTTTTGCCTTGGTATGCAAGATTTGGTAACACTTTATAGTAACTTTCATTAATAATATATTGTGCAACAAATATTTAGTTAATGAACATTCATACTGTCTGAAAAATGTTTATAAATATCCATATTTAAATCTACATGAACTCTTGATCTGATAACTGTGATGTATTCAAATATTTATTACAGTAAGTAGTAAAATTAAATTACAATATTTACAGCTTACTTAAACAATATAGCATCTTTGCCACAACCAATGGCGTGAGTTTTGGGCAGGACAATCTGTTTATCCGACCAATGTCAGATACATTTGGAAAAGCTGTTTGTAAACAATTATTAATTTTGCAATTCAGTTTTGGTGCTGTTGTGCAGAAATTACACACTTTAAGCATGTTTCTTACTGATTTGTTAGTGAAAGTTATTATAAAGTGTTACAGAAGATACAAAAAAAAGTGGTAAATAATATGCTTGCGTATAGAACCAAAAACTACTTAATATAGCAAGAAAATACTTAACTAGCCAATAAATTAAAATGCATAAAAATAAGAGAAAATAAAATGGGCCGGACCCATGTTGCTGCTTGATATTAACTAAATATTGCAAATAAACAGTAGCCTGTGCTTGGAAAAAAACATACTTTTGTTACTAAATCATTCCTTAAATAAACTGAATTAAAATGATTATTTTGTACATTATGCTTTTCTTGCATAACTTGCAGCACATTCAACCATATAGTTCCTCCGATGCAGTTTTCCCATTTTTTCCCTGTCTTTTTAAAAATTGGTTGAAGTGCCCTACACAGGCCTTGAACATGACCAGATATGTTTGTTTTGTTGAAATGCTACTTTGTACTACAATCAGAGGTTGTTGTATTATGAAACCATGTAGTGAAATGAAGACTGTTTATGCACATGATGCCAAAAATAAATTATACTGAAATATACGTAACACGTGTAGCGTTTTGTTGGTTTGCAACCTGACCTAAACACTTCAGAAAAGTCTGCATTCAGCATTATCGCGGGCGGCGAGCCTGTTTTCTGTAATTAAAGTTGCCGTTCGGTACAACAGCCATCACCCATAATTCCCCGAGCTGTCAGATCTACATGATTCCACAGCGCTGGACGACGTAAATCCCTTTGATTTAGCTCCAGGCTGGCCGAGGTCCACACGTGCTCGCGTTTGAGCGCAGCACACTCTCGGGACCGGGATAATGACCTTTTAGTGCTCAGCGAGATTGAAAATGGATATTAATAGGAGAACTCGCCCATTGTGTAATTAGAATAAGCCACAACGGGCCGGAAAAATCCCTGTGATGGGAGTGTGACTGCCTAGAGGCGTGCAACACACAACACCTGCTGGGTGGGCAAACATACACAAAGCGTGATTTTAAATAACATTTACTTTTAACAGGCTGTACTGTGGTTTTGATGAGAACAAGTTTTAAGGAAAATGTTGCATGCAAAATCTGTCATGCTAAAATGCTGTGCTGTTTTAAGAAATCACTCGCAATTTAGAAAACCCTTTTAGTCTAAAAATTAGAAAGGTCAATGGTTCATAATTTGGGTTGGACATATGGCGGTCAAACATTGGGAATAATTAAGATTTTGTCATTTGTTTTTTGATTGTTTATAGTATCTCTTGTGCTTACCAAGGCTGCATTTAATTGACCCAAAATACAGTGAAAACAGTAGGCTAATATTGTGAATAATTATTATTTAAAAGAACTGTTTTCTATTTTAATATATTTTAAAATGTAATTTATTCCTGGGATGTAAAAGTTGGATTTTAAGCTGCCATTATATCAGTCTTCAGTGTCACATGATCATTCAGAAATCATTTTAATTTTCGCTGCTTAATATTTTTGTGGAAACCGGATGGATTTATTTTCTTTCAGGGTTCTTCGATTAATAGAAAGTTTTTTAACATTATGTGTATGTATATATATGTATGTATATGTATATGTATATATATATATATTGTCCTTAATGTCATTTATGGTCAATTTTATTCAGCGTCCTTGCTGAATTAAATAATTTATTTAAAAAACAATCTTGCATAACCCAATTTATCACATTTTCCACAAAAATATTAAGCAGCAAAAAAAGTTTTCTACATTGATAATAAGAAATGTTTCTTCAGCACCAAATTAGAATGATTTCTGAAAGATGTAGACTTCTTTTAAAAACAAACAAAAAAAGTTAATCTTTTGACTGGTATAGAAAAAAATATATTTGGTAATAATAAACATCATGATATTTGTATTAAATACATTTTTACTTCTAAATACATTAAAAAACATTATAAATGTTGTTTTTTTAAAAATGAAAGTTATCCGTTGACTTGGCTTAAAAAAAGTGAGAACCCGTTTTCTTAAAATTATTAATTAATAAACTTCATGTGTAATTGAAAAAACGTTGAACTTGACAATTCCACATAACTTAATTTTTTTCAATTACACATGACGCTTACTTACTTAATAATTTTAAGGCAACGGGTTTCCTCACTTTTTTTAAGTTAAGTCAACTGAACTCTTTTTCCAGTGTATGAAACCAACCTCAATACAACATGATCATGAACTAGAGTATTAAAACAGTCTCCTTTTTATCATTCAAGACATTCTCATTTGTCATTGACCCATAAACCAATATAGCTAAGATCTTTTTCTATATTTGTACTGCTTCCGCTTATGCCTGTTTCGCAATCACAGTAGGTGTACGCCATAATATCAGCCACATTAATTACCCGTCATCCCGAAGCCATGGCCTTGAGGGTAAAACTCTGTAAGGTATGTCACAAGATGAGAGACTGGCTCTGAACAATCCAGAAACCCACAGAGGCGACAAAGATGATATAGATAATTAATTTTAACATCAACCTATCTAAAAACCCAGGCAGTGGGAATGATGGGCTTTTTTTGGAGCAGCAGGTAATAGGGTTCTATAAATAGACCTTAATAATTAATGTAGCACCCACTGGAAATATACGAAAAGGCCAGAAATGGGGATCTTAGCGACAATAGAGTGCAGGACAGTCAATGTGATCCAATGCGTGTTTTTCATTTTCTCAATGAATTTACTGTGAATTGCTCATATTTTGTTGTCTTGTCATACTTGGCAGGGATTACTCATATAGTTATTTATGGAAATGGAGATATCGGAGTATCTTTGTTCCCAGGGAGACTACTCATGACAAGAGTGTTACCGGCAACTAAGGAAATACAAAAACAAAAAAACAATATTTTGATGTATTTTTACCATAACCATTGTTCTCATATAATATTTATTACAATGCAATACAAATAAAATTACAATGAATCATAAATAAAAATGAAAAATTGAAAAATATTTTGTATTTTTTGGTCAGACTTTAGATTAGGGTCCAATTCTCACTATTATACGACTTTTGCCTCAATAAACTCCTAATTACTGCTTATTAATAATTAGTAAGCTAGTTATTACGTTTAGGTATCATTTTTGATTAAGGGATGTAGAATATGGTCATGCAGAATACTAATTACTAATTATCAGCCAATATCATGCATGCTAATAAGCAACTAGTTAATAGTGAGAATTGGACCCTAAACTAAAGTGTTACTGTATATATATATATATATATTTTGTGTGTGTGTGTTGCAAGAATGAAATCTTTATTTTTACACACCAAAGTGAAATATTACAGACAGACAGAAAGACATGCATTTTGCCTTTGCAAGTACCACTTTAATAACCAACTACTATATAAACAAGTCACTAATAACCAACTACTAAATACACAAACTAGTACTTACAATGCTTTCATTGTTCCTGATTTATTTAATTATACATTTACGCATGTTAAAAATGTTTTACAATTACAACAATTTTCAGGATTTATTTCTATTGGAAATCACTCCCCATACAAAAGTTATTTAAATGTAATTTCTTAGTCTGAAAATGCAGCCAATGTATTGTTCTGCTGTCCGTAATGAGCCATTTGTACAATTGCATGCAAATTGTATGTTTGTGTGGAACAATGACATAATTCATAAATGAGACAAAGAGAAGGCCCTATTTTGAACTACTAAGAGTAAAACTCAAAATGGCCATTGAGGAGCAGGGAAAATGGTTTCTGCTTCTATTTGGGTCATATCGAAGGATTTGTCTATTAATATACCCCTTTCCCGTACGCCTCCATCCCGGTTTTCTGGGCAAATCCATGAAGCTTTAAAAAAGACACCTGGATCTTTGGACTGAAATATTTGGTAGTTTGTTGCCCGTCATGACATGCCTATTTTGTTTTGCTCGTCTTTTTGTATGACAGCTGTTTACCCCTCTTTCCCTTCCGTTTTTCATTGCTTTGTAACTTCTTTTTCTCTTCTCCTAGCGTTCTCTTTCTCTGCCTGCTTTTAGACTCGTCATTCTGCAGCTAAACAGATTGAAATGAGTGGAGAAATCTATAGTTGAAAAGATGCTCTCAGAAATGAGGAAAAACCCACTAGAGAAAGAAACGTATTTATGCGTCTCTCTCTCTCTCTCACTCCCTCACACACACACACACACACACACGCACACACTACAGCAGGTCACATGGGAAAACTAATGGTTCGGTCAAATGAACTAAAATATGGCCTAGTAGTATTAAAGCCTTCAGCAAATGGTGCAAACCATGAATGCAGCATTTTGGTATCCCTTTAGTGAGCCTGTTTTTGTTGTTGTTGTTTTTGTAATGAAACCTTTTAGACATGTTCAATAAAATCTGGCACACAAAATAATGTGACGCTGTATAACACTCAACATATCAATATTGATCTTATTTATATTGTTCACCCAGTCATAATTTACTCACCAGAAGGTGCATGTATATTTTATTTTATGTTATATATTATTTTATTATATAATATATAATAGATTATATAACCATATGTAGATTACAGTTATATTTTAAAATAGAAAAAAAGCATTTTAAAATGATTTTTTTTAATGTAAATATAAATAGTAATTTCTTTTTTTTGGGGGGGGGGTGTTAATGATTTCTTAAATATTTCTGGTCTTACTGTGCATGATTCATCAATGTGCATTATTTTTCATTATCTTTCATCAAAACGTAATAACTTTCTAAATCTCTGAAACAGCAACTTTTTCTTTTCTGCTGATATGTAACAAGGGCACTTTGTGCATAGGAGTGTAATATCCAATAATATAATGGGCCCACTTTTCATTGTTCATACCAACCACCTTAACAGAAATCTCTCATTCTCCCTCCTGTTGTTTCTGTGCCCTACTTTTCCACAACTTCTTCACCCACCCCCTCTCACCTTCCTGTCATCTTTTTCTGTCTTCCTCTTTCAGCCGATGCATCATTCATTTCTGTGCTCACGGATATAGAAGATGTTGCTTTGCCGCCTTGTTTGTTTACTGCATATTGTTGAGAACTGATTAATCCTGCTTAGTAGTTCAGTGCTATCAAGTCTCTCTCTCTGTTTATCTTCTCATCCTGTGTGGGCGTTTTTGTATTCGGGCCATTTAAATCACACCGTCTGGATTAAGTCTATAGGAATGTGCTGTATATGCTAACATCAGTGCTGTCTTAAAAATACAATGCATGCAGCTTTCATGTTTTGTTGTCAGTGCTGAGCTTCCAGGGGATTTGTGTTTATGACATACTGTGCCGTGCCTCGGGCCTTTGTGCTGAAAAAGTCAAATCAAAGGGCTTTGATTGGTGACGAGGTCAAAATATGATGCTCCCATTCGTAACACTATGGCAACAATCCAATGTCAGAAACCACAGTCACAAACTATTTAAAATGTATTTACAGACATTCAGCCAAATGTATAGATAGAAGAAGTGATTGGTAGACAGACAGAACACCAGGCAAACAGAATGGTAGATAGATAGAAAGAATGATAGACAGACAAAAAGATAGATAGACCACCAGTCAGACAGACAGAATGATATATAGGACAGAATGATAGATAGATAGATAGATAGATAGATAGATAGATAGATAGATAGATAGATAGAATGGTATAGATAGATAGACAGACGGTCAGAATGGTATAGACAGATAGATAGACAGACATACACTAAGAGAGACACAATGACAGACAGAATTCATGATAGACAGACTGAAGTTTAAAATGCTGCTGGTTGTGTCATAATTCCACATATGTTCAGCTTTAGCACATTACTCAAGTCTGAGATTTTGTGAATCGGGAAGTTTAACACTGCGACTTCTGACCTTTAATACCCGCCCTCGACAGGCCTCAACTCGGCGGGAGGGAAAGGGATTAACCGTTAACGCCAGTTTAACATCTGAGTCATTTCAGCTGTTTGCCAAGGCTTAAAGAAAGACTTAACTCCTAACACAAGTATCAGGACAGGAATGGAGTACTCACAGGGAGGTAAATATTCACCATATGGACATCACTGGACACCATTGCGTCCGTAAAACTGTTAATCTACAACAGGCAAGCTGTTTTAAAAGGTGGCCAAGACAATACTTAACATACCACTGAATAAACAAGACATTTTGTGTTCCTGTCAGTGAGTGGACACTGTTTTTATGGTGCCCTGAAATGTTTTCGGTCAACCCTATTATTGAGACAGGCCGTTAAACTGAGAGCTCTTTGTTACGTAAAATACTTGCGACAGGCTGTAGTTCACTGCTGTCCTGCAAGGTCATTGACAGTTTGCTCTCGACAGCACTGTGTGAAAGAATTTCTACAATTTGTAGAGAAACAATCCTGTATTATCTCTTGCTAAAGGCAAACAATACCAAACTGTGATACTTGCAGAGAACGAGAAGGTTACCATTAAAACATGTCAAGCTGTGTCAGTTTAAATGACAGTTTATGCCTTAAAGTTTCTTTCTTCTAATTATGTTGCTAAGGTGTACCATCTAAGGTGTACCATCCGAAACTATTTCAAGCCACTTGCAAATGCGCTTACAGCTATAAATCCACCCAACTTTTCTTGCCGTTTTGCTTCCCTGCTCCTTTGCTTCCCTGCTCTTTTCCCTCCTCCAAGTGCTTGTAAGAGCGTGTTCTGACAGCATAGAGTTCAGAGATGGGTTAATCCCTCCTTCCCAGGTGTGCGTCTCCACGTGTCTCCCCACTCAGCTGTTCTCTCTCTGTAGTTTTTAGCTTGTGTTTCTAAAGAAACATGGTTTATTAGCGTCAGAACGAGAGCCACGTCTGAATTCGAGCTTTCCAGTGCATTTCATTTTCACTTTAATTAGGAGAGCAAATACATCATTTGCTGTGCTGTGGTAGGGAGAGTCTCCAAGTCTCCATAGGGAGAGTCTCTAAGTCTCCATTTGATCACTATTTCATCTCATCTCTATCTAGGAGAATATTAAAGAGAACTAATTTGCCATTTTGTATGAGTATGATGATGATGATGATATCTAAATTACTTTGGCAGTCTAGTTAATCTGAGTGAAATTATGGCACAGCTTCACATTTGATTGTCTGCGTAGACCATCAACCACTTTTTACGAAAGAGCATCTTTTCCATGATATTGACCCTTTTAAGGCAGGAACAAATCAGGGAGGTGCAATACTAACCAAAGAAGGTGCGTAAGACACACACTCAACCCTGCCAACTATAATTTGAACATGTTCCTCCGGTCTCAATTTGTAGTTGCATGTTACACTCAAGGACCCTCAGAGCAGCTTTGGTGGTAAATTACGGGGAAATGGTCGGGACGTGCAGCTGTTGTTTCTGATGTGGGTTCATTCATGCTAGTTCCTGGCTAGCGTCTGAAAAGGTTTGGTGCTGGTGCCAGCACCCATGTGGTGCCTTATATTAACAGATTAAACACATATATATACTTTTAAAATCAGGCAGTAAAAACAGTTAAATACACGTACGCACACACACATGAATTTTTAAATATGGTAATTATACTGTATCTCATTTATCAAGGTCAGTGAGTTTGAAAGTATATAATGACGTAAATGGCACATCTATTTGACTATACTTCCTGTCAAACAAAAAAGTTGTTGAGAAGCAAAGCTCTTCGCTTGAAGGAGAAAAAGATTTTTAACTTTAGTCTGGATGCATGCCATCTAATTCACTCAGCAGTGGACTCTGGGAGAGCACAGCAACACTGTAGATTCTTGTTGGCTTGCAAAACTTTCTCTCTAGGCCTGTTTGGTAAAGGTCAGTGTCCAGTTGCAGCAAACCCATTACAGTAGATTAAGTAGACCCTTTGGAAGGTTATTTAAGAGTTTTCTTTACTAAATGGTTTTGTTGCCTCACCACCCAAATGCTTGGTGAGGAGTCTGCTGGAGAGGGAAGAGTTTACTGCTCTCCACAAAATTGTGTGCATCTTTCTGTGGGGTATTTCACTACCCTCATGCATCATCCATATTGGTCATTTTGCTTAGTCTGTGTAAAGTCTAGTCTAGCTTATTCTGACCATGAATTATCTACTTAGACAGAAAGGGTTTGCCTGACCAAGATGTTAATTTGACATTTTGTGATTTTTAGGTGCATGTTAGGCTTGCTACAATAGTCGGTGTTGGCTGTGTTACCGGTGTTCAGAAGCAACACCGGTTACATCACATGCCCACCGCGGCACAGTCCATTAGCATTATGAATGCATTTTACTTTCACCTTTAAATTAGTGATTTAAAATATCCTCTCCGTCACATCCCCATTGCATGTGACATCAGATATAATCCTGAGAGCAAAGATATCTTGCATACTTGTGAAACAGAGGCAGTTCTAGTAAGAACTGTGCATGTAAAACTCACTCTCCTGTCCTCAAAAGATGCACTGACGCCAGAGGCAGCAGTTTTTAGCGTCCTTGTTTGTGCGCCAGTCTTCCATGCCAGAGACGCCGGTTCGAAACCCACTCGGAGGGGGTTGAGTAGCACTGGTTACATTTGGTGCCAAGGCCCATGATGGGAGGCACTAATAGAAGCAAGCTAGTAAGACCTGTGTGTGTAAACCTCACTCCCCTGGCCTCAAGAGGCATGCTAATGGCTGCGGTCTTTAGCGTCCTCTTTGGTTCGAATCCTGCTCAGAGGGGGTTGAGTAGTACCTGTTACATTTGCTACTTAGGTGACTTTCACTCTATAAGTGTTGGTGTTGAACCCAGCTGTTTTATATACCACTTGAGTCCAGTTGAAAGATCTGTGAAAAGGTTTAAGTGGACTGCAGTATTGTTTGCAACTGGTGTGAATGTTATTTGGACTACCTTGTAGAAGTGGATAGGTGTTGATTTGACCTTCAACTTCGAACAAAGTGTGAAACCGACGAAAGGTGTGCTTAAACTGGAAGTGATTGATCCATGCTGTTGGTTTCTAGTAGGCATTTCTTCTTGACTGCAGTATCCAAGTGCATTCCCGTTGGTTGTCGTTGCATCTTGTCAACAAAAAAAACAAAAACAAAAATCACTGGGAATCACTGTCATTGTGAAAGTACAAGAGACTCTCAAACAAAAATTTGAAGCAAAAATACCTTGCAATATTTGTCCAATCAATCAACTAGATCTTGCCTGAAAACTTCTATGACTTTATTTCCTAATGAAATGATGAAAACCCACTACTTGACTACCAGAAATTACATATACTGTTGCTAGCCAATCAGATCAGCTTACCTTTTGAGAAAGTTCTCAGCCTTGTGTTGTGTGCAATCTTGTGTACATGAGGTTGTACATTAAAAGTCTGTAAAGGTCTCCAGGTTAAATAATCAAGGCTTGCAGTTGCAAAAATTACTCTCCTTTTCCTCACCTCTTAAATCAGTGTTCTTCGATCATTGAATCAAGGATGACAACTTTTTCACAATTGGAAGAGAGGACTGGTAGAATGAAGTAAGACTTAAATTGCTTACTTTTATGAAAGGGAGCAATGCCAAACACAGGAATTTATGGCACCTCTGATAGGGAAAAATGTTGACTCAGCCTGAAAAGAAGGGAGACCAACAGACCACAGATCCAAAGGAAGGACACTTCTGTGATTCTGTGGTGTCTAAGAAAAGATTTAAAGTAGCTCTTTAAACTTCAAATGTCTGTGTGTTTCAATGTACCGTTTCCTGAGGTATGGACAGCACCATGTGGATCACGCATTTACAAGAATTTGAGCTGATAAAACAAGACAATATGCCTTTTACTGGCCAGGGAATGACAGAACAGTCATTAATCTGTTTGGTGTGTGTGTGTGTGTGTGTGTGTGTGTGTGTGTCAATGGTACATTATAGACTGTTCCAGGTGAGGTCAGGAGAGACTGTGGTGTCTCTCTGTCTGGAATGTAGAAGGGCTGGCCTGACAACGCAAACTTAAAAACGTTTTTAAAATTGCACATTTTTGAAAACGATATCATTATCAGCTACAAAAAAACGTGAATTTGTGAAAATGGTGACGTTATGTGTGTGCATATTACATGTTCAATCTATAGGCGCATCGTGGAAAGAAATGACATAAATAGAAAAGTATTACCTCAGGCATTATGGTATCAACAGGTAACATAATGTTGTTGCTTCCGAAAAGTAATAAAATAACAATGTAACTTTTGTAACATTATATTAACATTACCCCAACTAAACATCAGATCTATGACAGTCAGCAAACTGTAATTATAGATTCCCTGAGGAAGTTCAGTGATTTATAACTGGTCTGTAGGTACAAGATTAAGAATATGGCACGTTAAGCTTCTTCTCTGTTCTTTGGCACAAAGAAGGCCTAGAAAAGCTAAATAGCTATTGCTCCTCGCATCTGTTCCTTCCTTTTCGCACTTTCACAGATGCCACCATATCTCTCACCATGACAAATCACACCAAACGGAAACAAGCAGCAGATCGCAAAACTTAGATATGTCAATTACCATGGAACGCTGCTTTTCTCTTGTTTATCTCTCTGTTTTTCTGACTATCTCTGTCCTTGTCAATTATTTCTGATAGGAGACCCGGGAAAGAGGCCAATGAAAGGAAGGAGAAGCGATTCGGTATGCTGATGCTGACAGAATTCAGTGGCACTCTGAAGAACGATCTCTACACCGAGATCACAGGAAATGTACAAAAATAAAAGCTTTAACTGAATTGAACCCTGCAAGAATTTAAGCTTCTCCAACAAGAAGCGAGATCTCACAAAGGGCGCTTCGAGACTGTCTATTTCTAAATTTTCTGTCTATTTCTGTCTAAAAATTTTGTCTTAACCCTACCTATAACGTATCCCTAAAATCAGAGGGAAATGATAGGTGTAGAAACACCTAACCCTGGTTGTAAGCCTAAACTTGACCTAAACAGTAAACTTGTACCTCAAATCTGATTGGTTGATGGGAATGTTAATCCAAGAACATGTTATACTTGGTGAAATCACGTTCATCTTTTCACTCAGTGTTCTACATCTGAAATATCACCCAAATAACATAAAATTGTGACAGTCAGACTTAACTTAGCCAGTCATGAGTGCTGTACCTTTTAGCATCAAATCATGTCTATCTCCACAAGCTAACTGACCAGTAATTAAGATTATATATGGGCATTAAGATTACATGTTGCCAATCCATGCCATTCAATCAGACAGTTCTGACCACCAATTAGCTAATCAGAGGAGACAGGGTTATGGGTCTCAACTGAAGTTCCTTTGAACCTCAGCAGGACCAGTTAGAGTCTTGAGCCTTCGCTGGCCGAGGCTACATCTCCGGTAGAGTAAATATTAAAAAGACAAGCAATCCAGCAGAGATCAGAAAGACAAATAGGGCGTTTGGTCTGTCTTATCATGATGGGCTGGATTTAATTTGACAGATGGTCTAATTTCTTCAAAGTGGGATTAGTTCAGGCAAGAAATCGCAAATAGCCTTCATCTCAGTGGGGTTTTTTTTCTGGTCCAAATTTTCTTGCAATAAAACTTGAAATAATTCAATGTAATTTTGATTTACCGTTTGACTAAGATCCCAATGTGCTAATGTTGCGTTCATGTGAGAATTACTGCAATGGCTACTTGGTTGCCAATAAGGCACAACTTTAAATGGTAGCTATGTGTTTAAGTATACTAAAGTTTATTTACCTAACAACAGTAAACACACCTCTAAAACCTTAAATCATTTTTACAGAGAAGCAACACTGTATAAGATATTAAGACTCGTAGATTGTATTTAGAAATATAAATGTACACATAAATGACAGCTTTTTCACGTTTTTAACTGCACTTTATATTAAATATACAAATATAATTGATCTTGTTAAAGGGGTCATTGGATCCCCATTTTCCACAAGTTGGTATGATTCTTTAGGGTCTTCATGTAAAGTTTATAACATACTTTGGTTAAAATTCCTCATTGGTTGTGTTTTTACCTCCTCAAAAACAGCTCTGTTCACAGCGACCCGTTTGCAACCCTATAAGAAATGTAATTGTAAATAGACTTAGATTGCAAACCAGTTTGGGTTGCTTGTACATGGCATTCAAGAAGTCAGAGCTATACATATACATATGTACTGTATATATAAAGAACTTGTAATTATTTGTTCGAAATTGACAGACAATAATTATTAGAAACTCATATTTATGATAATCCTACTCATTAGAACTATGCAAACCTATATTATAATGGTTCTAGAACCTTCAATATCAAGTATTAAAGTTATTAAGTTCCAAAACATGAATGGAATCCAAGGTGACGTCTCATTAGCTAGATAGCTTAAGCGAATACAGCACACTATTTGAAGGATTGCTCCAAATGAAAGTGAGCAACTGAATTCCTCCATGAAGGTTCATTCCACAAGGCTCTTAACAAAGGATACAAATGATAGTCACTTGAAGGAACAAAGTATTTTTGACTTTTATATGAGGACACTAATCCAGGATGGCTATATTGTCAGGAAATAATCATTTGTTAAGTACCCAATTTAAAATAATGTTTTCGTAAAGAAGCCTATGGAATCTTCTTCTTAAAAGTTACGACTCCGATGGCCAGTTCTAAGTCCTAAGCAGCTGAAACCTCTGTTTCTGACTGCGAATATGTTGATGAACAAGTTTTACTGATGTGACACTGGTTCTGTTCTCAGAAAAGTCAAAAAAGTTCTGTTGCGTCAAGAACTACAATTTGGCTTTTGGAAAATGGCCTGGGGTCACAACAGTTAGGTCATCTGCGTCATACAGAAAACAATGACACACCACACTGACGTCATCAAATTATGTTGATGTGCCCTTTGGGCGCAAGAGCAAAGAATCTTATTTTCCAGTTACAAAATCTAAAATCCTTGAAACAGGATATATTCACTTGAGAAGCAACACTGCATATGATTCTTATACTTGTTTTTATAGATTTTATCTTTATGTACGTGCACTGTAAACATTTATTTTTTGGTAAGGTAAATACTACTGAAAAAAACAACAAATGTAATTTACAAGAAAAAGTTAGTTCAGGCAAGAATAAAAAAATCAAAGTAAATTCCATATCAGTACTTAATTTTATTGAGTTGATATTTACGCTTTCATTTCTACTCGCTTGAATTAAGTAAAAATTACTCAACTTTTCTGATACTGGGGTTCCCATCATGCACTGGACCTTGAATAATTAATGAGGTTCATTTTTCACTGGTTTCCAGCTGTATTTACACTTTTTTTTATCATTGCTTTTGTTGTCAGGATTAGTAACTTGCCATTTTGTGACATTTCAAGTAAATTTTCTGCTCAAAATGACACATTCAAACACAAAAACGATCCATCAAATGTTACCGTCATTGTGTATTGTCTACCAAGTAGTGAGGTCTTTGCATTCAGATTAAGCTTAACATCTGACATGAAGTGTAAATCACTTAAATACTCTAGTAAAATACCTACTATAAATGACTAGTATAAATCAATAAAGTTTGATTGTGTGAAATGTAATGCAAAGGAAATTTTAACTAACTCGATATTAATCAATCTTTTACTAGACAAGTTAAAATTATTTATTTTCTTTGTTACTTTCACTTAACTAGGTTAAGTAAAGTTTACTTAATTCCATGTTCCAAGTGAATTTTAACTTAAAGATTTCTAATTAAAGCTACTGATAAATATGTTTAGGTTTTTACTTGGCAAATCTTTGTAAATTTACTAGCATTTTCTGAGTGGAAAAAGTTGCCTTGCTTTTTTAAAGTAAATCCTACTCCAAATTTTTTTGTCTTACGACTGCCTTTTTTCCCCTTTTAACAATCCAGTTAAAAACAGGTGAAAATTAAATATTCAAGTACAGTTAGATGTAAAAAGGATGTAAGACCTTTTTTCTGTGCAAAATATTGTGTCCCACAATGCAATACCTCACTTAACCATCTTTTCTTAACTTCTAAGCATTACGCATTGTGCTGAAGGGAACACATTCCACTCGACAGTGTGTTTGGGCACATACATGACGTGCATTACTTCTTTATTCTCTTGCTAGCACTCTAACCTGAGGGCTTCATTAGGGAGAAATACCAGTGGACTCTGATTAGCGCGCTAGTTTTGGTGCAGCTACCCGTTATTCAGTTCACCTCACACAAGTCAGAACATGACAACCACGAACACACATGCTCTTTTCAATGAGCTTTGATTTTAACAACACATTGTTACTGCCTTTTCTCTGGAAATTGACTAGAATTCAAGTCAATCTTTCTGTTGAAACACACAGAGGCTGTATCTGGAATACTAGCATGATGCTTATGACACAATATACACTGAATACTGCCATTTAAAAATACAGCATGTGAAACAGGGCAACAATGAACATGCAAATTAGCAAGGTCACGTGACAATGTGTTAATGAAGTTTAATTTAGCGAAGGTGTCTGGTTGGAAAATAAATACTGTTATTTTGCATTGTTTTGTAAAATTTTGTGTAAAAATACGTAAATGTTCAAGAAAACAAATGTCAAAAGGGACAAGAAAAGTAGATTCAAGACTATATTATGGATAGATTATGGATATTTTAGTTTCAGATTATTAATTAAAAGGAAATTGGAACAGTAAAACTATAGCACCACAGCATTACTGCACCATAAGGCTGTGTGTGAGTGCATCTTCATTTTCACCCATGAAATCATTTTAATCGTAACCCTGCCAGATAACTGCTGGCAAAGCGCTATCTTTTTCCTACACTCAGAGCTTAATCTACTCCATCCATTACATCTATTGAGCTAATGGTGGTTTAGCATATTGCCATGTTGCAGTTTAAGAAAGAGTTTATCTTTGTTCTGAGTACTTAATGTACAATGTGCATTACCTTTACACTGTGTTACCAAGTGTGATGAAGTCTCTTAGCAATGCTAATCAGAGTTTCTGTACTAACTAGTCAGAACAGCGACAAACGTTATTATATTTTATCCGTAGCCTTGTGCACACATTGTTTGACCAGAAACGCACTACATAAATATGCAAACACAGATACAAATTCTTGGCTAACACATGAATGTGAGCGCACTGTCCTGTTTTGTTCCTGTGTTAACAAACCTCAGTACTCAAGCGGGTGATAGAA
This sequence comes from Meda fulgida, assembly GCA_030578275.1. NCBI lineage: Eukaryota > Metazoa > Chordata > Actinopteri > Cypriniformes > Leuciscidae > Meda > Meda fulgida. The sequence goes on along the minus strand of CM060637.1, from coordinate 11,582,134 downwards.
CTTGTGCCATAAATCTGGTATTTTTATTAATATAGCTAGCTATATAAATTTACGAAATAATTACCAAAATAATTTTTAATTAAGCTAAGTAAAACAATGGATTTAATTACTACAAAGTGGCCATGGTTTAACTTAATTAAAATGTAGGAACAAATTAGTACAATGTGGCCATGATTTAACTATGGTTACATTTACACGACAACAATATGCTTAAAGCGGAGACGTTTTTCCTTTGAGTTTTCCACGTACAGAAGACACCATTGTCAAAGCGATCCCAATTCACACGGATCCATGAAAATGACTAAAAACCCTGTATTCTGCTGCCAGGCCATTAGATGGCGATGAAACACTATAGACTGAACATGTAACACGCATGTCGCATTGTGCATGACGTCATCGTCTTCAGAGATTCGCTTTTTGTTGTTTACACAGAGACCATTTTCAAAAACGTGCACTTTGAAACCCATTTTCAAAAGTTTGCTGTTGTCCAAAACGCTGTTGCCGTGTAAACGAACGACCAAAACGCATAAAAAGTTTGACGTTTTTAGTTGTAACAGACGTAACAGTGTCGTGTAAACAGCCCCTAAAACGAGGGAACAAATTATTGCAAACCTCTCCTCACTAAAACCTTTTTTTTTCTCCCACATTAATTTTACACATGTCTAGTACATTTATGTGATTTTGTTTTATTATTTCAGTGTATACTTTTTTCTTGATATACCCCGAAATAATGGAAGTGCCCCATAAGTGGGGTATCTAATAACATGACCATGACAGCTTAAAATGCTATCTGATCTAATAAAAAAAAAAAAACAAGACAAACTAAAATATTTTCTCAATAAAATACAATTAACTTTTTAATATAAAATAATGGCAATTTTTAACAATTAAAAATAAAATAATTTTTGAGTTTGACAACGAACACACCGGAAAACACAGCTATACAACATAGTTCAAAACATAATAATAAATAATAATTTATGAACATTGAACATTATTCACCTTTTTCTCATGTTTTTTTAATAGAATTCAGAAAAGTAGAATATAGTACTGTAGTTCTAACAGGGGCACATTGTAACGCAGTGTTACAACATGCCCCATCTGCACAGTTGGGATTTAAACCCGGCTAGTGTCTTCTGCTAGTTAGCGAAGCATGAAATAACCATATCAACTGTTAAATAACATTTTGGAGATTAAAATAATATCAGATTTGTCTAATTTAAAATAAACACCAAAAATAGAGATGAAAATTCACTCATATATTTTTGTTATGGTTAAATAAATGTTCAGTGATATCTTCCAAAGATTTCTGAATTTTGGCGCAATTTGTTTCTCTATATAGTGCTGATATGGCAACTAGTAAATACACTAAGTTTTGTCATGCTAGCTTGTGGGGAAGTATTTAAAACAATGGTGTTACAACTAGCCCCACGTTAGGTTGTGCCCTGCTCTCCCCTACTTTATCATGCGTTCAACTGTAAGATTCTCTGCCACAACTGTAGTTCAACTGAAAGAGAAGACAATTTGTTCTAATTCTAACTACAGCGCCCCTTGAGGCAACACTGAGAATGCAACACATAATTAATCTATTATTCAACAAAAACAGACATCCTCAGCCTATTATCAGTTGACTTCAAAAGAGAAAATCAGAGAAAACAGAAACCCAAAATGCGTCATATCCTGATTAGCAGAGTCTTTTCTCAGGTGGCACTGACTAGATTACAGGGGGAACACAGCTTGTCATTTTCCCAAAAAGATACACAACACACCCTTTGCGTTAACTTCGGTTTAGTGAACTCTATGACTGTGACTAAATCACAGGCAATGCTAATGCTGCTAAAAAACACGACAATGCAGCCAAGTACGTGAACATGCTTAGGCGTCTCCTAAAGTTTGAATGAGTTAAATATGTAAAATACATTTCTGCAAGACCAAATCTTCTGTTAGAGGCAGAGTTGACAAATCTACAGTAAACATGTACTGTCCTGCTCTTGTTGTTCATGAAGAATTTATGGTGCTTAATGACAGACATCAGGACAGGCTGTTGATGCAGTTGTAAAAGCCAAGCATATCATTTGGCTGCTTGAGGAGGCGGGAGCCGCAAGAGTTTCCTGGTGTAAAGTCCCAGCAGAATGAATTTGGGACTCAGATCTTTCTCTCTCCTGGGGAAGGAGAGCAGACGATTGAAAGACTGGGCATGAAACGAGAGGGGCTTCTTTCTGCCAAACAAGAACTGTAAGTAGATGCTTTCAGCTGTAAAGAGAACGAAACCGTGAAAGACAAAGAAAACAAGAATTCTGGTCTTTAGGGTCCTTGTTATCGCACCCGCCTCCCATGTTGAAGACAACGGTAGGACGAGTAGGACCGTTAATATTTGATGCCGTGACCCGTAGGGGAGTGAAGTTTACATACAGCTCGTAATAGTTTGCCTCTGTTTAAATTGAAGACGTTGATTGTGAAGCATGCTTGGGGACTATAGTGTGAGCTGTGTACTCCTATAAACACACACACATAGAGCACAATCCTGACATCCCTCGTTCAACGAGCCACCTGGTTGCTAGGCAACTGAGTTCGGTCAGCTACCAGTGCCAAGAACTCCCAATTCTGCTGTGAGCTTGTATGTGTGCGAAGTCTATGAGCATAGCTGGACACTGAATAATAAAATCTTCAGCAGGACTGTCCCATGTACGTTTTTAGCTTTTTAAAAATACATCACAGAGGGATCACCCTCTGGACCAGAGGGAAACACATTCACATTAAATGTCTGAATATTGGCAAGTGTCACAGCCTTAGGCTGAAAGAGGACATTTTTCACACTTCAGCACTCTGCGAGTTTCTCTTCTCTGACACTCTAATGTGTTCAGTGACTGTAGCCTGATCATTCTACTATTGACAAACAGCTAAAATCAATTGCCGCATAACAACCAATTGAAAAAACACACCATGTTCACAAAATATAACTCTGTTTAAGAATTAGTACAACTCAAATTACTAGACCAATTCAAAGCTATCCAACCTCCCATACCTGGTGTTTTTCATTAAAAACCTATACCATTAATATACTATATTATATCATACTATGTAAGATACTGTTTAGGCGCTGTTTACACCTGGTATTAAGGTCACCTGGTTTTGGTCGATCGAATCACAAGTAGAAAAGGGAGACACGTACCTGTTTACACCTGGTGTTTTAATCTCTCTTTTGTCAACTTTCAACCACTTCTGTCTTGATTTATTTGAGGGGAGGGTCTATGGGTGGGTGAATGTTTTTCTTTTTCGTCGTCAACAAAACGTCCCGGGTTATGTACGTAACCCTAGTTCCCTGAAGGAACGAGACGCTGCGTGAAACGCTGCGGGAACGCCTCTTGCGTTGTGCGTTATGAAGCACGTATGGAATCAGCCCAATGGCGAGACGGAACGTCACGAGTGATGTCATCGACCAGGAAACTACAAAGCACATCCCTGAACACAATGGCGACAGCTTCTAGAAAAGTCTGAAGCAAGTCGATCAAGGGAATGCCGGGAGTATGGCAACGACACGCAGCATCACGTTCCTTCAGGGAACTAGGGTTACATACGTAACCCGGGACGTTCCCTGTCAGGAACGTCGAGCTGCGTGAAATGCTGCAGGAACGCTAATACCCACGTCGCCATAAGAGCAAGTGACCGGCTGTGTGAATCAAGGATTAAATTCAGCCGAAAGCACCTGCGCCCCAGGAGTGGAGCTAAGGTCAAGGTCATAAAACCTGATGAAAGTATGCGGTGAGGACCAGCCTGCCACATCACAAACATCCTGGAGGGAAACTCCTGACAATAAGGCTTTGGAAGCCGCCATACTCCTAGTAGATTGAGCTCAGACAGCCAAAGGTGAAGGCTGACCAACTGACTCATAGGCAAGTGAGATGGCCTCAACCACCCACTTGCTCATCCTCTGCTTAGACACTGGTGACCCCTTCTTAGGTGGTCCAAAACAGACGAACAGCTGTTCTGATTTCCTCCACAGGGCAGCTCTGTGGACATAAGCATCTAGAGCTCGAACAGGGCAGAGCAGATTAAGTTTTTCCTGATCAGACGATGTAAAAGGAGGAGGACAGAAGGCCTGCAGAACTATAGGTCTGACCACATTGGTAGGAACCTTAGGGACATAACCTGGCCTGGGGTGGAGAAAAGCCTTCACCATCCCAGGTGAAAACTCCAAGCACGAGGGAGCAACCGAGAGAGCCTGAATATCTCCGATTCTCTTAAGAGAGGAAATGGCAAGGAGAAAAATAGTCTTCTAAGTAACAAACTTATCAGCAACTTCTTCAATAGGCTCAAAGGGAGCTAGGGAAAGACCTTCTAGGACGAAAGCTAAGTCCTATGCTGGCACCCTCGTGCGGACTACAGGCCTCAGCCTCAAAGTACCACGAAGAAAGCGAGTTATAAATGGGTGTCTCCCCAAAGAGACTCCACTGAAAGGAAGTATCAACCCGCTCGCCTGAGAGAGAAGGTCCCTCCTGATCGGAATCTCCAGAGGAGAGCCGTCTAGAAGAGACACTAGGTCCGCAAACCATACTCGGGCCGGCCAGAACGGGGCTACCAATAATAGACTGACCCCGTCCCGGCGAACCCTCTCCAGAACTCCTGGGAGCAGAGCAATTGGGAGAAAGGCGTACTAGCGTGACCTCGGCCACGTCTGCACCATAGCGTCCAACCCCAGCGGGGCTGGATGACTGAGAGAGAACCACAGTGGACAGTGTGATGTCTCCCTGGACGCAAATAGGTCTACCTCGGCACGACCGTACTGCATCCAAAGGAGCTTCACCACCTCGGGGTGGAGTCTCCATTACCCGGGCCTCGGCCCCTGCCTCGACAGGATGTCCGCTCCCTGATTTAAATACCCAGGGAGATAAATCGCCCTCAATAAGAGAAGCTTCCCCTGGGACCATAGAAGGATCTGGCGAGCCAGATTGTATAACGGGCGAGAGCGCAGACCCCCCTGATGGTTTATGTAAGAGACCACCGATGTGTTGTCGAACCAGACAAGAACATGATGACCACTCAGGTCTGACAGGAAGTGCTTCAGAGCCTGAAACACTGCCAACATCTCTAGACAATTTATATGCCAAAATCGATGATGGTCCTGCCAAAGACCCTGGGCTGGGGGACCACTCATGATCGGCCCCCAGCCTGTGAGGGAAGCATCTGTCGTTAGCATTACACGACGACAAAGAGCTCCCAGCACAGGTCCCTGGAACAGAAACCAAGGATCCCTCCACATGACCAGAGCACGGAGATAACGCCGTGTAACTTTGATCGCACGCGGAGGGGGTTTCCCCTCGGGGAAAACCCCTTGGTCCTGAGCCACCACTGTAATGATCTCATGTACAGCAGGCCGCAGGGTATAACCCTGGACGCTGCTGCCATCAGACCCAGCAGTCTCTGGAACTGCTTTACAGTGAGAAACTGGCCTAGCTTGATGAGTGCGAGGACGACATCTCAATGCCGAGCCACCTATAAAGCTAGGCCGAACGGATGAACACAATATTGGTACGCTTCGCCCCCGAAAGCGAACCTCAGGAACTTCCTGTGTTGCAGAAGGATGGAGATGTGGAAGTATGCGTCCTTCAGATCTATCGTGACAAACCAGTCCTTTGCTTTAGCATAAGCATCTTGAATTTGAGCTTGGCTACAGCACGATTTAATAGGCGCAGATCTAAAATTGGACGAAACCCCCCATCCTTCTTTGGAACGATGAAATATCGGCTGTAATAACCTGACTACTTGCTGGGAGGAGGAACCCGTTCTATTGCCTCCTTTTGAAGGAGCGTTTTCACCTCTTGTTCCATTACCAGAGCCTGTTCGGGGCCCACCACAGTGGGCAGGACCCCGTTGAATCGAGGAGGAGATCTGAACTGAATGGCATAACCCCTTACTATCGAATGCAGAACCCACTGAGATATTTTTGGAAGACTTTTCCACTCTGCCAGAAAATCTACTAAGAGTACCAGCCTCTCGAGGCTGGCCTCTGGAATATTTTGAGCAGGAGACACAGCGCCCTGTAACGGCACACCGGCAGGGAACAACTGGTCTGACTGCTCTAGACCCCTCCTCAGAGGGGTGAGCGTCCCTCGGGAAAGCGCTCGCTGGGCCCGTCTACATCCGTCTGCGCCCCAACGCGAAGGCGGGGTTGGCAGAAGGGACCCCTGAGGGCACCGTGAGAGAATGGGCACCGGCACCGTCTGAAGCGGTGAACACCTCCCTCTCACGATGGGGACCCCTCAGCATCCTGACACCAGTGGCGTCAGGACTTCTTCTTAGACGAAGCCTTCTTAGCCATAATGACTGTCCTCAGATCAGTCTTACCACTAGAAGGCTTTGCCTGAGACTGTCGTGTCTGTTCCCACTGTTTAGAAGGGGGGGCACGAGACACGACACTCTGCTTTTGTTGCGCCTTATGTGAGGAGCTTGTCGACGGCTTGGTCTGCCATCGCCCAGCAGACCCTGAGACATGAACTTTAAGTGGGAGGAATTTTTGAAAAGCTGCAGCTTGTTTCTTTTCTTCCTGAAATGTATCTATAACCGTGTTTACCGCGCCACCGAATAAACCAGATGGAGAAAGTGGAGCATCCAAAAGAAAAGCTTTCTCTTTATCTTTCATATCAGACAGATTAAGCCACAAGTGTCTCTCTGCGGCCACCAGTGCTGCCATAGAACAGCCCATTAGTTGAGCCGATTCCCTGGTGGCACGCAGAGATAAATCTGCAGCCTGACGCAGTTCTCGAACCACCTCAGTGCTGACCTCCTCACTCTCACTCATATCTTTTAAAAGATCGGCTTGGTATGCCTGCAATATCGACATCGTGTCCAGACACGCCGAAGCCTGACCAGCCACCGAATAAGCCTTACCCACCAGAGCCGAAGTATTTCTGAGAGGCTTGGTGGGTAAAGCTGGTGCCTTAAGAGACGAGGAAGACTCAGCAGAAAGATGGCTAGCTAGAGTCTCCTCCGCCTTGGGCATCACCCCATAACCATATAACTTAGCCTACGATATATTAGAATATGTGGAAGTCTGGGGGCTAAACACTACACGATAAGAGGCGGGTCTCTTCCACGACCTCGACACCTCGGTGTGGAGATCGGGAAGAAACGGAAGGCACCGCCGTGGAGGCTGAACGCGGGAAGGCAAAAATCGTTCGTCAAGCTTGCTTTCAGAAACATATTCCTGCCAAACAGCTGGCCACTCAATGCTTAGTTTTGACACAGCACGAGTGAGCACCTCCATAAGCTCCTCATGTTCAAGGGAATGAGGTGACGAGTCCTCAACTTCCACTGTCTCAATACTGACAGCATCCAGCTCCTGCAGTATTGGTGCCTCAGCCTGGGGGGAAGAAACCGCAATGCGTGCTTCCACACCCGGAACTGAGGCACTGGAACTGGCAGGTAAAGGCTGAGATAAGGCAGAGCCCGTCTCAAACCCCGCTGACAGATCCATTTGCGATCCCCACGACAAGCGCCGCCGCTCTGCCTCGACAGAAGCAGGACCAGAGCCGCGGGGAGCGCGAACCGAACCACTCTCCTCGAAGAGTGATCGGTGGGAGCGGAGCATTCTTATAGGAAAACGCTCGCAATGCTCACAATCAGCCCCCTCGAGAGCTGACTGGGCATGCTGCACTCCCAAACAAACAACACACAGATCGTGTGTATCCCCACCCGTGAGAAAACGAGTACAGGGGGGAACACACTTTCTGTAATGCTGCTCGCTCGTCATTTTTACTGATATACGTGAATATATATATATATATTTTTATTAATTTATTTTTTATTTTTTATATATTGAGTGAAAAAACTCCTGCCTAGCAATCACTAAGAACAGACAAAAACACAGGGACAGATTCACACACAGAGTGCTTGCTGAAGACAACAGAAGCTGTCGCCATTGTGTTCAGGGGTGTGCTTTGTAGTTTCCTGGTTGATGACGTCACTCGTGACGTTCCGTCTCGCCATTGGGCTGATTCCATACGTGCTTCATGACGCACAACGCAAGAGGCGTTCCCGCAGCGTTTCACGCAGCTCGACGTTCCTGAAAGGGAACTTGTGTCTTCAACCAACAAAGTTTAAATACCATCTGGCTAGCGCGCTTCTCATAATTTTGACTCATTAGGTCAGTAGAACAGTAGAACTAAAACGCATCTTAATACCAGGTGACCTTAGCTGTTTTATTAGAAATGGATTATGACCATTTTGGATACAATTATTCATAGGTAGATTTTTGCAATTATGTTGGCATTTTTAGTAATTTTCATAGCAAAACCAGTTTACACACATCAGATTTAACCACCCTAATGTAATCCATACAGCTGTAACACTACAACCCATTTGTCTAATAGGGGGAATGTTTGTTTTAATCAACCAAATTAAGGTTAAGAAAAGAGAAAACAAGTTATTTGTATGTACTGTACATACTAATAATAATAATTTTAAATTTAAACTAACTCTAGTGTTAATAATGTTAAATATGAATTGCACCATATGCTAAGGAAGCACACAGGTCTTTTCAACTTTTGCCAGGATAAGAATATTGTTGGTTGAAACAGACAAAAACAAGCCGAATCTAGAAAACAATACCATGTGCACGTTTTTCGTTCTCTAATTCAAAGTGTGACTGGATTTCTTTTAGGTGATAAAACCTCCATATCTCTTTAAACAGTTCATCTGGACTGTGAATGTTCAGCAGATGACCTCAGTGTTCACCTCTCACCACAAAGGTCTCACCCTCCTTTGCTTTGCAAACAATAGTAATACCTGGAGCTGTGGATCAAAGTGTTACATCGGTGGGTGGAGGTGCACGCAAACATCTTGTAAGGCAAAGACAGTTGCGTCCATATTGAATGAATTATACACTGATCTCCAGGGTTTGATGAGGTCAAACAAATACATCACATGGCCAACAAAGGCTTCTCATACATCAATAGCACCACAAGCTAACAGCTGCAAAAACTATAACAAATGTATTATATGGCATTTAACATGAAAAAAAATGTTTTGCATACAAACAGGATAACTTCTACAGACAATATACAGATTAACAATCATACCTCAAGCTAACAACTAACATTTTTATTAAGGTATCCAACTAACATGGAACGTTCTGGCTTATTTGTTTTCAAAAATAAAATGCTCATCCAGTAATGTTTATAAAACATTTTATCAAAATTACCTGGTCTTCAATATTGTTCTCAAAAATACACAAAAATATTATTTATACATCGTTCATTGAGCGTTTTTTTCTAAAATGTTGCTGCTTGTCTCAGAATGTTCAGAGAACATTCAAAAGTAACATTCCCATAATGAAAATGATAAAATGGATTGTTCCCTTAATGTTCACGTAAAAAAAACGTTTTAAAAATTTCTAAAAATCTGGTGATCCAGGTGTGTTTATGTGACAACGATGTACTAAACACGGAAAAGCTTTTAATTTGCGTTTTTCGGGTTCAACAGGATTCGCAAAAAGGACAAAAAAAAGCTGTATTATTCATGCCAGGCCAGTAGTTGGCAATGTTACTTTGTAAGGAAACACTGTAGCCTGAACACGTAATATGCATTGCTGCATGATGTCTCTGTTTTCACGTTTTTTTTGTAGTTTACATGGAGACAATAACTATCCTTTTTTAAACTTGCACTTAAAACCCCGTTTTCAAAAGTTTGCGTTTTCAGTCCCCCAAAACGCGTAAAAGTTTCCAGTTTTTGGTTGAAAATGGTGTCATGTAAATGCACCCTCTGAGCACATAATTATTTTTATTTTTAATTGTTTTTTTTTTTACTTAATTGGAATGTTAGTGAAATTCCCACAACATTTTTGTTAGCTGTGTAAAACCAAATAGAAAATACTTCTGGCTAACAAGCTAACCAAAATTTAACAAAAAAAGCTATTAAAAGTTTTCGCACAACATTAAACACAAAGGTAATTTTTGTCAATAACGTTACTTTGCATAAAATAAGGCTAAACCTAGTTTTGTTTGCTTTAGGTTAGGTTACCCTCAAGTTACTTAGGTTAACATTTGTTAAATATTTACAGCGCTGTCTGGAACTTTTAAGTTCTGTTCCCAAGACCGAGACAAAGTTGATTTAGAGAGCACGTTTATCAGTATAATCCTCGTTCAGAAGTCAGACGTCTTGGTGGAGACCAGCAGATTATGGTCTCAAGATTCATGTGCGTTTGCTGATTCTGACACATTCCATAACCATACCAAAACGTTTTTCTTATTCTGCCATCACCACCTTGAGTTTGAATACTTTCAAAACATTTTCTTAAAATATAATAGTTTTTGCTTTATCATAAAGGGAGTTACCACTTAATCCTGGATCAAATGTATACGATAATGTTTAACGAGAGTTGGTTTGACCTTGAGGTTAACTGGGACCCTTTTTACAGGAACTTGCCTCTAAAAGCGACAGCCAATCAGGTGATTCATGACTTCAAAACAAGTTGTCTTTTGAAGTCTCAGAGAGTCAACATGAACTGTTCCCTTTCAGGTCCATACAGAAAAAAAATGCATGTGACACTGATTTCCAAAAATGAGATGTTTCCTTAATAGGAATGTTTCACATTCAAATCATCAATTTATCTTTGAAAATGCTGTCGATTAGCAATAGCATAGAAAATAAATGACACATCTCATTTATAAAAACAAGCAAAAATCATATTTACAGAACTGCATGTACAATGAAACATTAGCATGCAGTATAAACAAGATTTAAAGGTGTTAAATGTTTACTTTTAATTTGCTTTATTTCTCGAGAATTCAGTGCCTCCTAGACTTTCATTGTAAATGCATGCACACTTTTTTGCCTTATTTACAAACTTACAGACAAGACAATTATTGTTTAGCGCAATTAAGTGCATGTCACAAATGATATTGATAAAAGACATCCATTGAATTCAGAACATTCCTTCAGAGCCGTATGTGTGGTTGGAAGAACCTGCAAAATTGACCAGAGTGGCTGAACAATGCATCAAAGCGCTTGCAAATATTTGATCACTTAAGTGTTTCATCACAACAGCAAGATCCAGAGCATCTCAGTGAGCACAAGCATGTGTGTGTGTTTACGATGTCGACTGGGGCGTGCTTTGATCGTGGACTATCAAGCTCTGTGTTTGCTTATAGCGTTTGATCTTTAAAACTGTCGCGTCAACAGCAGTCTGGCCTCTCAGGCGTACTTAAACCACACATACGCCGCAGGAGACAGCCGCTATATTTTCCAGACTTACGATCGTTTCTCTCGCTCTCTCTTGTTGCTCATACTTAGGGTACTTAATCTTCTTACCCTATGTTTTAAAATATGGTGTGTAGTTTGCCCTATACATGGCTTATGGACCAGACATTAAATCATGTCTCTTTTAGAGGAGAGGTGAGTTATTAGTTTAAGTTATATAAACTACAATTTTCACTTGGTGTAATAATGCTGGGGAAACAAAATCAATACTTACATTTTTAGAAAGAATCTGAGCCATATCTCAAGGCTAGATTGTCATAGAGACTCGTTTGACTAAACGGACTTCATGGTAGGAGATGGACTAAAAATGAACTCCCAAAACTAACTGCCAGATTTTGGAAGATGAATTCTTCAAACAGTGGTACAAGAGGACATGATGCTGGTCCTTCAAGAGTCACTCCCAATCTGTCTGTCTAAAGAACAGTCTTCACGTATTTTACTACACTTCAGCTTTTGATTCTTATTAAGTGGGGGTCATTTTTTTTTAGGATTCTTTACCTAGCCTATGTCTCTGAGATCCTGACATCTTGAACTTCTGCAGATTCCAGGTAGGTTGCCGTTCTGGAAAATGGTGGCGCTGTGCACTAAATGGTTCCTGATGGTTTCACTCTTAATTCTTCACCTTAATTCTTAATTCTTTTGCAGTTAACGTGTCTTTTCTTCTCCACCTGTTTTTGTATGACCCTGCTGACCCAACGAGCATTTCATTGTCCAATGGTCATGCCTTAAAGGGATAGTTCACCCAAAAATGAAAATTAGCCCATGATTTACTCACCCTCAAGTCATCCTCGGTGTACATGAAATAATATATGAGGTGTATATTTTGCCGTAAATCGATGCGTACGGCCGTCTGCCGGAAGCTAGTTATTTTAGTCAATAAACTTTTAAAAATTCTTACACGAACGCATCGCTTCAATTCAGAAGGCCTTTATTAACCCAGCGGAGCCGTGTGGAACACTTTTATCATGGATGGATCCACTTTTAATGGACTTAAAAAATTATACAGCTATTCACTGCCATTATAAAACTTGGAAGAGCCAGGACATTTTTTTTTTATATAACTCCGATTGTATTCGTCTGAAAGAAGAATGTCATATACACCTAGGATGACTTGAGGGTGAGTAAATCATGGGCTAATTTAAATTTTAGGGTGAACTAACCCTTTAACTGGAATTTCTAGTATTGCATTAGTATTGCATCCTTCTTATGGGAATTTAATAGTTTTTGACTTTTCAGTCTGTTAAATCTCTTTTTTTGTCTTATTTTATCTGTAAAAGAAAACATGTCTAATAATTATGCACACCTGAATATAAAGTGTTTTTCATTTCCAGCCTTCAAGAACAATTATATATCACTTAAATGATTAAATAAAAAAATGTATAGTAATTATTAAGATTAATGTGTCACAGTGTCTGGTTTGTGTTCCCTGGGTTGTCACTAGAGGTCCTCGTACTCACGGTGTCTTTCACGTTTGACTTCAATTCCCAGCATTCTGTCTGTCACTCATCAGTTCATTGCACTCAGCTGTTTCCCATCACCTTGTTAGTTCAGTGTGTATATATACCCTGTCTGTTTTAGTGTTTATCACGGAGTCGTTGTTATTCGTCACTACACTTCTGGTCTGTGTTCTAGTCTGTTTCTTGTGTTTGGATTGCTAAGATGGATTTTGAACCCTGCCTGGATGACTATGAATTGGAATGCCCTAATAATAAACATGCTGCATCTGGATCTTCCTGTTTTCCCGTGACATAATGTGGTTTGGAATTGGTAAAATGTGCCTGGAAAACAAATATGATCAGAAAATCAACGTGCCTAATAATTCTGCACGCACTGTATATTTGTCACTTGTAAATAGTGTTGCATTCCTTTTATGCATAAAAAAGACATGGAACTCGAACCGAGTGCTGATTGGTTCTTCCAATGCAGTGGCATCAGCCAATCAGAAGTACTTCCTAATCCACGTAACCTTATATCTCGTACCCTAGCCTGCGATCGCCCTGCTGCGCGAATATGAAAACTTCTGTATACCCCTCCTCCTCCCCAGTACCACCTATAGAGATCAGCTACTGGGGTTCTGCCATTTTCGTGCAGCAGGCTTTCTTCCTTTTTGTTTATTTTGACCAAGCTGAACAAATTCTTTGCTCAGCAGCGTAGCGGATCTCTTCTGCCAAAATCAAGCTTATGTATACTCCATGCCCTTGCCAATAAATGCTGGTTGAAATAATCCACTCCGAGAGTTGTCATGACTGAAATACAATATCACACCATGCATAATTCACAGTCTGAATCTTAAAAAAGAGCACGACTCACAGAATAGGGTGTTTGGACCAACAGAAACAATTAGTTATGTATCCATAAAATCACAGTCGGTTGAAGCCATGTGATTCTTATCTTCTGTAATGACAACCACAGTACAGTCAGAATTAGGTGAAATACACACATATCACACACTCATACTCGTATAAAAACCTAGTCTCAGCTTTGACCTATTTCTGAGCTGTACAGAGCGGCTCTATAGATTAACGAGTCTGCCAGAAAGCACATACATTGAGTTCGCCAGAAGAGCTACGCTTTGGGGCTTCACATGTACACGGTTCTTCAGAGCAACTCGTAACAAGCTTATATACTCTGGTTGCTTTTTTTCTTCTGACCTAAATAAATGCAAGAAAGAGAGCAACATGATTTCCATGCGCATAGGTGTATGTGTGTCTTTGAGGGTTATAGGGTCAACAATATGAAACAGTCTTTGATTCAAATGTGTTTACTAATATAGCATCGGGAACATTGAAGGCAAATGCAACATTAGCATTTAACATCCAGAATGTGCCATATTTCAGAGGGAGGATGAACACTAGGCTGTGTGAAGCATGAATATGAATAATCAAAATTGTTTGCAAAAGTAATTTCAGAGCTAGTGAAAGTAATATTATTTTTTCAGGAAATTGTGAACCATTGAAATGCAAAAAAAGGGAAAAAATTATTACAATACTTTTATTGTAATAAAACATTTTAATGTTTAATATTCGACATTACAATTTTTAATATTTGACATTAAAATGTTTAATATAAAATTATATATTTAATAATATATATTTATTATATGCATAATACATCTACATTTTAATATAAACATTAAAATATTTTTATTATGATAAATATTAGATATTAAAAAAAATATATAAAGACATTAAGCCATGTTATTTACATAGGCCTAGATATACAATTTTATTTGAAAACATAAGGGAATGTGAATTCTAGGGTTGTAAATGTCTTGTTTAAAAGGTGTGAGAACTCTAATGTTTAGATTATTTATGCATTTGGCAGACGTTTTTATCAGACGAACTCATAACTTTGGCGTTGCTAACGCAATGCCCTATATTTGTGCTATGTTTAAAACCACTTAACTCCACACATTAACAAACAAAAATTAAATTATTTACAAGCACAACAAGGCACTTTAATAGTGACCCACAAGCCTTATCAAGCCACCAGCCTAACTGCACTAAAACACATATGGCTTTCCTTTCGCAAGCCATAAAATCAGAACACTTCCCTCTACCTAGAAAAGGACATGAAGTACTATTCAACCTTTTTCTTGATAAAAGTGACGTATTATACCTAGAAGGCACCCCTGAGGATGTTTATGCAACACTGAAGTGCATTAAGCCCTCTCATGAAAGTAATGAAAGCTAAGTGTCCCCCAAGCAATCCTCTCTTTCATTAACTAAAAAGAAAACTCTCTTTGCAGGACCATTCAAAGGCCACTGCAAATGTTAACTCCCTCGGGACAGTCCCGAGCCTGCTGTTTGCCGCACTGCTGACAATGGCCAAGAGCCCTCATTTGCTTACTGAAGTAAACAAGCTCAGTTTAGTGCCCTTCGTATGACAAAGACTAGCAATGCTTACATCTTTTAATTGGTGTTTGCCAAGTTAAACATTTCGGTGGTTGCTTATACTTAGGTTTAGAGATCTGAACAAGCCCTTAAACTGAGGTATTACACTTTGGGTTGACTTGTCAGAACCATTTGTGCAACAGACATAAAATTACTAGCAATAATGCTTACAATTTTCACCTGATGCACCATAAAATGGCTGAAAACTTACATTGAGCTAAACTTCTTAGCAACCACCTGAAACCTGTGTAGCAATGCGCTTAAACACATATCAATGTAAACAACCACCGAGAACTAGCACAATTTTAGCATATGTTAAAATCGAGTTTCTACTATAGAGTTTAACAACACTTAATATTACCAAGCTAATAAATGTAGAAGGAAATAGGGAAGTATTCGACAGTATGGTATTCGAATTTGGACACAGCACAATTTTGTTCAATATTTTGTACTTTATACTGTCACCTACTGATGTGGATGTAGCATCACACAAAAGCATTTACTGTTAGCGATTTCAGTGTAGAAAGGGCATATTTGACTAATTTAATCTAATCTTAAACTGCATTCCAGACCATGTTGTAATTACTGTAATTTTGTGATGACAACATGGGAATTTACATACGGGAATTATAAAAATGTTATATATATATATATATATATATATATATATATATATATATATATATATATATATATATATATATACTACCGTTCAAAAGTTTGGGGTCAATTTTATTTTTTATTTTTTTTAAAGAAATTAATACTTTTCTTCAGAAAGGACACATGAAATTGATATAAAGTGACAGTATAGACATTTATAATAATGCAAAATATTTATTTTTTAATGAAATGCTTTTCTCTTGAACTTTCAAAGAATCCTGAAAAAAATGAATCACGGTTTGCACAAAAATATGAAGCAGCACAACTGTTGTCAACTGTTATAATAATCATAAATGTTTCTTGAGCATCAAATAATCATATTAGAGTGATTTCTGAAGGATCATGTGACACTGAAGACTGGAGTAATGATGCTGAAAATTCAGCTTTGATCACAGGAATAAATTACATTTTAAAATATATTCACATAGAAAACAGCTGTTTTACATTGAAATAATATTTAACAATATTACTGGGTTTGTTTTGTATTTTTAATCAAATAAATGCAGCCTTGGTGAGCAGAAGAGACTTCTTTTAAAAACATAAAAAATCTTACCGACCCCAAACTTTTGAACGGTAGTGTATATATATATATAAATCTGAAAATAAAAAGTAATTAAAAATATTAATAAAAGCTATAATATTGTCTCAATTATACTAAATGTATGTGTGAGTATATATTAAAAAAGGTTTTCTTGTTGGATGTTTTGGCAGAGCAAATCTCATGCATGACAAATCGATCAACCTAAACAGAACTTCTTTGTTTCGCTCCATCATGACTAATAGGCAGCTGTATCTCGGATAATAACGGACTGAAGCATGTGGTTGTAAATGTGCTGAAAATGTTTTCTGAAAAACAGAGATAACTAAAGTTAAAAATGTGCAGTTCATGCACTACAAGTGGCACCAAACTAACGGCAAACTGTTTGACATCCTGACTGGGCTGGAAAAAGCAACAATTATCCAAACATAAACCAAACGTGATTTTTGGAGAAGATCTACTTGTTTGGCCAAACAACGTCAGAAGGAACAGTATATTCTTCAACTAAAATTACATATCAAAAGACTGTTGGAGATTTTAATCTATATTGACAGAATCCACTGTAACGGTGTTCACAAAGGTCATATGCTAGACTGTGACTATAGCTGAACAGTAGTTTGCTTCTGTCAGTATCTCTGCTTTGGTCTGTGATTACAAGTCCTGAGCAAACACACACACACACACACACACACACACACACACACACACACACACACCTAACTTAACCACAGTTAACCAATCCAGACCTGTAATTACAGTTAACTTGTCAAGTTAACGGGTTCATGTCAAGTAGAAAGAGATTATAGGAAATATCGTGAACAAAGAGCAAAAGGTAATGAAGATAGTGAGTGAAGAAACTGGATAGAGATGAAAGAAGTATGAGACAAAACAAAAGAGAGAGGGAGTCACGGTTGTAAAGGTGTGATGGAAAGCAGATGTGTCTTTCTTTTCATAAAAGTGGGGGATGGGATGGAGAAAATCAAAGAGAGGAGGAACAGTACATGAACACATTTAACACCGTACACCTAACATATCTAGGCAGTGACCAAATAAGGATTTTAACTCTGAAGAGAAATGTAAACCTATCTATATATCCTCTCCCAAGTGTCTGAAGAGTAAATTAATATGGCTCAACACAAATATAATTCTTAATGTTCAGTTTTGTCTTTTTTTTACTGGAAAACAAGTTCAATAATAAAAAAAAGTTGTATTGCTTGTCAGGCAAAATGCACATGAGAATAAAAATACTTTTCAGTTTTTTCACTTTTTATATACAGTTTTTTATATAAGCGTAAACTTAAAAACAATCTGATTACAGGTTTTTTAAAAATATTTTTTCGAAATATTTTCTTTATTTATTTTTTTAATTTTGCCTTTTAAGTGAATTTCTCGTTTAAATATTTTTATCTAATAACAATTGACGAAATGTAAAACTGATAAAGATGGGCCACATTCAAAAAACATGAACACAATTTGTATCTGTGTAAAATCTGTGTAAAAAGTTTGTAAAACTATATGTTTAAGCATTCATTTTAATAGGACAACTTACATACAAAATGATTTATATATGACATAAGGCCTACACATTCGTTCTGGTCATGTTTCATGAACGAGGCCCAGTAGGCCAATGTTTTGCTGGTTAGCTTTAGCATGATTAGCATCTTTCTCCACTTACAGACATTCAGAATTAGGCATGTATTCTGACAAAAAAAAATGTTTTTTTGCATGCAATATATGAATCACAAATATTTTGATGTATTAAAGTAGATGTTTTACCAGTGCCTGATTCCATCAGTCATTCACTGTTGTCTTTATATCCTGAGGCATCAGAATGAACAGTCACATGGCTTTTATAGCTCAGGTGATTGGTTCAAAATGTTTTATACTGCCATGAGCAAAGATGCCAGATTCAACATCAAACTTAGCTTATTTCAAGTAGGCCTATTAAGAACCTCATTACATTTAACATGTATAACCAGCAGAGGTGAGTAGGCTATTTGGCTGCTCATTACTTTTTGGCCTGCTGCAATACGTTACAATGTTTCCTGATGAATGTTAAAAAGACTTTCTGCAGATGTTTTTTGCGGTTTATGAAATGAATGTATGTGAATCTGTTCTTTTAAAGATGCTAATCAGATGTTTGTACACAAATAGCACTTTGACACTTTTTTTTGATGATTTCCAAACAACTTGTGATGTACATTGCCAGCTCAGTTGTTATCTGCTTGCTTAACAATGTACACTGAATAGATACTGTGTAATGTGTCCTTAAAACAGACCTTGTGAAAAATATAATTAAGTTCAAACTGTTTTGGGGCGCTGATTCAGCATTCAAGTGAGGTGGCGTTGTGTAGCTGCTAAAGGTCTTAGCTAAAAGTTCCTGAAGTGAGAGCCATTTGCCATGAATGGCAAGAAATCGAAGACTTTTGGTCGAGTGAAAGTAAACATTCCATTACCATGATTCGCAACGTTTAACTTAACCTTTGCCACTGTCCCTCAAAATTCACCAGCTGAAGTCAACGCCTAAATACAGAACTACTCATTAACCGATTTGGACTTATACAACACAAACGACACACTCACTCATTCATTCCAATGCGTAAAATATCTCTTAAAGTGAAAGTTCACCCAAAAATCAAGCGTAGTGTCAGTTCTGGCAGATCACGTCAGTCAAGCTCACATCAGCTGACTCTCAGCTGATCCACGTCTACCTATAGGAATACGACGCCTATCACTGTATACATATAGAAGCTCCTTCAGTATTATCAGCAGCTGTGGCGTTTCTCAGGAGCTATTACCCTCCTCCATCCCCAGCTCCTCCTATAGTCAGTCAGTATGGCTCTCTGATTCCCCTTGAATCAGAATACATTCTCGAATTATGTTGTACTTTAAAATCTTGAATTGATGATATCTGCAATACATTCATGTTTGTTCTGTTCTGTTTACCCTAAGGGGGGTTATTGCTGCTCTTTCTGCTCTAATCCATGCTAGGCTAGTTATTGGCCAGAACGGAACCATACCACCAATCCTATAGCTACATCCTAATTGTCAATCGTATTTGACGATAGTGGTCCTGATAGAAATAAAAATTCTGTCATAATTTATTCACACTCAAGCTGTTGCAGACCTGTATGCATTTCTTTCTTCTGCTGAACACAAAAGAAGGTATTTTGAAGAAGAATGTTGGCAACCAAACAGTTGTGGGGCACCATTGACTTCCATATTATTATTATTTTTTTCATATGATCCATCTACTGTTTGGTTACTCATATTCTTCAAAACATCCTCCTTTATCTTCAACTGAAGAAAGAAATTCATACAGGTTTGAAACAATTTGAGGGTGAGTATATCTTCCCATTCATATTTACTTTTAAGTAGACCAGGGTGACTAGGAACATGAAATTGTCCAGCCATGACTTCTTGTTTCACAAGAGTATAAATATGAGGTAACACAATATAACAGCTGTTTTTTTGTGAGATTTATGGACAGTTGGCAATATATCCTATGGGTGTGGACCTTTTTTACAGTCTATATGGTGTGTGGACCTTCACTCAATATAGACATTAACATGAGCATCCTCTAGTGTTTTAACTGCAAACTGCACGTGACTACTACAATTTTGCATTCAACACCTTTGTGTGTGTTAAGTGGTTAAGTTTATTGATGTTTTTCTCAGTGTGGTCTCTTGCTCGTAAGTGCATATGTGCATGTTTTGTATGTGCGTTAGCGTGTTAGCTAATCCTAAAACGCCTGTGGGAAGAGACTTCTGACTGTGTTGGGTTTTAACTTGCTATAATCTCTGTAGGGGTTCCCTGATCACACTTCACAGGGGGTCGCAGCAGGGTTTCTCTGTGTGTGTTTTATTTCTATTTCAGCAGCACCAGAAGACACATATGGTGGGCACACACAATTTATTGACATGTTTTTCAGCTCTTAGAGACTTATTAGCAGTGAAAATACATTTCTGTCTGTGAATATGTGTAACTATTATGTTTTTGCACAGTTTAAAACGGGAACATTTCTGATGAACTAAAAATGTGGAGCAGACTAGTTGAAAAATCCACATTGAAAACATTGTGGCAGTCTCTTTTGTTTAATGTATCGATGATTCTGGAGGTGATATTTTTTTTCTTATTTAGTTCTTTTATTTATTTGTTTCTATCGACACCTTGTGGTCAGATACGTTAATTACGCCTTGGCCTCTGGCGCCATCTCGTGTTCAGATAAAATAGTTACATTTATGCCTCTGACGCCATCTGGTGGTAAATGTACACAAATAAAATAAAATAAAAACGAGCAATTTGTCTTTCGTACACTTTCAAAACCAGGTCACATAAGGCAAAACCAAACTAAAACAGAAATTCAGGGACAGAGAAATATGTAAAAACTTTAAAAGAGGAAAGTGCATTGGATCAAACTGGTTTTTTTATGTATTTTTGTACTAACACATCATTGTTTTAATAAATTAATTGTAAGATTTGTTACCTGATGTAAACAAAACCAGTAATGTAAGCAGTCTCTATAAAATTATTTTTAAAACGCGTATTCAGTAATCACAAACTACGGTTATTGGTTCAACCAGTCAGCACTGAGAAAAGTAACAACAGCCAAAGTGCAATTATATTATCACTTTGCATTAAATAAGACTCAAAAGTAGAAAAAACTTGTGTTTGCATAAATGTTAGCCTCTGATAACATCAAATTCAGAAACTGAGAAAATACAAGTGTGGACTAATGTTAACGTTAGTTGTGCTTTGATTCTTTTTTTCACTTTGCAAACTCCATGCAAAAAGAAAAAAAATTTAATAAAATAAATAATAATAATATTCTCAAATTGAGCCGGAGGTGGTAAATTCCTAAAAATGTATGTTTTTTTTTTTTAGGTATTTTAATACGATAACAGCTACGTTAAAGGTGCAGTGTGTAAAATTTTTGAGTATTTATTAACAGAAATGCAATATGACATCCATAACTATGTGTTCAGTGGTGTATAAAGAACTTAATAAACCGTAATGTTTTTATTACTTTAGAATGAGGCATTTATATCTACATAGGCGTGGGAATCCCCTTCTATGAAGGTCGCCATATTGTGACGTCATGTTTCTACCGTAGCCGACAGCGATCAAACAGCGTTACAGAGCGCGTTTCGTCACTACCTTGAAAGAGAAGCCGCAGAAAGCTAGAAGAAGCTAGTCATAAACACCGTGAGTAGTGACTTTTCCCTTGTCAGTGGTGTAAATATGTAGTTGGATTGTTTCATGTAACTTAATTCTTCTCCCTCGCTGTGTTATGGCTTTGCTATGTGGGGATAAATGTGCTGGTTGCGCTCGTGAGACAGCTGATTAGTAGGCTACTCTTGTCATTGACCGGAAAACAGTTACAGGAATCACCAACCCGTCGATCTTGGAAGCATTTAAGTCGATCCAGTTTCCAAAATCAGAGAAAAAAGCCTATTGTGTGTAGTAAGTGGTGTCTATGGGATGCGGAGGCGCGCGCGCTGTTACAATCACGTAATTTTTGCCGCGCGCACCTTGGGCTCATGCGGACGCGTCGAGTATAAACAAGGCTTAACGCTTTAACCAGCTCAGCCACAGTAACAGCTCATATTAGCCAGCTAAACTTTTACTACCCTGTTAGAAAAAATATATAACGTTAGTTACATAGTTTCTTGTGGTTCTTCTCCCTCGCTGTATTATTATGGGTTTGCTATGTGGGGAGAAATGTGCTGGTTACGTTCGTGAGACAATCAGCTGATTACTATTATTATATTATGTATTAAGACCCTTGATCCTTACCTGACTATGGCTTTGTAAACTTTATCCATGATGTGGTTTATAATGGACTGTGGTACAAAAGCTTGTTTTACTCTGGCTATTCTCTGCTGTCTCAGACGACGATGTTTGTCCCGTTTTAGCCACCGTGGCTTCTTCGAAAGGGAGGGGTGAGCAGTGGGCTGAGCCCTTAGTGTAAACTCGCAAACGAACCGCTAGATGTCGCCAAAAGCTACACACTGCACCTTTAACTAAAATACGTTGCGCAAACAGCTCAACTAACGCGATCGTTATAAAGGTGTTTGAAAACAAAACACATCCACTTGCACATATTTGACAATCGGAATATCAGACATATCCTGCTATAGCTATATTTGAGAAATTTTAAATAAAAAAGGAAATAAAAGCAGATCATCAGTCATTCCGCTATTGTGGCTGCGGTGTAACAAGCAATGAATGACGCGTCTCCATGGGAACCATAAAGTGATACTACGATCAATAACTGTCGCCTTCAAAAACCTTTAAACTTACGTGTGAAAAGGTTAAGTAAGGCTTACATGTAAATGTGTCTTTGTTTTGCTTTGAGTGTATGGTCAATAAATAAAGTAATTAAAAAGATGGGCACAAAACCTGTTTGTCGCGCCCCACTTTTCATGTCTCATTCCCCACCATACTATGAGAAACGCTGAGCTAACTTAACAGCTAACTTAACAATGGGGTACCTCCGTTTGGTCAGAATTTTTCATCTTTTTGGCTGGTGTCGACCAACAATGAAAAATTGTTGTCTGGCTGCCTTTCAGTAAGGATGGCTGGCGCGAAACAGATGTTCCGAAGCTTTGCGAGATCCCGAAGCAAAGATGATTCAAAACACCCACGTCACGTGACAACGGCTAAATGAAGCGTCTAAGTGTTTCATCAGGTGGAGTGCTCCGCCGAATCAGGGTTTCATTGATTGGTCGGTTCGGGAACAAATCACACAATCACGCAGTATAAAAGTTTTGTCAACGCATTTTCATATCGTGGGTTTTTGTGAGAGGAGTTTGGTTTTGAGATAGCGGATTTTTGGTGATATAGTGACATTTATACTGCGATTTGTTTAGTTATATTTAGGATTTAATTTACATTTACACATTGACTTAGAGACACACAGAGTACATATAGTGACACATTAATAGATGCATTGATAGAAATATATATATATATATATATATATATATATATATATATATATATATATATATATATAGATTAATAGATAGATACATATATTACAGATACATATAGATTATTAGATAGATAGGCTACATATAAAATAGATAGATAGATAGATAGATAGATAGATAGATAGATAGATAGATAGATAGATAGATAGATAGATAGATAGATAGATAGATAGAAATGGAGGCTCCACAGAAGAGATGCCGTACATCTGTGGTGTGGGAGCATTTCCATTTGGAAACCCCAAATAAAGTGAGATGTGTGTATTGTGATCGGCAGCTCGCCTACTGCAACAATACATCATCCATGATGCGCCATTTGAGGAGCATTCATCCTGCCATTCTGCAGGGTGCAGAGGATGGTAGTGTTCCCCCTGTACCAAGGCCTGCTACTGACACTGCTGGACCCAAGGTTTAAAAATGTGGCTTTTGGAAATCCTGCCAAAGCCCTGGATGCTGAAAAGCACATCACACTGGAGTGTGCTTCACTGATGCGTTCAAACACAACTCCTGGTGAGTTTCAGTCTATGTTATCTTATGTAATGTGATTCATGAAATTTATACTTCATATGTGTTGTCAGTTTATGATTTGTTACTAATTGCCGTTTTCTTTTAATTCAGAACCACAAATGTCAACATCAGGCCCATCATCATCAACACCAGTTGAAACACAAGACAGTTTATGGGAACATTTTGACAATCGTATCCGTGAGACCCAGATGATACACAATCCTACAGCTGATGCCACAGTGGAAGTGAAAAAATACCTCAGCGACGCGTTTTTGCCCAGAACTCATGATCCTCTAACTTACTGGAAATAGAGAGCAGTAATCTTTCCTCATTTGTATGTACTAGCTAAAAAATATCTTTGTATGCCAGCAACAAGTGTCCCTTGTGAGAGAATTTTTTCAAAGGCTGGAGAAATTATCTGTAAAAAAAGAAGTAGGCTGAGTCCTTCAACAGCAGAGAAATTAATACTTTTGAATAAAAATCTATAAGAAAGGGAGACATTGTGGCTTGATTTATTTTTATTAATATTCATTTTTCATGACCAAAATCACATTATGCAATGGGAAGAGACTACAGGTTACAAGCTTCATATATTACAAAAATACAATAATAATAAAAAAAAACACATTTTTTATTAGCTCTTTGTAAAGGTTGTTTCAGATCAACACCTGCAAGTGACCACTAGGTGTCACCGTGGAGACGGGTTTCGGATTGATTCGAAGCCTCGAAACAAAATGGCACATTTGCTTCGACTGTTTCATTGCTTCACGAAGCCTCGATCTGCCCATCACTACCTTTCAGTGTCCTTTTCATCTTTCCATCAGTTGTCAGCTTTCTACCATTCATCCCAGCGACTGCGCAAAATATTAAACAAACTTGGTAGAGAAAGCGGGTTGGCTGGGTAATACCAAGTACTCGGTGCGGTGGGCGGGGGGTACGTTACAGATTATTTAATGATACTATCTTTCTTGCTGGCAAATGAATTTAATGAAGAAAACGAAAAAAAGTATTCATTCGGAATATTTCATATTTCTTTGAATCTGAATGATGATATTGGGGGGGTTATATTAGTTGGATCTGATTTTTGAGGGGGTCATGACCCCCGTAACCCCCGTGCAAATTACGCGCATGACTGGACACGTAGCAATGAATTACAAAAATACACAAAGAAGAGTTTAAACATTATAATTATTATTTAAACTCAACGTATTTAATAACATAAAGGATAACTTAATAACTTTCATCAGATAAGATCCGCCTTTGCTAACCTTTCTACTACGCGTCATTTTTTTTCCCCCCAAATCACTTCAGCGGAAATCCCGCCCTGCAGCCGATTCTAAAGTTTTCATTGGTCATGTTAATCACTGTACTGATTGCCTACACCAAACACTGATCCCTAAACCTACCCGTAACCTAAACCAATGAAATCGGCTGCAGGGCGGGATATCCCTGAAGTGGTTTGGGAAAAAAAATCACGCTTCTAACTCGAGCGATTACTCATTCACCCTGTTGGAGATACAGTCCGCAGATCTGCTTCAGTTTGTTTGATTTGGACATAAACTTTGAAGAAATGGCTGAACAAAGGAACGATGGCTTGATTTTCTATATCAACGGGAAAAAGGTGCTTATTGCTTATGCATAATATAATCAACGTCATTTTTGTTTCCCAGAATTTCTGCTCATGTGTTTCTGGTCAAAGGCTGTTGAACTGTTAAGACTTGTTTGGTTGTGAACCTGTTGTCAAGTTCAATCCTTATAGTAACACTTGGCTCATATAAAGGCATTGAATCTAATTTGAGCAGAGACTGTGATTAGAATCTTTTTAAAGATATTTAAAATAATAGTAATCTGCATGAATTTAATGTAATCTGCATGTTTATGCTTCTTGTTAACAGATAATGGAGAAGAACCCAGACCCCGAGACTATGTTGCTGTCTTATCTGAGGCAGAAATGTATGTTTACACGTTTTAATAAATGTGCATATTATTATTGTTATTAATAATGGTTATTCATAATTTGTATATTGTAAAATACTAATATCAATAACCGATACTTTCCTGACATTGCTAACTATTTGATATATCTTTGTATAATATATTATAAAATTATATGGTATATTATACTTTGTATATGTATTATAATTATATGACTCTATACATTGATATAGTAAATTTCGTTTTTTTAATAAGGTGTGTTAATGTTATTAGTATTATAATGTTAATATTATCTATCTATCTATCTATCTTTTATATTATAAGTCATATGTGATTCTTGAGGTCAGGGACAAAACAAGTTTTGATTTTCTACAAAAAAAAAAAACTTATGTATACATATGTTAAATGAGGGTTTGGCTATGTAGCTAACCATGTTTTGGAACAACCTCCCAGTTAGGTTGTATGGATTAATCAATTTATCATTTAATTTCCATAATGAACAGTGATACTTAGAAGCATACAAATTACACAATAACTTTGAAAATGCAACCATTTTATTAACAAATATTCTTGAGGGAACCAAACAGCTCATCTTTAAAAAAACAACAATATATCAATCTGACGGAATTGACAAGGCATCAACGGTGTTGACGGTGGTGACAAACTTGTAAGAAACAGAAAAATATTTCATTCAAAAGGACCATTTTTTAACTTCACTTTTAAGTCAAGTTTGTCTTTCAGTGCTTTAATCTCTCTGCAGTGTTTTTTTCTAGTTTTGCGTCTTTCCCTTTCCCCAGCAACTAGCTGTCTACTACTCCTTGGCTCCTCAAAACTGATGTCCAAAGGACTCTGTGGTGGGGTGTCTAGATGCTGGCCTTCCTGTGCTTCTTTCTTGCGTTCTCTTGACTCTTTCTGTGCTTGTTTCCAAAACCTTCTCTTATACCTCTTTTCTCTTCCAAATCACTGATGTTGTTTATTTTGCCCTCCTTCACCCTATTTCTCCATCTTTCGCTGTCATTTCTCAGCAACTCTTCTTTCAGCTCAGGCTGGCTATCAATTTTTTTCGCCTTCTTTTTTTATACTCCCTATTCCTTCTCTTTCGTTCCTCCACTGATAGCTTCTCCCTACCCATTCTAGCCTGAAATGCATACCAGTATGCGGTCAGTATACTTTTCTGATGGATAAGCATAAGCTGGAAATGACGGGTAATCATAAGCAACACCTTTTTACATATCAAGTAGGCTACTCAAAGAATCACAGTAAGGTTTGTTGATGTTAATTTTGAAGTGATAATTTTTAGAGGAGATTAATCTGCAATTCTGAATATTATTGGTTTATTTGAACTGTTTAGTTTTGCACTGTGTGTGTGTGTGTGTGTGTGTGTGTGTTCAGCGCGGTTAACAGGCAGTAAGTACGGCTGTGGTGGAGGAGGATGTGGAGCCTGTACCGTCATGCTGTCCAGATACGACCCTCAGACCAAGAGCATCAAGTATTTCATTCACTCTCTCTCTACTTTTTTTCTTTTCATCACACTGTTTTATTAATGGGTCTGACCCATGATAGTGCTCTTTATATGGAAGTAAATGAATGACAAATATGTTGAATTGCTCAAGGCTACTTGAAAAAATGTGCATTGTAACCCTGCTTGCATTTTAATGCATTGTATTTTTAGGGCTTGCATTTTTATGGTCTGAAATCCAACTTGGTTGTATATTTAAGATGTGAATATTTAAATAAATTAAAAACATGTCACACACGTTTACTTTATGGAATTTACTTCCATATCTTTTTCTACCACTTTTCACACAATCTTGTAAATCAAGATTCAAACTCAAATTCTAGGCTGTGTTTTTAGTCAGATTTCTCAAGGAAGATAGCCCTGCTGCTAGTATTTGTATGCTTTTAGATATATATTACATTTTTTTACTTAAATATCATAATAAATCACTTCCGAATGCATGTAAGAAGCTATTTTTTTCTTCTTCACTGGCCAGTCATTCGTCTGTGAATGCTTGCCTTCTTCCTGTGTGCCAACTTCATGGAGCGGCAGTGATGACCGTTGAAGGCATCGGAAGCACCAAAACCAAACTACACCCGGTCCAGGTATCGGATTCACATTATAATATATACTTGCCCAATCCAGATTATGAGATCCAGATCAGGAATAAATATAAATTAAATTTAAGTAAATAATCAACAACAACAAATATATAATAATTACATTAATTAATTTGTATTAATGGAAGTAATACATACATGTCTACATATAGACAAATATGTATTACTTCAATGAATACAAATTAATTAATGTAATTATATATGTGTGTGTGTGTATATATATATATATTATATTTAAATACAGGGTATATAGTCAACATGGACACTTTAGCACATCATTGACAGTATAGTGTTCTGTTCATCAGGAGCGTATAGCAAAGGCTCATGGGTCTCAGTGTGGGTTCTGTACTCCTGGGATGGTGATGTCCATGTATGCATTACTGAGAAACAACCCACAGCCCACTTTGGAAGACATAATGGAGGGTCTCGCTGGTACAGTGACACAAACACGATTTTAAATCTACATAAACCTTAAGAACCTTTTGACCAATCACGAATGTTCCGATTGCAGGTAATTTATGCCGGTGCACAGGGTACCGCCCAATCGTTGATGGCTACAGAACCTTCTGTGAGGTGAACAGCGCTGGCGTCCAGATTCATCCTTAATTTGATTTGTTTCAGCTGCTGAATCATGTGGCATGTTACTTAGCATTCCAGATCCTTTATGGATTTATTCTGAGCTGACCATCCATGTCTAATATTCTTGATTCATCTCAAAGCGTCCCATTATGACTCCACATATTTTGATGCATTTTTTTTTTTTGCTTCTTTTTTAAACATCTTGGTCTATGGTTGGCATTTAGTTATACACAATATGGTAACTGCATGGTCATAATCAATTAAAATGTGACTTTTACAATGTGACAGACATTGAAATGCTTTTCTGTTATTTTTTTTCACTTGAGGTTTAACTGACGTGTGTTGCATTATATGTGCATTTACAATTTTTAAGGAATAGCATAAAATAACATTAAACGTTTTCTGTTATTTTTGTAGAGTGAAAACTGTTGTCAGTTGAATGGCACCACATGCAGTTTGGCCAATGAAAATGGATCCGTGGAGCCCATAGAGAATGTGAGTATCCTCATCTTGACCATTTAGTAAACTTATTGCACTCCCTTTTGTCCTATTTTATTGTACTGTTGCACTTTGACTTTTTAGTTGCAGTAAAACACACACACACACACGTTCAAGAATCAAAGTGCAGAAAAATTGAGTTATTGTCTCACTAAAGCCGATTCTAAACTGCCGAAACAAGTCTTCAGTAATTCTAGTCTTAATTCTTGTAACATACCTACGTAACAATGTAACAAATATGCATAATGCCAGCCTATGGTCTTCATTGGCTGCCCGCTAGCAACATCAACTTTGCTCCACCCTCAAACACTGTAGCCGATGCCTTGAAGAGTTTGGTTTGTGTTGCCGACATGTTGAGAAAACGCTATTTTCAGCACTGTGAAAGAAAATCTACTTTGCATGCAATTCCAAGGATGAGGACTCGAGCTTGAATTAATACAGTAAAACCAACACCATCGTTATTCTTCATATTACTGTGTATCCAGTGCTAAGGAAATTCAGATATGGTAATGGGTGTTTAGTTTTTCGACACGCACTGTAACCGGTAGACCAATCACAACAGACTGGACCATTTGACCAATCAGAGCAGAGTAGACCAATCAGAGCAGATTGAGCCATCTGACCAATCAGAACAGAGTAGACCAATCACAACAGACTGGACCATTTGACCAATCAGAACAGAATAGACCAATCACAACAGATTGAGCCATCTGGTCAATCAGAACAGAGTAGACCAATCTCAACAGACTGGACCATCTGACCAATCAGAGCAGAGTAGACCAATCTCAACAGACTGGACCATCTGACCAATCAGAGCAGAGTAGACCAATCACAACAGACTGGGCCATCTGACCAATCAGATCAGAGTAGACCAATCTCAACAGACTGGGCCATCTGACCAATCAGAGTAGACCAATCTCAACACACTGGACCATCTGACCAATCAGAACAGAATAGACCAATCACAACAGATTGAGCCATCTGGCCAATCAGAACAGAGTAGACCAATTGCAACAGACTGGGCCATCTGACCAATCAGAGCAGAGAATGCTCCCAGAAAGGAGGGGTTTAGAGAGACGGAATCCTTTATCGATCCGTTTCAGACACGCTGAGAAAAGAAGTGAGAAAATGAAAGTGTTTTTTTGACCGTGGATGCATTTAAACCTATTGTAGAAAAAAATAACACTTGCACTCTGGACTGAATGATGTAATAGTTATTTTTGTGTTTAATAGGGTCATCCAGAACTGTTTCGTAAAGAGGACCTGCTCCCCTTCGACCCTACCCAGGATCTGATCTTTCCCCCTGAACTCATGGTTTGTCAAACTTAATTTGTCTTCACTAGAGTAGGTTATGTAACTATGACTAAGAGGTTTTATGACTAAGCCTGCATTTATATAGCGCTTTCACAGACCCACTGGGCCACCAAAGCGCTTTACATATTGCCTCACATTCACCCATTCATACACACATTCACACACCGACGGCGGTGTCAGCCATACAAGGCGCCATCCAGCTGGTTGGGAGCAGCTGGGGTTAGGTGTCTTGCTCATGGACACCTCGGCACTTGGTCAGGTGACAACCTTTAGACAACCCACATGAACCACTGAGCCACTGCCGCCCAGTTATGTTAGATAAAAAGTAAGCTTAATGTTTAAACTGTAACAAGGTCTCCATTCAGCTCTAGTTTATTATTCAGTTGATTTTAGGCTTCGTCTGTCAGAAGTTCAAATGCTGTTATCAACTAAACAACATATTTTTAAAAATATATGGCATAAATTCAGTCTATTATGTGTTTAGAGAATGGCAGAGATTAAGGACCAAACCACTCAGAAGTTTTGTGGGGAAAGAATCACCTGGATCAGCCCTGGATCTCTAGATGAGCTGCTCCAGCTGAAGGCTGATTACCCACAAGCCCCTCTTGTCATGGGCAACACCAACATAGGTTTCATATGGGCAAATCGTGGCCAAACCTAATAAAATCTAATGTATTTTTGTGTGCTATTTCAGGATTATCAGGTCATTATGACATTCTATTCTATTCTTTTTCTATTCTATCCTATTAAGGTCTGGACATGAAGTTCAAGGGTATCTTCCATCCTGTATTAATATCACCAACACGAGTGCTAGAACTATTCAAAGTTACCCAGAAATCAGAGGGTATGGTGTTTTAGTACTTCAACTTAACATATTTTATTTTTATTTCAATAAACAAAAAGTATTTGTAATAGTTTTAGTGGTCACACTTAATACTAGGTGTCCTTAAATATGTTCTTATATAAAAAAAAGTCAGGTACAATGTACTTATTGTGTTCATATTGAATTGCAAAACACCTTTGCTGCTATTGAATTGGGATGCGGTTAAGGTAACATTTTATTTTAAGCCAGGTGATGCAGTTACACATGACTACATGTACTTACTATAGTAATAGGTACATGTAAGAGGATTTATTAATTGAAGTAACGTGACACAACTGTAGGTCACATGACAGTAACAAGATGGCGAATGTAGTATGTACGAATTTCATTCATGCTATATAGAGCGTACTAGAGCGTTACATTTGTGAACTAAATTCAAATTCAAATGTTGTATCTACTTAGACAGTGCTCAATTTTGGACGCAGTGTGACACAAATGCGAACGTCTCACTTATCCACCTTTTTCCTAACAAGCCTACTCCGTTTTAGATTAGGGTAAGGTTTAGGATTAGGATTAGGTTGGCATACTAATAGTAGTCAATGAGCAATAAACCGGGTTAAGAATGTATTACAACAACAGCAACAACAAAACTTTACCTTTAAGTAGCGTTAATGAATGCTTTGTATTTGCAGGTGTGTGTGTTGGAGCAGGGTGCAGTCTGACTGTTTTGAAGAGTGTGTTGGAGAGAAGTATAAATGGTTTCCCGCCGGAGAACACACACTTGTTTCGGGCTCTTCTGCTGCAGATAAACCTTGTGGGCGGACAGCAGATCCGAAATGTGGCTGTAAGTATAAACAGACCCTCAATGCACAACGTCACTCTTGCCACACTCACACATTTCTCAGTCTCTTATGATCTGTTTCAAAATCTCATTCTGGCCTCATTTAAACTACTAAACTAATATAAAAAATGGTATAAAGATATTTAAGGTAAAATCTATTATAAAATCTATACTATTTTGAAATGTTTTTTATTTTTTTATATTTTCAGTTTTTATTTTATTTAAAGTTTTATTAATTTTGTCATTTCTAGTTGTTTTATTTATAATAATTTTAGTTCTTAAACTTATTTGAATGTTGAAGAACGCCATCAAAAATGAGCTATTTTAATTGTATTTCTTTTGTGTGTGTGTATATCATTTATTATTTTTGTTTTTTGGAAATATGTAGACACTGGGCGGCAACATTGCAAGCGCATATCCAAACTCCGACCTGACCCCCGTCTTAGCTGCTGGGAGATGCACTTTAGTGGCACTTTCTAAAGGTGAGCCAACTTCTTAAATAATTTAAAAGTGGTAAAGTGAAAGGTAACTCTTTATTTCAATAGTCCACTTTAGACATTCTTCTTACTATAAGTAACTTTGCAACTACATGTCAACTACCAATCATTAGAGTATTAGTAGACTGTCTGCTTAATATCTGCTAACACTTTATTCTGATGGTCCGCTGTAACGTAGTTAAAGGCTCAGTGAAGAAGGAGGTGAGAACCAGTGATCGTTTAACATAACTTTTATAATAAAAAACAAAAACAACAAAACGAAAGTAAAATGGCAGCTCTTCACGGATGACTGCCGCATAAACAAAAACAAAACACCAACGTAAAGTCCAGTCCTGGTCCTTTTGTCCTACCGGAGCTCCTCCATGAGACTCAAGACTGATGTGGTGCTCATTAACACTAATGTAATGGAGGTCAGCTAGTAATAGCTGTGTGTTTAAACCTCACTCACTTGGCCTCAAGAGGCACACTAGCAATTGACGATAGAGGCTGTGGCCTTGTTAGTGCGCCCGTCTCCCATGCCGAAAACACTGGTTCGAAACCCGCTCTGTAAGACTTGTTACATTTGGTGCCGTGACCCGGATGGGAGTGAGGTTTAGGGGGTGGGCATAGCATAGGGTAAGAGGTTTGCGAGTAAACCTCACTCCCTTGGCCTCAAAAGGGGCACTAGCGACTGATGCTAGAGACTGCAATCTTTAGCGTACTTGTTAGCACGCCCGCCTCCCATGCCGAAAGATACCAGTTTGAATCCCTCTCGGACAGGGTCGAGTTGGCAGCTCTGCCCTGTTTGCCGTCAACAAACATAAGTAAACATAAGTTCTACTGACCATAAGTAACTTTGCAAGTACATGTCAACTTATTTTACTAACACCCAACCCTAATAATTTAGTTTGAATCAGTTCTAGTTGATATCTAATATTTAACAACACAGAATTTCATATTTTGCATTAATTCTGAAAGTAGTTATCTTCCTCAAGGAGGATATTTTGACATGCGTCTCAATTTCTACCAAATATTGATTACAGATGGACGAAGGAGGGTGCTTATCGATAAAGATTTTTTTATGGGATTTGCAAAGACTGCTCTAAAGCCAGACGAGATTGTGTTGTCCGTTTTCATTCCAGCTACAAGACAGGTAAGAAATTAACCATCGACTAGCTTTTTACGCATTGTTTGCTAAAGCATCATGTTTTTTTGGCAGAATGAGATCATCCATGCCTTCCGACATGCCCCGCGCAAGGAGAACGCACTAGCTACGGTGAACGCTGGGATGCGTGTTTGGTTCAACGAGAACTCAAATGTAGTGAAGGAGATCAGTATTTATTACGGTGGTGTGGGAGCCACCATCCTCAGCGCTGACAACGTGTGCAAACAGATTCTAGGAAGGTAGAACACAAATGTACATCTTTTTGAGCTGCATTTTCTCTTGGATGTTCACATTGTCAGTCCAAATCTGATTTTTTGTGCATTCAATTGGAATCCGATCTAAAATTATTGACTTTCCACATTGTGAATCGCAACTGTTGAGATCCGATTTGTGTGTCCCTTGCCACTTTATCGTTTATGGAATACTTGCACTGGTTTCAATGGTAATGACATTGCGTTGGTAGGTATACACCAAAAACAGCAACAATTGTTTTTTATTCTTATTTACAACATGACAATATTTAGCCACGCCACTGGACATAGGCTTTGTTATTTAAATGAGGAATATGGTGACAATCGAGGCGTTTAAGGGATTTCAGAAACGGTGCGCATTGATATAGAGAATAACTCTGTTTGGAGTGACTTAAATTTGCAGACCTTTTCATGCTCAAACAGTAACATTACAAACTAAAGAAGATTGAAAATGTAAAAAAAGCATAAAAGGACTTTGCACTGTTTTTTTGCAAGGCCTTGGGAGGAGGCAACGTTAAGTGATGCGTACAGCGCGTTGGTTGATGAGATCAAACTTGGGTCGTCGGCTCCAGGCGGGAAGGTGGATTTCCGCAGATCCCTGACCTTGAGTTTGCTTTTTAAATTCCACCTGCTCGTCCTCCTTTACTTGAAGGAAAAGGTATGAATGACTTTTGGAGATGGTTACCGAATGGACATAATTTAAAATGCCTTTTGTGTGTCTTTTTTTTTTTACAGGATGTGACTCAGATGGAAATACCTCAAGAGATGCAAAGTGCAATTCAGCCTCTTCCTAAACACATTCAGCCTGGCTACCAAGAGTTTCAGGTAACCCTCTACGAACCTCCGATGTGTGTAATTTTATAGTAATTAATATTTAAGTAATTACTAAAATAGCCTTTGATGTTTATTTGGCAATGTGTATTCAATTGTTTATTGCCATAAATAACTTTAGGTAATGCTATACACCCTCTGGTGTGTGTTTTCATTATAGCTGTCCATAAAAGCAATGTAATTGGCAAAATCATGGTCTCATGGTTCTCATATGGAAATTTGTGTTTGAATCCAGCTTGCAACTTTCCTGTTTCTGTTTCCTTTCTCTACACATCATTTATTGTATTATCTGTTCACTTTTGTTTTATTAAAAGTCCACAAAAAGCAAAAGCACTGAACTTAAAGAAGATGACCAACGGACTGTGTGTGATTATGTGTACAGAATGTCTTGGAGAGTCAGCCAGCTCAAGATCCTGTGGGCCGACCCATGATGCACCGGTCGGCGCTGAGTCAGGCTACTGGAGAGGCCGTGTACTGTGATGACCTACCA
Organism: Meda fulgida; assembly: GCA_030578275.1. NCBI lineage: Eukaryota > Metazoa > Chordata > Actinopteri > Cypriniformes > Leuciscidae > Meda > Meda fulgida. The sequence continues at coordinate 11,546,967 of CM060637.1, read as the reverse complement.
CACACCGATGGTGAACTTTTCCTCAGAATCGTGACAAGCTCCAGACCACATGCGAAAATCACGTAAGATGCATGCAGACAGTTTTAACTTAAAAACTGTTAGAAATCTATGTGTACAATCATTTGAATGAATAAATGAATGAATATTCATTTACACATCAGCAAATTAATTTATTGTCTTAAATATAGCCTTTGAAGCTGAAATGACAATGAATGCTTTATTTATTTATTTATTGTCATAAATATAGCCTTTGAAGCTTATATTTCAATTAGTATTCATGTATGCATTTATTTATTTATTGCCATAAATATAGCCTTTGATGATAAAATGGCAATTCTATATTTTTTTCATTGTGAATGGTTGTGAAATAGCTTTTATTGTGGTTTATTGAATGGTTTATTGTGAATGGATGATCAATTTAATTTGCTGATATGGAAATGAACATTCATTCATTCATTCATCCATCATAGTGACTTGAGCATCAGCTATCAACTAATGATATAATCTCATGCTAACTGCCATATGTTTTTTAGTTTCATAGTTATGGTAAAAAAAATGACTTTGATACTGAGATGACAATGGATATTTGAGTAAAAATAAGTACCTTCACATATAAACAAAATTGTTTCGTCTTACCATCACAGTCATATTGACTTTAGTGAAGCTCTAAAGCTTCCTGGTGTGGTGGATGTGATCACAGCCAAAGACATACCAGGGAAAAAGTTCAGAACCTTCACAGGCATTGATGAAGAACTGCTGGCTGAAGATGAGGTGTGTATTATTCTTTTTTATGTAAGTAATTTCTTTGAAGTATGAATTTTAATTACATACACATTTTGCAATCTTACTCTCCTTTGTGTCCTCAGGTGACTTGTGTGGGTCAGATGGTTTGTGCTGTGGTTGCAGACTCCAAAGCTCATGCTAAACGTGGGGCGGCAGCGGTGAAGATCGGCTATGAAGATCTGCAGGATCGCATCTTCACAGTGGAGGTGAGAAGAAATAATCTGAAATAAACTGCCCATTTTTATTTTCCCGTCTAACAAGATCTATTCTTAAAGAGCTGCTCTTGGATCATCTTGTTTTCAGGAGGCCATCGAGAAAGAGTCTTTCTTTCTACCTAAAAGACAGATTGAGCGAGGAGATGTGGAAAAAGCTTTGAGTGAGGCCGAAAAGGTGTATGAAGGTTAGATTGTGCTGCCATATCCATGATCAAGCACACTACCTCTCTGATCACCTGATTCATGTTTTATAACATCCTGCTTCATGTTTCATAGGAGAAATTCGGATCGGAGGACAGGAGCATTTCTACATGGAAACACAGAGCTTTCTGGTCATTCCAGTTGGGGAAGAGAAGGAGATGAAAGTTTATTTGTCCACTCAGCATCCTACATTTACACAAGTATGTTATTATGATCAGTTACATATAGTAGAAATGATTATGTCATTATGTTATGATAAAGTCAGTAGCTGAGACTATTTTGTTTTAGTTTTTATTTTATATTATGTTTTATGTTATTTTGATTTATTATATTATATTTAAGGGTGCTCTGATTGATCATTGTTTTGAGTGTGCTGCTCAAAAGTTTACACACCCCTTGCAGAATCTGGGGATGAGGGATTATACCAAATGCATGTTATTTTTTATTTTGTACTGTCCTGAATAAGATATTTTACATAAAATATGTTTACATATACTGTAGTCCACAAGACAAAGAAATGGCTCAATTTATAAAAATGAAACGGTTCAAAAGTACCCTCAATACTTCCTAATACTGTGTATCGTTACCTGGCTGATCCATGACTTTTTTTGTTTTGTTATGATTGTTCTTGAGTCCCTTGTTTGTCCTGCAAATTGGGCAGTTGAACCGCCCAATCTTCAAAATTCTTCAGTCAAACACAACTAATAAAAAAAGGTTCAAACATTCACTGATACTCCAGAAGGAAACACGATGCATTAAGAGCCAGGGGGTGAAAACTTTTGAACAGGTTGAAGATGTCAAAAAAAAAATTTAGTACTGTCCTTCGGAAGCAATAGAAGATACTTACGTGTTTCCCAGAAGACAAATTAAGTACAATATACCTCCATCTTCAAATTCAAAAAGTTTTCACCCCTTATTTTATTTTTCCTTTTATTACATATATATTTTAAATATTTTATTAAATTTGTATTATTTTATTTTACTTTACTTTTGCAAACCAGGGAGAAAAACATGTACAGTATGTTTGTTCCAATTTGTTGTAGGAGTCGGTAGCTGAGACGTTGGGAATCCCGTCCAATCGCATTTCTTGTCACATTAAGCGATTGGGCGGAGCTTTCGGAGGCAAGGTCACCAAAACTGCCATTTTGGCCTCTATCACTGCTGTTGCTGCTTGGAAGTGAGTCGAAAGAAGTCGGACCCCAAACATCAGAATGAAAGATTCACAATAATTTATGTCAATTAGATATTAAATATCAAATATATATATATATATATATATATATTTATTTACATATTTATTTATTTACATATTTACATACGGTTTGGCAAGTATAACTCTATCTCTCTCCAGGACTGGACGGCCAGTACGGTGTGTTTTAGAAAGAGGAGAGGACATGCTGATAACCGGAGGGCGTCACCCGGTGTGGGGAAAATATAAGGCTAGTGGTTTTCCTTACACTTATTTAAAAAAAGGACTGTGATTGTTTATAAGCTGTTATTTGTGTATTTATTAGCTACTCTTTATTTATGTAATTTACTTATATGTTGGCATGTTTCTGACTCTGACTCCAACAGGTGGGATTTATGAATAACGGGAGGATAACAGCAGCCGATTTCCAGTACTACGCCAACTCCGGAAACACAGCAGATGAGTCCGTACTGGTGAGATCACTCACTGCTTAAGAGGTTTAATAGTGGAAGCTACATGTTCAGGGTCACTGCAGACACCTTTGTGAAAAACATTGGAGAACATATATTTTAAAGTATACTGTACAGAATTTGTACAGTATCATTATTCTTATATTTCACTCTGCCAGGTCGCCGAGAAGATCCTCCTACATCTCGATAACGCCTATAATATTCTAAACTTGCGTGGGCGATCGGCGGCCTGCAAGACCAACCTGCCCTCCAATACTGCATTCCGAGGGTTCGGTGTGCCCCAGTGCATGCTGGTCATTGAGAGTATGATCGATGATGTTGCTCTTAAACTCGGCCGTCTACCTGAAGAGGTCGGTGTTATGCAGTCACAAAACGATGTTTTTCTTTTGGCCTGTTTACATCATTATACTTCTTGATCAAGGTAATACACTGTTTGTGTTAATATATGGGGAATATACTGTATATTTAGCATTTTTTCAAATATGTATTTTCTTTCATCATATATTTACGGGGAAGAAAATATAATTTAATTTTGATACCATGACCATCTGATATTTATTGATGCGTGTATGGATGTATAGATGTATATAAATATAGCCTTTGATGATGAATATGATGATGAATTTGAATATGTATTTGTTTACTGGTATGAAAATAGCCTTTGATGTTGATATGGCAATGGATTTTTATCCATTTATTCATTTATTTATTTATTGTTATAAATATTGACTTAGCTGATATGGCAATTAATGTATTATTATTATTATTTATTTATATTTATTTATTGTCAACTTTAAATTTGTCATAAACAAACTTTGATGATTATATGGTAATGAACATATATGTATTTGTTTATACAGTTAGTGGCATGAACAAAGCATTTGCTATATGGCAATGATTATTTATTTATTGATTCATTGTAATGAATATAGCCTTTGCTGATATGAAATTGACATTTATTTATTGATTCATTATCACTAATTTAGCCTTTTTATGCTGATACAACAATATTTATTTAATTTATTGTCATGGATATATTCTTTACTACCATGGAAATTAATATTTATTTATTATCATGAATATAGTCTTTGCTGATATGGATATTAATTCATATTTTATTTATTTATTTATTGTCATGAATTTAGTCTTTGCTGATATGGAAATGTATTCATAATTTCCATAATGTATAAAAATGTATAAAAATCGTTATTGATTTATTATCATTTATTTATCCTTTGCTGATACAGTCAGTCATTCATGCATGCATACATGTTTATTTATTTATTTATTTATTTATTTTCATGAATGTAGTCTTTGTTGTTATGGAAATTAATATGTTTTTGTTTATTGTCATTAATTTAGCCTTTTATGATATAGTAATAAATATGTATGTATTAATTTATTGATTGTCACAAATATAGCCTTTGCTGATATGGAAACTAATACTTATTTATATATTCATTTATTTTTAATCTTTCATTATTTTATTGTTGCAGATCAGGGAGATAAACATGTACAAGGAAGTTTCCCTGACTCACTACAAGATGGAGTTTGACCCAAAGAATCTCGTCCTCTGCTGGAACGAGTGCATGGAAAAAGCTGCCTTCAGTCAGAGACGGCAGGCCATTGATCTCTTTAACCAGCAGAACCAGTACAAAAAGAGAGGAATTGCCATAGTACCCATAAAATATGGCATTGGGTTTGCAGAGGGCTTCCTCAACCAGGTTACTGTGACCTAAAACTTGCTGCTGAGACTTTTAAATGAACTCCAAATGATCTTTTGGTGTGTGTGTGTGTGTGTTTATAACAAAGGCTGCAGCTCTCGTGCATATTTATAAGGATGGATCTGTGCTAGTGAGCCACGGTGGGGCGGAAATGGGTCAAGGCATACACACTAAAGTCCAACAGGTACCACTTCCAGCTTTCTGCACATATCTGCAACAATATCATAGTTTTTGGGCTGATGTCATGTTTTCTTACAGGTGGCGAGTCGAGAGCTGAATATTCCTGCTTCTTTGATCCACATCCCTGAAACCAGCACACAGTGTGTCCCGAATACCTGCCCGTCTGCTGCGTCCTTTGGTACCGACGCCAACGGAATGGCTGTGCAGGTATATCGAACACCAGATTTTAAAGCACAAGATCAGATTGGACAACATCATTTGTTTATCTTGAAGGATTTATGTCTTCTGTCTATAGGAGATTTTGAAGAAATCATTAAATGTATGCATTTTGATTGTTTGGCCTTTTTATGCTTTTAATTTCTGTTTCAGGATTGTTAAAATCATTTTTGCAGGATGCCTGCCAAATACTGTACAAAAGACTAGAGCCAATCAGAAAGAAGGATCCTGAGGGAACATGGCAGAACTGGGTTAAGTTGACAACCTATTCAATTTTTTCGTTTTTGATGCAAAATGAAAATGATGGGTACAGTAGTTAATTCTATAATATCCTGTATGGATAGTTCGGACTTTAAAACTTGATTGAATCAGCCACGTTCAAAGCCGTTGTGAAATAACCTGTAACCTCAGTTTATTCAAAAATCTATACTATCATCTATATTTATTTTTTCACACATGACCAGCGTCGGCCAATAGCGAGCCTACGTGTGACGTATAACACAGAAGCACTACGCTGTTTTACTACGTAAACTCACTCAAGGCCCACAGAGAAGGAAATGAATAGTTGAATAAAGTCGTTATTTTTGTTTGTTTTTGTGAACACAAAAAGTATTCTCGTCGCTTGATAAACTTAAGATTGAGCCACTGTAGTCACTTGGACTATTTTAACGATGTCTTTAATAACGTTTCTGGGCCGGCAAGTTTTAATTATATTATGTATTTAATAATATTGCTGTTGCTGCTGTTATATAAAAGCAATAATTCAAAGTCATGTGTACAGGGACTTTACGATGTTCATTTTTGTATTGCTTTATTATTATTTTATTGTCATTACTCTTTTTTTAATGTATTTTGTTTTTTTTATTCATTTGCTTTCAATTATGTCTTTAAAGATAATGACAGCATTTTTAGAGAAGATCAGTCTGTCAGCCACAGGATTCTACAGGTAAATAATCCAAACGTCCTTTAAAAGGAGTGTTTTTGTTTTCTAAATGCACTTTGAGACATAAAAGAGCTAGCTGAGAGTGTTCTCGTCTTTGATGATGCACTGAAGATCACGCTGTTGAAAAACAAAGGCTTAAAACTAGACAAAACATGGAGGTTTTGTTTGATGCTTTAGCGTTTTGTCTGTTTTCAGAGGTCATGATCTAGACATGGACTGGGAGAAGCAGGAAGGCAAGCCGTACGCTTACTTCACGTTTGCTGTGTGCTGCAGTGAGGTTGAGCTGGACTGTTTGACCGGAGAGTACAGGGTAAATGCAGATATGATGCAGAAGGTTTAGGGCATAATGCATTTTCTGTTGTTTGTTTAATCAGTGTAAAAATGAATCTGACATACTGCATCTTTTCCTCATAGACCTTGAGGACGGATATTGTTGTTGATATTGGCAGAAGTATAAATCCGTCCATTGACATTGGTCAGGTAAGATGCTCTCTATGATGTTCCCTCGCTTAGTAGAAATGAACCTTTATTAAATACCAAAATATATCATTTAAAAATTAGTGGGTAATAGATATATCTGATTAATTAGGAATATTAGGAGTTTTTTAGATTGACCACTATTGTCCAGTAACTGTTCCAGAATAAAAGTGTTAGCTCCCCCTTGTGTCAGGTCCAAGAGTACATTTTGAGAAAATTATATATATTTTAAAATAATTGTATTAGTTATGTTCATAATTATCATCAGTTTTTTTTTCAAATGTAAACATTTTAATAATTTTGTTTGCCTCATTTATATATTATATTATATTATACTCTATATATAGGCAAATTACCCATATACACTACTGTTCAAAGTTATTTTCTTTTTGTTTTTAAATCAAAGTTTCCTCAAAAATATGAAGTTGTTTTAAACATTGATAATAATAAGAAATGTTTGTTGAGCATCAAATCAGCATATTAGAATGATTTCTGAAGGATCATGTGACACTGAAGACGAGTAATTAATTAAAAAAAAATTCAGCTTTGCCATTGCAGGAATAAATTACATTTTAAAATATATTCAAATAGAAAACAGGTATTTTAAATTGTAATATTTCACAATATTACTGTTTTTACTGTATTCTTGATCAAATAAATGAAGCTTTGGTGAGCAGAAGAGACTATCCTGCAATATAGATATACATATATATGTATTTATTCATATAATATGTATGTGTGTCAGATTGAGGGAGCGTTCATGCAGGGTCTGGGTCTCTACACCATGGAGGAGCTCAAGTTTTCTCCATCTGGTGTTCTGTACACACGTGGACCAGGCCAGTACAAGATCCCGGCCTTTTGTGACGTCCCTCTGAAGTTTAATGTCTACCTTTTAGCCGGCTCAACCAACCCTCATGCCATCTATTCATCAAAGGTGATTCACTCTCCCTCATCTTCTCCTTATTACGGATGTATGTACTTCCCAGGTTCACAATTTATTTTGATTTTGTGGAACCATTGTGGTTCACTTCCCGTCTTAGTGCATTTAAACCTGATACAGAACCCTATTTTAGATTTGTGTGATTCGTACCAATTTTTTGTTTTTTTGTTTTTTTCTTTTCTAGATCTGATCTACATGTGACATCATTGCAAACTAAAGCTGTCTGATTTTGTTGCACTTTCCCACTTGTTTTAGGGGATCGGAGAACCGACATTGTTCCTGGGCAGTTCTGTATTCTTTGCTATTAAAGACGCTGTGACTGCAGCCCGAAATGATGCAGGTTTAACCGGCCCCTTCCAGCTAAACAGCCCTGCCACCCCAGAGCGGGCATGTCTGGCCTGTGCCACACACTTCACAAAGATGGTATGATAATTACAGTAACCCATTTGTGCTCAAGTGTCCAAATCTATATTAAACAAATCCTTAAAGATAAATATGGTTTAAACCTGAATAAAAATTAATATAAATTTGTTTTTGGTAGGTTGCACAAAGGGAACCTGGATCAACTTCTGGACCAGCTCAGCCATGGGCTCTGGACATATGAAAACAACATCATCATCCTATTATTATAGTTTGATCTCATTCAAAGCTGTTGTGTTGCTCTTAAATCACATGACATTTTATGATTTCACAGTCAACCTGATTTAACATCCAACTATTATCAGCTGCTTGCCGAAACTAATCTACTAAAGCAAAACACAGACAAAAGATGCTCTGCATGCAATCACGTCTCAAGACCAATAAAAGATGCTCTGCATGCAATCACGTCTCAAGACCAATTTATAGTTATGTTTATTATTAACACATTTAACATTTATGATTTCTTTGACAGCTTTACAAGTTTAATAAATGTGAATTACATTATTCCTCATCCTACTATTGAATATTTAAGCAAGTTACTTATTGCTTTTATAAACATAAATGCACAGTTAAAATATCAAGGACGCTAGAAAATATAGTCCCTGACATGTCATCTAAGGTTAATAGTTTGAATTGATAACCAATTTATGAGCTCAAAGTCTCCAACAAAAAGGAAGTTACATCTTGTTTAGGTGAGGCATTAATAAGTTTGAATTTGGATATGATTTTCTTCACACATTAATAGCCCAGGGTTTGATTTTTACTCTCTTGTCCAGTGGATTCTGTAAAAAAAAAAAAAGGAAAAAAAAAAGTGATATTTAAGTTTATTATCGGAAACGAAAACATAAACCTGAAATAATATATAATAAATGTATTAGATAATAAAAATGATTATATAAAGTATAAAGTAAATTATATAATATGAACATTATATATAGGTAGGTTATATATTATATATAGGTAACAATTTTTATATATATACAGGTCCTTCTAAAAAAATTAGTATATTGTGATAAAGTTCATTATTTTCTATAATGTAATGCTAAAAATTAAACTTTCATATATTTTAGATTCATTGCACACCAACTGAAATATTTTAGGTTTTTTATTGTTTTAATACTGATGATTTTGGCATACAGCTCATGAAAACCCAAAATTCCTATCTCAAAAAATTAGCATATCATGAAAAGGTTCTCTAAACGAGCTGTTAACCTAATCATCTGAATCAACTAATTAACTCTAAACACCTGCAAAAGATTCCTGAGGCTTTTAAAAACTCCCAGCCTGTTTCATTACTCAAAACCGCAATCATGGGTAAGACTACCGACCTGACTGCTGTCCAGAAGGCCATCATTGACACCCCCAAGCAAGAGGGTAAGACACAGAAAGAAATTTCTGAACAAATAGGCTGTTCCCAGAGTGCTGTATCAAGGTACCTCAGTGGGAAATCTGTGGGAAGGAAAAAGTGTGGCAAAAAACGCTGCACAACGAGAAGAGGTGACCGGACCCTGAGGAAGATTGTGGAGAAGGACCGATTCCAGACCTTGGGGGACCTGCGGAAGCAGTGGACTGAGTCTGGAGTAGAAACATCCAGAGCCACCATGCACAGGCGTGTGCAGGAAATAGGCTACAGGTGCCGCATTCCCCAGGTCAAGCCACTTTTGAACCAGAAACAGTGGCAGAAGCGCCTGACCTGGGCTACAGAGAAGCAGCACTGGACTGTTGATCAGTGGTTGCATGTCATTCGGAAATCAAGGTGCCAGAGTCTGGAGGAAGACTGGGGAGAAGGAAATGCCAAAATGCCTGAAGTCCAGAGTCAAGTACCCACAGTCAGTGATGGTCTGGGGTGCCATGTCAGCTGCTGGTGTTGGTCCACTGTGTTTTATCAAGGGCAGGGTCAATGCAGCTAGCTATCAGGAGATTTTGGAGCACTTCATGCTTCCACCTGCTGAAAAGCTTTATGGAGATGAAGATTTCATTTTTCAGCACGACCACTGGTAAATGGTTTACTGACCATGGTATTTCTGTGCTCAATTGGCCTGCCAACTCTCCTGACCTGAACCCCATAGAGAATCTGTGGGATATTGTGAAGAGAAAGTTGAGGGACGCAAGACCCAACACTCTGGATGAGCTTAAGGCCGCTCTCGAAGCATCCTGGGCCTCCATAACACCTCAGCAGTGCCACAGGCTGATTGCCTCCAGGCCACGCCACAATGAAGCAGTCATTTCTGCAAAAGGATTCCTGACCAAGTATTGAGTGCATAACTGATTATTATTATTTGAAGGTTGACTCTCTTTTTGTATTAAAAACACTTATTTTATTAACACTTATTTTATTGGTCGGATGAAATATGCTAACTTTTTTAGATAGGATTTTTGGGTTTTCATGAGCTGTATGCCAAAATCCTCAGTATTAAAACAATAAAAGACCTGAAATATTTCAGTTGGTGTGCAATGAATCTAAAATATATGAAAGTTTAATTTGTATCATTACATTATGGAAAATAATGAACTTTATCACAATATGCTAATTTTTGAGAAGGACCTGTATATATATTTCACAATATATATATTTCATGTGAATTTATTCACACCCACCATCCTGGTAAAGCAGTCTTCACAGGCCATGCGTATTTTTTCCGCAGTAGCAGGAGAAGAGAAAGGAAAACTGTCGCTCAGGCCTCTCTCCCTCCGTGCAGCCGCAATTGCTTCTTTAATGGCGAAGAACAAAGTGCAGCCGAAAAACACAGGAGGCTCCCCGATCCCCTAAAAATTTAAAAACAACCTTTTCAACCAATATTCAACAACATTAATTAAAATTTCCACGGTGCATAAATATTCTATTTTGCTCGAAGTATGTCAGACTACGGAAGTAAAGTACGTTTCAAACGTTGTTTTATCTCCTTAAATGATTGAATTCTGCTGTAAACCAGCCTGACCTGAAGAGTTTGCCATCACAGAAGCCTAGACACAACTTTTGGTGTATGTTTTGTCTGCAATTATCACTGAGAGGTAAATATTACTAATTTTTACATATACCTGTTTACTTAAACAACTTTCTTATTTTGTCTCAACAACATAGTGTTGACGTTCAGGGGGGTTTTGTCTTACCTTTGAAGAGTATATGGCGTGAGGATTCTCTGCGTTGCTCAGCAGATGCACGTTTAGTTGGGGAGGGATGTCACACAGAGCTGGGATTTTATACTGAGAGGGACCCCTGGTCAACAACACGCCCTCAGGCGAAAAATTCAGCTCTTCTATAGTGTAGAGCCCAATTCCCTGGACGAAACCACCCTCGACCTGTAAACAGACAGATTTACTAACTGTATGGTGACTAATTTGCCAAATAATACAACAAATATTTTATTATTTGGTTTAAGAAATTTAGAAATATTATTCACACACACACAGACACACACACACACGTGTATATATATATATATATATATATATATATATATATATATATATATATATATATGCATATGCATATGCATATTTATATACACATAAATTGCAGTAACATATCTTTCGTACCTGTCCAACATCCAGAGCAGGGTTTATGCTCCGACCAACATCCATCACAATATCAGTCCTAATGTTCTGTAAAATATAATTTCACAGTCCACAACATTTTTATATTCAAATTGTGAATATACTCACACATAACCTGTTAAATGGCAGAATTAGGATCTAGGCCAATGACATATACATAACTGCTTATAAATCTTTAATAAAACATTTATCACAATGCATTCCATAGCCAAATTATATTAGTTTTTTAATGAATTATTTAATTTTTATAAATATAGATGAATAAAAAAGACAAGCACCTTGTGATCTCCTGTCAAGCAGTCAATTTCCACCTCTGAGCAACAGGCACCGAAAGTAAAGTAATAGTATGCGCTGCCCTCACTCTTCTCCCAGTCAACACTGGTGTGTGGGCCCCTTTTATAAGTATATAATTTATTTTATATTAACTACATTTAATCAACTATCAAAAAGAAATATTTTGTTGGACGCTCAAACATTTTATCATGCGGCTACATTATGCTACATCACAGTTGAACACTTACATGAAGAAACCGGTTGCTGACAGACTGATCTTCTGGCAATATGCTTCCACCACCTGGAAACATAGTAGGTAAGTGATTCTCCTTTGGCTCTCACTGTAACATCTTTAATTCATTTTGTATTATACGATTGAGT